>JAUEKW010000026.1:906562-922921 GCA_032274785.1 Ajuga reptans
TTGTTGCTAAGGGCTTAGTTAATCTGGATAAGATAGCATCTGAGTTTAATCCTGCAGATATGGGAACTAAGTGTTTGTCTGTTGAGAAGTTTAGGTCTTGTCTAAGTACTTTGAATTTTGATTCATGTGATTAGACTGTGTGATTGTTTCTTTGTGATATAGCTTACTTTGTGTTTGCTATAAATTCACTTGTACTAACTCTGTGTTTTTTGCAGGTGTTGTAAGGCGATGATGAAATTCATGTGGCTTCCCCATTTTAAACGAACTGGTGTTGGGCCAAAGGTGGAGAATGTTGGGTTTGGCCCAACATTAATTTTCCCCAAGCCCATAACCTAAAAGGCCATTGTCCTAAAGCCCACCCACTTGTTTTTCTGTTGCCCTCCATTTTGAAGAGAAATGATTAAAAGCAACAGTAGGTTGCTGCGCTTTACTGTGAAGCAAAATGAAAAAGCAACAGAAGATTGCTGTGCCCCTATTTGAGTGAGTGAGTGCGTGCGAGTGAGAGTGAGAGTGTGAGGAGAGAGAAGCTAAGTGCTTCTCTTTTTTTCATTTAGTGTGATTGTTCTCTCCACTATTGGTTGACCTTTGTGGTATACTTACTCTTCTACTCTTAATGAGGTTCGATTTAGGGCAGCGATTTAGTCGGGTTATTTCGGGCTTCGGGTTTTGGCTTTTGTAGGCTTTGGTGCCGGGTCACCTTTAGGATTTTCACCAAGAGTTCACCGGGACATTGTTCGGGGAAAGTCAAGCGACGGGAAAATCTGGCCGTCCCTAAATTGGAGCAAGAGGGAGTTAGGCGGATGAACCAAGACGATCACCCAATATTTATTGAAATTTATATTTATTTAATGTATAACCGAAACCTTTGGTCTCAAATTGGAGAACAACTTATTTTCATGTTTACAGGTTTTAAATCAGATTACCACGATATCCAACATGTTACAAATCTATTCAATTATTCTTGAAGATATCATCAGGCTTTTTTGTGGTGCATATTAATCATTTTTTGTTAACAGTGAATTGTTATTTTCTAGACGAGTTCAGTTAGACACCTATAATGATTAATTTTACTGTAATGAAAATAGTTGTTGGATTGAAAAAAAATAAAATATGTTATTATATTTGTCACGTTTATACTAAGGTCAGTAAAAATAGATTTATTTATTGAGTAAAATTTAAGTTAAAATTTTAAGTAAAGAAATTGATCAATCGTATCTCAAATTACGAATAACACTCTAATTTTCATTTATTTATTTATTTATTTTTAAACAGGGAAAATGATGAAGCAATAGACCGCGACGCCGTAGATTCTCTCCCACCATTATAAGATAAACGGATAATATAGAGGATAAAAAAATCTAGACTCCAGTCCCAAGCTGCTCTCATGGAGGTCGCTGCACAATTCTCGACCGTTACTTCCCGCCACTTTCCCCCTTCTTCCTCACTCTCAATCCCCAAACTGCCCTTCCCCACCTCAACACTTCCTAAGAGCTCCACTTCCTCCGCTCAGTCCCTTGCCTTTTCCGCCGGAAACTTGTTCACGGTGAGTTCTGTTGCTCCATCGACTCTCCTCTTTTTTCTATTTCTCTTTTTTGCTAAGAAAAAAATTTATGTTGTCGATTTGTTTTTGCTTCGACGTAGAGAGAGGTATGGGGAACGATAAATGCGAAGAGCAGTGTTGCTCAGAGAAGGGAAACGCGAGGTGTTGTGAGAGCGGAGATGTTCGGGCAACTCACTAGTGGACTTGAATCTGCTTGGAACAAGCTCAAGGGAGAAGGTTTGTATTTTGTCATTTGAGTTTCTCTGCTCTTCTTCACGAGTCGTAATCAACTAATCAAGTATATACATGTAATCCCTTCTAAGTGTGAAGTGATTCTGTACTTGATCTTTTGTCCGTCGAAGTACCAACTGCAAACCATATTTCGAAATGGATGTACATGTTGTTACACTTGTAAACTCAAACCGATACAATCGAAATGTTGAAATTGAATTAATGAAGACCTTTAAAGCTTTGTGGTTAATCATCTAATCAACATGTTTCCCCAAGTGAATCCACTGCTTTCTCTCTGTCACTATCAGTATTTGTTGATTATACCAAACATGAGCTCGGTTGGCATTAAGGGTCGTTCAGATTGTTGATTACTGGAATACGAGCTAGGTTCACATAACTATTAGAAGCATAGGACTCGAGGCTATGCTCTCAAGTATCTTCATATATAAATTGATGAAACTCAAACCTGAGTTCAATAAGAAACCATAGAATTTCATAATTAGGTTTGAGACCCTTAATCTGGTCTTTGATCAATGAAACAGCCAAATATACATATTAAAAGAGAAAACTGCTATCACATTTGTGGGATTCGTAGTTCTGTAATTGAGCTATTCTGTGATTTGTAAGTAAAAGTTGATGATGTAGACAGTTGGCCTCTGCATCTCTTATGCCGCTATAACCACCAGTCATCTTATTATCATCATGGCAAAAGGAGTTATAGCTTGAGAACCCCATGATTTAAACCAAAAGCATTTCTCTATTTCGTGGTTTGTCATCAGCATAGTGGAATACTAAATGGAAATGATGGAGCATCTGGAACGGTTTTATTGGTCAACAGACTGCTACTTAACGAGAAGTGCCTCCATTTTTTATTTTTTTTTTTTTGGTAAAAAAACTACAATGCCGACATTAGAAAGGAGGGCTGATACTATAGATAGAGTCATCTTGTAGTGAGCACTTTGACTTCAATGGTTTCTAATACTGGAAAAAGTGCACAAATGTGAATGACGTGGCTATCGAGCTAGTTGCAGATAGTGGTAATGGTGTTGGAGGTGCACTTGGCCATTGCTTTTGCTAGCCATTCTGAAGGAAGTTAGGGTTTAGGCAACCGATTTCCAACGAGCTTCTCTGTATCAATTTTAGGAAATAACTCTTGCCTCTGTTTGAAAAATTGATCACGATCAATACGAGGATTTGATAGATGGTAGAAGAGGTGGTGCAGATAGGAGAATGCATGAGTTTGGCGTTTCTTTCTTTCCTTTTTGTCTTATATGTTTTATTTAAATAATAGCATTGAACAAAGTTCCTCATTAACTATTGCCAAGAACGTTCCCTGGCATTGGTAATACTACCAATGACTCCCTCACCTCGTTCACATTCTCTTGTTTTTGAACATTTAAATTAAGAAGCTATTAAATTCTTATTGCTTGCCTAAGATGGCCCCATTTTTGGCATTAGGCCCTTGTTAATATTTTCGGAAGTTTAACTTTTTACAAGCAACCGCTGAGAGACTTCTTCTTCGAATAAGTTTATTGTCCGATTGAATCTTCCGTTTGATATTATTACAGATTGTAAATTTATTCTCCAGTTTTGTGTTTTGACCTTTATATTACAGTGTTGGCGTCTTGTTTTCGATTATTTTAATAGATAATTTTGTTTCTAATATATGAGAAAATAAAAGTATTGCTCGAGTTTCACGCCTCTACACCACCGCTGGTCTTCAACTGTGTTGATGGCAGAGAACACAAAATCGAGGTATGCGCGTGGCCGACAACGACATACAATGTGGAATTCTCAAACTTGAACTCGTTTCCTTATGATGATCACTGGAGTGGTTATGAGTTATGACGGCATAAAAAAGAGATGCAGAGGTCAAATAGTCTTTGTCAAGCAACCTCTATTAATCCAGTTATTTGAAACTACACAGTTGTGGAATTGTAAATTCTGAAAACGTGGCATCAATTTTGCTTATTTTATCTCTGGCTTCGACTTGCTTAAAACATTCTCTCTGCATAGAGTGGAGTTATTGACTGAACATATTGAAGGTTTGTGTCTAGTTGTAAAATCTCTAAGTTTGACTACCAAGCACTTACGTGAATGTGGCTTGAGTTACATCAAGACATAGTCTAACAAATTAGAGGACTTGACGTTCTGGGGCCACTTAAAAGGTTTTGGTGTTTATGTTAGCTTGTTAATTGATGCGTTGGCACCCCGATTGTTCAGTGTCTTAGATACATTGAGTTTATCTGTGAATAATGATGGACCATCATATAAACGTAAGGGCATAAAAAGTTGGCTTTTGATATATCTAACAAGGCGTGAGCTTTTAATGTGTTGAGACTTAAGGGTGATTTCTATCTTTCCTGTGGGATACAAAGAAGTACTTAAAATACCACAGATATAACATAGATGCTTTTCTATTTATATACTACTTCATCATGAAATAGTGCAAGTAGTTGCAGTAGTTATAAGCTATTTATAACATGTGTATACATGGAGGGAGGGAGAGAGGGGGGAGTGGGGGACGGAGGGAGTATGGAAAAAATGATTGCCCATTTATTAGGTGGATAAAATGTTTGTTGCTTGAGACCAAGTAGAATATTGTGTGCTACATTTGTTAGACAGCTTCATTTCCGATGAACTTATGCAAGTGAGTTGGTGTAGTAGAGTGTTTAATATGCTAGTCCTAAAAAAACTGAAAAAAAGAAAAGAAGAGGGTAGCCCTTAAACCTTGTTATCACTTTGGAAACCAGTATATCCAGTACGAGACTTTTCTCATACAAAAGAAGCACTTCTTATGCTACTAATTTGATGGTCTCGCTGATTTTTCATGTGGTCCATCTGTACTTCTCTACTTCTAATGAGTATCTTTAATTTTAGAAACGTTATAAAATGTGCATATGCACATACACGTGACTGACTGAGGTTTGAATTATATGCAATTCAGAGGTTTTGACCAAGGAAAACATTGTGGAACCTATGAGAGACATCAGGAGAGCTCTTTTGGAAGCAGATGTAAGTGTTACAGCATTACATTTGTATTCTGATTTCTCATTCATGTTCCATATGTGTTATTCTCTGTTGGCAGGTTAGTCTTCCTGTTGTTAGACGATTTGTTCAGGCTGTAAGTGATCAAGCAGTTGGTACTGGAGTGATCCGAGGAGTAAAACCTGATCAGCAATTAGTTAAGGTATGTCTTAACAATTGGCACACAGGCACCTGACGTGCCATTTTGAGACTGCCTTTCAAACCCTTAGCATACTTCATAGCATACACCTTGTTCATGTGAACTGTGTTCTGGAGGGTTTTATGTTGGATATTTGCCACTTATGAGGACTTCTGAACTCAATGTTCTTTGTTGAATTTCTTTGCTGATATGCATTGTTGCTATGAAATTCAACAATGCATACCTTTGAATTTCTTTACTGATATGCATTGTTGCTTGGTGAGTAATTTTTTTATTTTGAAACAAAGGTAACCCCATCCCCTACTGCAGTCTCTTCCACAACAAATATGGCTATTTGGCTAATTAAGACCCAGTTGCTTTGTCTTAAATAATCTGGTGGTGCCATGTCAAAGTTGAACCATTTGTTTCTAAAATTTTCAAAATTATAATTCTACCACCGAATTTGTATACATTGCCTCGATTGGAGTTTTCAGACATCATAATATGCCCAAAGGCACTACTGATTAAAAATGCCAATCTATTACATACATCAGTTCTATTTGCCAAAACAGATCAGTGTATGAGTGCTAGTATTATTTGCTCCCGTAGTTGACCTTTATCTGGAATGGTTATTACCTTTTTTTAATCAATGCAGATAGTTCATGATGAGCTAGTGAAGCTAATGGGAGGAGAAGTTTCTGAGTTGGCTTTTTCAAAATTTAATCCAACAGTCATTTTGTTGGCTGGGTTGCAAGGTGTTGGAAAGACAACTGTCAGCGCAAAGCTAGCTCTATATCTTAAAAAGCTGGTGCTCATCTTGAATCCCCACTCTAATTTGTGCAGTCCAAAATTATATGGGACCTTAATCGAGCTATAATGATATGCCTAACAGGGGAAGAGTTGCATGCTAATTGCCGGGGATGTATATAGACCTGCCGCTATTGACCAGCTGGTTATTCTAGGTGAACAGGTATGTTTTCTGGAAGTAGCTTCTATCCATTTAAAATTCCAGTGTTAAACGAATATGAAAGATATTGTTGATAATTAGTGCCATCATCATCTCTCTCCTGGAAATAGTAAATCCTGAAATTAGAATTAGGGGCTGGACGAATAATATGGTTGATTTTTTGTATCTCGGGAGTGACACTCTAAGGCTATATTTTTAATGCCACAAAACTCATCGCGTCTAAATGTTCTTTGTTATTCGAGTGCGAAGGCGCCTATTAATTCACAACCAGAAGGCATGAGGATATACGACAGTCTAAAACCCTTTCTCTTTCTCCAAAAATGTAAAATGAGAGATGTATGGATGTTTGTATCCTATAAGTGAGCATTATGTACTTAATGCGGTCAGAAGAACGAAGTAAATAATTATAGAAGTGAAAATAAATGCTGAAGAACGGATATCAGCATTTTTAATTCAGTTCTCGCTTCAGTAGCTCTCATTGGTTGCAACTTTAGGCCACCACATTTTTTTTCAATGTGTTGTACCATGTAATTAGCTCAACTGAGCTTTGGAACACTTAGCAATTAATTCGTCATATTGGAGGTATATATGCCATGGACAACAAGCTTACCCACTCTGAAATTAAGGAAACATGTGTAGAAATCTAAGAATTGGGATGGATTCCAGTGAGATGGCTCAATATCTTGATTGGTTTATAGATATCTCCACTTTTTTGTTCATAATGATGGAGATAGGGAGATATTTTAGTGATTTTTTTAATTAGTATCACAAGTCACAACATTGACAAGTATGAACTAGTTGTTGAGTTTGGCAAAGTATCATGTATTTTCCTTGTTTCTAATGGTCTCATTAGTGTTGTAAACTGATTTTTATGTACATGTTCTTGACATCATTTGTAAGTTCATCTTTAGTCATGTTCTTGAGTTCATTCGTCGCTCACATATAAGCTTTAAACAGGTTGGGGTGCCTGTTTATGCAGCAGGAAATGCGATTAGACCTGCAGAAATAGCAAGGCAAGGTCTGCAAGAGGCTAAGAAAAAGAATGTGGATGTAGTCATAATGGATACTGCAGGAAGACTTCAGGTGAAATCAGTTGGCTATGTAAACCTGAACATATGAGTTAAGAGTTTTCATGTTACAAACTAAGCTGTAAATGAAAATTTTCTTTTTTCAGATCGATAAAGCAATGATGGATGAACTGAAAGATGTCAAAAGAGTATTAAATCCCACCGAAGTTTTGCTTGTTGTGGATGCAATGACTGGTCAAGAAGCTGCTGGTAAATATGCTTCATATACTATTCAGCAGAATTTTTTGCTTGGTTTAAAGTCTAGGAATCCTTCTACTGGAAGCATGCATCAATATTGTTATTCCCCTATTTTCTAAACAAAATAGTTTTATAAGATAAAAGTTTCAATGCTTCTTGCCAAAAATATTATGCAATCTTTCAGGATCCATTTGGATTGAAGGATTTGAGGATGGATTTGAAATCCACGATAGTGAATCCCTCATTGGTAGTTTGGATTGACATGAATTTGAAATGCATGAATTTCATTTTAAACTAAACTTAAAGCGATTTGGGGGGATTCGAAATCCACTTTATCTTGGATTGATTTGAAATCCTTTCATGTCAAATACGTCGATCGAAATGGCTTAGCTAACTTTATTAAGTCTTAATTACTACTACCTGACATGTCAGACATGGTTAGCTGATATCACCTCCTGAACTA
This sequence comes from Ajuga reptans, assembly GCA_032274785.1. Classification (NCBI taxonomy): domain Eukaryota; kingdom Viridiplantae; phylum Streptophyta; class Magnoliopsida; order Lamiales; family Lamiaceae; genus Ajuga; species Ajuga reptans. Next base: position 914,195 of record JAUEKW010000026.1, read on the forward strand.
GCATGCAGTGCATGCAAAAATCATGCTTCAACAGTTATTTTATGTGTTTAATTTGCAGTCGTTTTCTATTATGAAGAATTTTCATCTTTACTTATTATAATCTTTTCTGATGTGCTTAGCATTGGTGACAACGTTCAATGTTGAAATCGGAATTACTGGTGCCATTTTAACAAAGCTAGATGGAGATTCTAGAGGTGGTGCAGCATTGAGTGTAAAAGAGGTCAGGCATTTGTATCTCCGCGAATTTCCTTTGACTTATTATATTTTCATACTCACTGAAGGAATAGATCTATGTAAACAAGACTAAAACTTTCTAAGAAGGGTGACTTTTGGCTTTGCTGTTAAAGTGGACTCTGCATTTGATTGTGAATTTAGAGGAAAAAGTGACAATTTGGTTCCGATTTAATGATATGAGATGCCTTAGATTTGCACTCTATGGATATTATGAGAACTATTAAATGACAATTGAATTTGTTTTAGTGATTATATATATTGCTTAAATATTCTTGTATGTAACTTGATATAATTATCAACCACTGCTGAAGTCATGCAACTGTGTCTGCCTCACTTTTATCACTTGTTACCAAGAGGTGTGCCCTATGTGTTTAATTTTGAACATCTCAAGCAAATTGAATCATGTAGTGTAGGAAATTTGATGGGTTTAAAGTTTAAACAGCAATTTACAATTGGACCTCATGTAGGTATCTGGGAAGCCGATCAAGCTTGTTGGAAGAGGTGAGCGCATGGAAGACCTTGAACCTTTCTATCCAGATCGTATGGCTGGACGTATCTTAGGAATGGGTGACGTGTTATCATTTGTTGAGAAAGCCCAAGAAGTTGTGAGTACCAAACTACCAATCAGTTAAATTATGTATATGTCCATATATGTATATCAGTAAATACTTTGGTATACTCTGCTGAAACTGTTTAATATGACTTCTGATAAATTGAGTAGATGCGCCAAGAAGATGCTGAAGAATTGCAGAAGAAGATAATGAGTGCAAAATTCGATTTTAATGATTTCTTGAAGCAAACTCGTGCAGTTGCACGAATGGGCTCAATGTCTCGTGTCATTGGAATGATTCCAGGCATGGGGAAGGTATAAAACCTGATCTCTACTAGGTTATCTGCTTATGAATGCATTTTCAAATCCAACAGAATTTTTCTGGGCCATAGAGACTTTGAAAAAATAATGTTCCTCTAATGCTTAGACTTCGAAAGATAATATAAGAGCCTAGTAGGCATTTCAGAATGACAACGGATCTCCAATTGATGATATTCAAACAGGTTACTCCTGCACAAATTCGAGAAGCAGAGAAGAACGTGAAAGTAATGGAATCTATGATCGAAGTAATGACCCCAGGTTATTCCTTTTCCTTTTTGACCAAGAACCACCAAAATTGCTGCCTCTTTTTCTTATTTTACCATGCATGAAGTTGGCAAAATTTCATGTACAGAACTTTTTATCAAAATAATATGTAGATAGAGATTGAAATTTGTAGTGTTGGGTGCGTATAGCCTCGGAGGACCTAAATGATTTTTCTCTTCTGTGTGCAGAGGAAAGAGAAAAACCAGAACTGCTGGCGGAATCACCTGAAAGGAGGAAAAGAATTGCTAAAGATTCTGGCAAAACAGAGCAACAGGTACATATGGACGGATGCAGTTTATAGCCAGAAATAGATCTCTCCCTCTCTCTCTCTACATAACATACACACAGAGCTGTAAGCGTTAAAAGCATCACTGAGTGTCTTATTGCTACTGCTTTCCAGGTGAGCCAACTCATTGCTCAACTTTTCCAAATGCGAGTGCGAATGAAGAACTTGATGGGTGTAATGGAAGGCGGATCACTTCCTTCGATGAGCAAGCTTCAGGAGGCCCTCAAGGCCGAAGAGAAGGTGCTCTTGCTTTATTTGCTTTTAATTAATTATGACTGCATTTTGTTATCTCTTGCTATATTTTGCATTTCATGAGAGGAACATCAATAGCCTTCAAAATCCAATTTTGATTATCATAAATTTGGCAATAAATCGACCTTTTTTCTTTCAATGGAAAATACTCAGGCTCCCCCTGGTACAGCAAGGAGAAAGAAAAAAGCAGAATCAAGGAAGCAATTTGCAGACTCTGCTGCAAGGCCTGGTCCTCGTGGTTTCGGGGCGAAAAATTAGAACCATCCATTCAGATAGCTTCAAAAAAATTACGTCAAGAATTCTTGAGTTTTTATTTTCCCTCCCTTTTATTGATAAAAAGAAAATGTCGATTGGTGTCAAGAACCTTGTAGTTCAATGGCATAAATCTTCGTTTGTAACCAGGAGGTCACGGGTTCTAGACAATGTCGATTGGTAGCAACTGTGTTGTGTGTGCTGCTTTCTCTAGTCCATGTAAGGACGATTTTCCTTCACTAGTGAGAACCTGAGTCTTGCCTGTTATTTTTTGAAGTTACTTTCAGAGGCTGTATGTGCATAGTGCATTGGTGTGTTAACATATTTCTCTAATTTGTAATTTCTATACAAGTAAATATGTTTTCGTTTTGCTCTAAAGATAGATAAAAATGCATAAAAGACTCCTAATGAAATTTTAGCGAGCCATAAATTCATGTTACATTTAATGAACTAGAATCTACCATAGATGGGAAATTATATGATATTCTTAAGCATAGTGTCTACACATTTTGATAAAGCACAATTGATTATTGTAGATGTGTTACATATCATATATGTTCTATGTTCTATCCTTGATAATAGCATGGAATCTTTCAGATTTGTACATATACATACAAGTATACGACTATATATCTGTACAGAGCCTATAATGGGTAATGTACTTGTGATTCATCAAAAGTGGTGTACCGAAAACCATAAATCCATCGGTACAAGTGCCTGAAAGCTCTGTTCTGAAAGTTCCCGTCTAGTTCCGACTAGGTCCGCCTAGTTGCTAAACTGTCCTCGTCCGCCTACATTTTTTCCTCCGACTTCTGCCGCTTAGCTCCGCCTTAATCCTAATTAGATGCTAGACCCATTCGATTAGTGCTTAGTGTCTTTTAGAATCCTGAAAGTAACTGAGATTTCTCTATGTTGATCCAACTGTCAAAGCATAGCACACACATATAACCACTTAATGGGTGCAGGCTGATTTTTAATTGTGCTACGCGCCTGCAAAATACTTAACCACAGAACAATTTAAAATCTTATTATAATATTAATTAATGAAAAATATAATAAAATCATCATCATGAATTTGGAATCTTGAAAGCTCGAATTCGGCCTCATTACTTTCCAGGCAAAATTCGGCCCAAAAGCCTCAATTGATATTGCTTTGCCCACTAAAAATTTATGGGCTGAACAGTTGGGCCTGGCCCAGTTATAGACACATAACGGTCTTATAGATGTATATCGTGCCTCCTCAACAGCTATAACTGTGAGTGACACGGATCTTATTCCACGTGTCAAAGAAAATATTAGGCTATAACTTATATATGAGTACTTGATCATTAATTTAGTTATGAATTAGACCCATTGTACCGAATATGATCCGTGTAGCTGGCGTATCACAAGTTTTTGTCCTAAACTAATACCGTTAAGCGAATTATAGAAGTATAATAGGTAATAGTAAATTATTTATATTGTTAAAAGATAAAATAAAATATATTAATAATACCTGATAAAAATTATAGTCTTCACGGATACCTTTAGGAATTAGGATTAACATTATGTTTTAAAATTGGGGTTTTTGTCCTCTAAAAAATGATATCAAACAACCCCCCTCTTTTTATGAGTGAGTCTTGCGTGTGGCAGTTACACGGTGTGATAACGTGTGACGGAATACACTTTTACAAAAAAAGTGATACTTTTATCCAAAACAATGATACTTTTGCCCAAAATGGTGATACTTTAACAATACTAATACTTTTGCAAATAAAGGTGATACTTTTGGTACAAAAAGTGATAATTTTTTGTAAAAAAAAATGATACTTTTATTTAATAATAGTGATACTTTTACTAAAAAAAAGTAATACTTTTTTCCGTCACACGGCCGTCACACCGTGTGACGGCTCACGCAAGTTTTTGTCTCTTTTTATTCAATAATAATGTCATTTCTTCAAATTGGGGAAGTTCATTAAAGGAAATATCCATGATCTCAACTTATACAATTATGTTTCTTTCCATTTACATGTCTCTTGCCTTTTATTGTAATAAGTTATGCTAATTGATGAAGAGTTCTAGTTCACAAAAGGTTTTTTCTTTTCGTTAATTTGACGAACGTATAACCGTTTAACAATTATAAATTTTGTCAAAAACCTTGTAACTCGATGGCATTCACTCTTGGTTCATAACCGAAGTCACCGAACTTTTTCTTGAGTTCATTCAACAATTTCTAGCGTCGTGATTGCAACCGGACAACTTGGTAATAACTCATCCAAATCCAAAGAATCAAATTGAAAACCATAATTGAATCATCATGCACATATAAATCAAATTACATTGCAAACAATCACACTAATTATCTAAGAACTTGCAATAAAAACAAGTGAATCATTCAATGATCTTCACCTCCATGCCTCCACCTTTTCCGCCTGCGAACTCACACGGCTAACTACGTTCGCGTCCTTCTTCTTCTTCTCCACAGTCTCATCTGTTTGTACACCGTGTTTCCTCGATCCTTTCTTTCTTGTTTGACTTCTTCTGATAGTTTTTCCACCATCAAGTAGATCCTTAACTGTGCCAAGAGAATTCGGATTGTCTGCAGGCCTATTATCGTCGTTCTCCCTTTTCCCCTCGGATAGGATATTTTCGATTGAAGTTAGGAAACCATGAGTTTCGTGGTTTGTTCTTGATTCTGCAGCCTCATGAGGAGTGGAGCTACTGATCTGGTTCGACAATGGTGGTTCATCGGCTACTTCTGATTCGCTTTCTCCATTGGCCTCAAGATTGTTTGTTGGTTTAGTGTAATGGCCATCTTCATCCGAAGGATCTACGCGCTGCATTGGAGTAGATTCATCTAAACAATCTTCTCTCTGTCTCAAGGTTTTCTCGATCAGAGTCTTGAGAAAATTCATCACTTGGACTGCGTACATCAACGCTGTTAGAGGATCCGACATCTGCAGCAACCGATAATCAGATCGAATATACCATGACGATTGTTGAAAAACAGCTAAAACGAAAAACTCTAGTCTTTTAAGGGATGTCAAAATGGGATATGGTCATTTTGACATGTAACGTAATAGACTAAAATACCCTTTTCGTAAAAGACAACATGATGCCTTCTCTTCACATTGTCTTTCCCTTTACATGCTTGAGACAATGCAACAAGTGGAGATGAACAAAATTGTATCTTCAACGAAAAGGGTACATGGGTCATTTTATATGTCAAAACGGCTATATCCCCTTTTTCTAAACGATGAAAAAGTTTGTTCCTTTGGTCGAAAGGATTATGCAGATGAAGAAAATGGTGGATTTGGGCTTAACCTGAGTCATATTAGGCGCGAAAACCATAGCAATGTTACGCGCATTCATCTTGTTAAATTGCTCGAACTGAGCAACATCAGCCATAAGATTGATGGCCCAATCCAAGAGAGCACCTTCTGTAGGTGGAAGCTGCCTCACAAGACGAGAGCACTCGTCTTCTGATTGGGCCTCCATCACCTGATCCGGCGGAAGAGAGTCCAGTATCCCACTTGGCAGCTCTCTAAACCAAGCCTACAAACAACATCACACGTTACTAAAATCCATCTACACATGATTCGTAACGATAAAAGGCCTTGTAAGGAAACCAAACAGTACTTTAATTAGGCCTGCTAAACAATGAACATCAATGTTTTCTGGGATCACTCCGTTGTTTAGTTGCTCCCTCACGTACTCTTCCTGCCCGTTTTCCGGATTGATTCTGAAGATCCCTTCCGACTGAAATTGAGGACATAAGAAAGTAAACAAAATTGATGCATAATCATCGACGCGCTGAGAGTATAAGTTGTGAAGTTGATCATGTTTTTACCTGAAGACCGCCTTGCAAATACAAGCGCCTTTGCATCATCAGTAGTATAGTCGGTACACAATTACCCCTCGGGTCGAACGAGAGCTGCATCGATTCTGTTGAGACTCCAAAGACTCTTGTACTGTGCAGAGGAAACGTTGTTCAAGTCAAATATGATGTAATGAATTCAGAAAGTATGAAGATTTGTTTTTTTTGTCTGATACATAAAGACATGAAACAAATAAATATATTTATGAGCAGGAAATAATCTTGCTGCAGATAATTTGAATTTGATAGCCAACAAATACAAGAAACTACATTAGATAACACTACTCACCAATCTTGACATTGTGAAAATGCAGAAATTATTACAAATGTAGAATATACTAAACACTATCAAAATTCTACATTCTTAGATAAAATGAAATTTATTATAACCCCAAAAGAAGCAAGAGTTTTCTTAGGCAAAAACTGTTGTAAGACAGTCGGACAGATAGTTAAATAAGTTGAACTTAATCAATTATGTTAACCGTATTGATCATATTTAACCATTATTTGACTATCCGTCTTAAGACGGTCTTACAAAAGATCACATTTTTTTTTCTTACTATCGAAAGCAAAACAACCCTCATTAGAATTTTCAAGAAACACACACACATAGAGGAAGAAAACACAGAAGATAACACTCACTAATCTTGACATTATCTGCATTCTAAAAAAACATGAAACAATTTATTACAACCCCAAAACAAGCAAAATTGTTCATAATCTATCAGAACCAGAGAGAACCCACATAAAAAAAATTCAAGAAAACACACAGAAACACACACACAGAGACAAGAATACCTGGCACTAGGGGGCCTTCTGGGGACTTCAGGTTCAAACTCAACAGGCAAACCAAGAAAGCCATTAAACCTATCAAAGGTAACATGAGCAACATGTCTCACATTAGTAGGCCACCCAATCTCCATTAGTGTCTCTTCAAAGCTCGTGCTCTTACAACCCACCAAAGATTTTCTTACAACAGTCAGCACAACAGCCAAAACAGACCCTTCCTCTGTTTCTCTCTCCTCAGCTTCTTGTATTTGTGTCCTCCTACTGTACAAATCTACGGGGCTTGTGTTAATATGATTGAGGAGGAGGGTTTGTTGGCGAAACCTATCGTTGTTTGTAGGTGAAATGGAGCTTGAATTTGAAGGGAATTGCAGAATATCTGTCATTTTCTATTAATTGGGGATTCGTTTAATGATGGGTTGGTGGATTTGTTGATTCTTGAAGCAAAGGTTTTGTGGGAGTTAAGATATGAACATCAATCATTCATTTGTATGTTCTTTTTGTCCTGCTTGCTTTGTCTGCACTTTGCTCATTGGCTACTGCAACCTTATTTACTCTTTGATAGCTGCACTGTCTGTTTGTGTAGAGAGAGAAAGAGGAGAGAGAGAGAGAGAGGATTTGCTGTTTGAATATGGGAATTCCATCTTATAAGCAAAATTGAAGAATGGTAAAGCAAATACTATTATGATTAGTAACAATAATTTATTCAGATTATATTTTAACACGCACTCAAGATGAAATGCTTTCACTTTATCTAATGCCATAATTACATTAATTTCACTCTTATCATGTATATAGTGCAACATCCACTATTCATCACTCGTTTATAATTTATAAATGCATGTAATGTATGTATGTATAATGTAAGATAGAGGGAAAATGAAGGGGTAAATTGCACCGATTCCAAGTGGTTTCATAATCTTGCACGAGATTCTCACATAATTTTAGAATTGTACGAAACTCCCACATTATTTTAATAATTCAGCACAATATCCATTTTTCTAACAAAAATAGTTTACGTCTGAATTATTTTCGTATTTTCTGGTTTAAAAAAAAATTAAAACATAAACTTTTCAAATAAAAAAGGAGACAATAGGTTGAGTTATTGAAAAACCATATCGAGGTTCCATATAATTATAAATCCACGTAAAATTTCGCGTAAGATTATGAAATCATAGGGGGCCTGATGCAATTTATTTGTAAAAAGGTTAATTCTATGCTATCCGATCTGGTATAACTCAACGAGGTCATCCATCACAATTCACACGAATACTTATTATCTAGGAAGAATAATATTTTGTTGTAGGAGTTCTATACTTGTAATTGTGCTGCCTTACTTCAAGAAATTGTAAAGAATAAAAAACTAAAACTATGTTTGATTACGGCTGGGATGGTTGATGTACTGTTGGCTGGGGTAAATAAGTTGGGGTAAGTAGGTCGAGGATAAAAATGTATGTTTGTTAGTTTTGGTCGGAGTTTTGGTTGGGGTTATTTTATAATATAAAGTTGAAAAATGTGATATGATAGATGTAAGAAGTTACTAGTAGGTGATTGAAGAATGCTTAAAGTTAGTATTGAGAATAGTGATTGATTGGTGATTGTGAAAAAAGACATGCTTTAAAAGTTATAACAATAGCTTTTAATAAAGGATCCCCAACCACCCTCAACCATTCACTTCCCCAACCGGTTGAAAACAAACATAACTTTTATTATCCCCAACCTCAACCGATTGGGGCCAGCAGCAAACAAACTAAGTTTGGGAATAATAAGATGGAAAAATTACAGTTCTTGTTAATTAAGGGGCCGCTTGGTATAAATTTGGGAATGGAAATGGCAATGGAAATAATTAAGGGGTCAATCACAATGACAATCATGATTGAATTGTTATTGCTTGGTTCAAATCTTGCAATATGGATGATAATTAAT
>JAUEKW010000026.1:1040170-1051911 GCA_032274785.1 Ajuga reptans
ACTTCAATTTATGCACAATTCACTCAATAATGAGACTAAATAAGCTCGAAAATCATGCAATCTCACGCCGAATCAATGTTCTATAATAAAAGTTCAAGCCCATGATTTTCCTTATTATACAATAAAACATCTTCTTAGGAGTCACAAAATCCCATTAATATAAGCTATAAATATTAGATTCATGTCATAAATCAATATCATAGCCGAATAATTTGATTTCATAAAAAAAAAACCTTCATATCTTCCCTCATATTTTCTTTTTCCGACTTTGTCTCTATTCTATTTTAAATTTTCGCTATCTTATTGAGAGAACTTCCAAACTTATGAAATTTTATTATGTCGTCTATGATATTTCACAAAAGTTTCGACTCTATTTAGCGTATATTTTATTTTATATGATTTTTCTACTACTTCATTGCATGATTTGAAATATTCTCTATTATGATTTACAAAATTCGATATATATATATATATATATATATATTCATAGTTGTTCAAAAAAATTTGATTTTCAAATATGTTATTTATATATATGTCTTTTATACTATATTAGAGTTTCAAAGAGATTTATCTATTATTTTCGAGATACTAAGATTTTCCTACAGATGTGCCGAATTTTCTTTTTCAATAGTTTCGATTTTAAATTTTAAAATTCATAGTTATAATTCTTGAAAATTTCTGAAATTTTAGTACTCCTCCCTCTCATAAAAAGAGTCATGTTTGATAGATGTACAATTTTGAATCTTTGATGAACTTAGTCAATATACAACCCTTTATAAGTGGGTGATTGTCATATTTACCCTTTATACTTTATTAAACCCAGCAATATCTTTATGGCATCAAATTATTAACAAAGTTTTACAAGGGCATCAAAGTAATTTAAATTGATAACTAACTTTGACTTTTTGAACATAACTTTTTTATGCGACAATAGATAATTTTGATACATAACTATTTTTATGAAATTGAGGGAATATAATACTTCCACGTGAGTCTTCAGACTTTGATAAAATGATTTAATCACTATTGCAAGGTGAATCAACGCGTACAAGTTTTCTCTTTCCTTCAAATTTATCCTCAAATCTCGGACAGTCGGGCCAAAATTTATATTGCCCAACCCGTCTAAAATGTCAAGTGAGTTAGACCGGCCATTATTAACGTGAGACGCATAAAAATTACTCCTACGGTACGTAATGACGACAATGCCCCGACTGCACCACACTAGTTATAAGCGGCGCGTGAGATATCAGCACATTAAAGCTTTTTCCTCTCTAAAATAAAACTCTGCTATTCATTTTGACGATTAGAATCAATTCATAGAGCCGCTCATTTCAATCCATCAAAAATTCTTCGTCAGCTGGATTTCAAAGGTAATCCATTAGAATTTTCTAATCGATGTGCAGTCGATTGGAAATCGATTCTACATTTTTCTCCGCGGTTTTTAATTCTACAGCTCGTTTGTATATTTCGTTTCCTTTTTCTTCTTCTATTCGTTGTGAATGTATTTGTGTAGGTAATAAGTCATTTGATCTTGTCTTAGCACATTCTTATTTGTTAGCTTCTTCTTCAGCTGTAAGGAGCTACAATGGATGATGACTTTAGAGCTGGTTTAGGGATTTATTCTTATTCTATTGTTGCTCTTTGTTTCATTTGTTATGTCTGGGTTTTTCATCGTAAGCAGCTAAATATGTTGTGCTTTATAGTTTCTAGAATCCGAGACGGTGTCTTGTTGAAATCGTAAGTGGTAGGCTTTGAAATTTCACTGTTCAATCGAGTATTAATCAAACAAGGTTTTGAGTTAAGTAGAATTTGAGATGCTTGCTGTCTGAGAAACATTTTGAGATTCTTAGGAATTGGTGGGTTGAATGTCTGCAGATGGTTCTGTTGAGGTGGATATTTGATTCGGTTTCTCAATTAGATTGTATTTGTAACAATAGTTTTCGATTATTTTCTAAAAAGGAGCGATTTGATATCCTTATGATGTAGTTACCATTGTTTGAGCAGCATAATCATATTAATATTAGAGTTGCAGCTAACATGTTCTTTTTATTGATACGTTTATGTTTAGCTCAGCTTGGGGGGGGGGGGGGGGGATCTCCTTAGCTGCATGTTTCCGAAAGTTTTAACTCATAAACTGCTTATTTGATTTATTTATTAAGTAAGAAATTTCAGAATGCAACGCACTTTTCTGCACTATAATATGCATTGTCGTTCTTATTTCCTTGAGTTAATGCAGTGCCTTAAATGTGGTATCCTGCTGCTTGTTAATTCTTTGCGTCACTTGCTTGAGACTTTCTAAATGGCATCCTGTGTGTTTATCAGATGGAATCTGGGCAGCAATCTGATGTTTCGGATGCTAATGAACATGCAATCAGTGACAGCATAGGAACCTCAAAAGAAGGGGTTTCTTCATCTTGTGGGCCTAATACAGATCCAAATTTTAGCTATGAAAATAAACCTGGAGAAATCCTCAAGAACTTGCAGAACGTCTCGTATATCTACAGACAAGATGTTGTGAGAAGCAAAACTAAAACTGAGATCGGGGTAGTGACTGAAGTTGCTGGCGATTCAGATTCTGATAGCAGCATAAGTGATGATGAGGATGAGGGTGAGGAAGAGGCAGATGATGAAAAAGATGAGGTGGCTGGTTCTGAGGAAGAAAGTGATGTAGAAAACGATAGAGGTTCTGGAGAGAATGCTGCTGAGAGTAATGATGGTGATGACTCCAAGCACAACCCACTTACCGTCGACCAAGTTAGAGTGCTTTGGATGGATGGTTCTGAAACAACAGAGAATACTAATGATGTGGAAGTTGTTGATAGGGGATTTTTACATGGGGATTATGTGGCTGCAGCTTCTGATCCAACAGGACAAATTGGTATTGTGGTCGATGTCAGCATTAATGTTGACTTATTAACACATGATGGTTCCATTTTAAAAGATAAACCATCTAGAGAACTAAGACGCATCAGAGATTTCACTGTTGGTGATCATGTCATCCTTGGCCCATGGCTAGGTAGAATTGAAGACGTTTTTGATAATGTGACTGTGCAACTTGATGATGGTTCTATCTGCAAAGTGAAGAAAGCTGATCCATTGCATCTGAAACCGGTGGGAAAAAATATCATTGAGGACGGACATTTTCCATATTATCCTGGCCAACGTGTGAAGGCTAGCTCTTCATCAGTTTTCAAGAATTCTCGGTGGCTATTTGGATCATGGAAAGCCAACCGACTGGAAGGTACTGTGACCAATGTTACTGTAGGATCAGTGTTCATTTATTGGATCGCATCTGCTGGATATGGGCCCGATTCAGCTACTACTCCAGCTGAGGAGCAGAGTCCTACGAATTTAAAACTGTTATCTTGTTTTGCTCATACAAATTGGCAGTTGGGTGATTGGTGCTTGCTACCATCTTCCCAGGAGTTATCATCCACACCCTTGAACAAAAAACCATCACAACCAGATTCTCATGATTCCGGTAACGATGAACCTGAATCTGTTGAAACAGGTGATGAGTCTGATGCAGAAGTGGCCACTACAGAGAAATCAGTTGCATATACTAATTCGATGGAAAATGATTCTGAGGTTTCCATTAGCAAAAATGGTGAAACATCAAAAAATTATGCTTGTTTAGAAACGTTATGCAATAACTCAGTGCCAGCTTCAAAGGAAATTGCCCTTCATCGCAAGAAGATACGTAAAGTTGTAGCTAGGAAGGACAAGAAAACACGAAAGAAAGTGGAAAATTTTGAAAGGGCACTTTTAATCATCAATACGAATACAAAAGTTGATGTTTCTTGGCAAGATGGCACGATAATACGGGGCCTGGATTCCAAATCTTTAATTCCCATCGATAGTCCTGGTGATCATGAATTCGTTGCAGAACAATATGTAGTGGAGAAGGCTGCTGATGGTGATGATGTTGTTGAGACTAGACGCGTTGGGGTTGTAAAAAGTGTCAATGCTAAAGACCGGACAGCTTGTATCAGGTGGTTGAAGCCCGTTATCAGGGCAGAGGACCCTAAAGAATTTGATAAAGAGGAAGTGGTGAGTGTGTATGAGCTGGAGGGGCATCCTGATTATGATTATTGTTACGGAGATGTTGTTGTTCGGCTCTCACCTGTTTCATTACCAGCCAAAATTGAGTCCTTTGTGCACTCTGTCGAAAATATGACGCGTAGTAATTCAGATGAGCTGAAACATGAAAAGGGGGAGCATGAAGGAAGCGAGAACAATGACAGCACACCTGCTCGTGACATGTCTATCGAATTCTCAGATCTTTCTTGGGTCGGGAACATTACTGGTTTGAAAGATGGCGATATAGAAGTCGTGTGGGCTGATGGGATGATATCCACGGTAATTTTTCTTAGAGCACCCGTGAAATCCCACCATTTTGTTTTCTTACAAAATTTCCATTTTTTGACTAGTGTTCGACTCATTATTTTTGTTATCTATGGTTTTAAATACAAATTGTGGGTGTCACAGGTTGGTCCGCAAGCTATATACGTTGTTGGTCGAGACGATGATGAATCTGTTGCAGCCAGCGATGATGCAGCTAGCTGGGAAACTGTTGAAGATGACACTGAAGGTGTCAATAATTCTGAGGTAATGGCTATTTATATTCATTGCCAGCATCACAAGTTAGTAATTATGTCTTTCGTTTCAGGCTTTTAGGGATGATTTACAGTGGGGAGCAGTTCTTTATTCTGGAAAACCAACAGATTTACAAGTTACTAACTAACTTCATTCTCATAATTTAAATTATGGATAAACTAAGATTTAGCTGCTCACCTGCTAGGCTTAGATGGCTTGACATTGATGTGTAATGTATTATAAAAAAAAAAAAAAACTAAATCATCTGGTACTAAAGTCTAAACATCGAATGTGATCACTAGCATGTCATTCTAAAGTATTGGTTTTTTCGTCAGATTACCTACGTGGTAGCTGTTATTATTGCTGCTTTGAAGGATAAAAAATGTGAGAGCAAATAGAAGTTCATGCTTGAAGCAAATGGAATGATTTATTTGAAACATTTGCATGCCTATTTTAGTTCCAGGACCATGGGACAGACTATGCTGGCGACAGTGGGACTGAGATTGAAGATGACAACGCTGCTCCAGAAAATTCAGGAAAGAATGGAGCTCTCTCAATTCCTTTAGCTGCAATCGGATTTATGACAAGATTAGCCTCCGGTATATTTTCAAGGGGAAGAAGGCAATCGGATCCATTAAACTTAGAAATGAAAAATGACGATGAACTTCAACATGATGAGTTGAGTGCAAGTAGAGATTCGGATGGTGAATCAAGCTCACAAAAGCCTTACGATATCGAGGATCAACTTGCTAAGCTAACCACCAATTGTAAGGGGGATGAACATGATGCCACTGAGGCTTCTGATTTGTTGGAGATTGCCGAGACGTTATGCAACTTAAAAGCCCCAGAAGCAGCTGCTCCATGTGAAGAATCTATCACGACATTCAGAGGCTTTGATATTGTTAGAGATCCTTTTGACCATCATTTTCTAGGTTCACAGGGACAGGTTAGTAGTGCTTGTAAGTTTCTGTAATATCAGAAAAAAGTTATTTATGTAAATGAAATTAATTTCTGTTATTTCTTTAAGGGATCTAACAACAAGTCCTCATACAAATTTTACAGAACAATGCTGCTAGGAAATGGCTCAAGAAAGTTCAGAAAGATTGGGATATTCTTCAAAATAACCTGCCGGGTATGTTCCTGACATTTTGTACACATTTAATTTTGTCACAGTTTGAGTTTGAAACATATCAGCAACTATATTTTAAAGCTTAAGTAATGTTAACAGAGGATATATATGTACGTGTATACGAAGATAGAATGGATCTTTTGCGAGCTGTGATAGTTGGAGCTTATGGGACACCTTACCAGGACGGGCTTTTTTTCTTCGATTTTCACCTTCCACCAGAATATCCAGATGTTCCCCCAGTAAGAAAACCTCTAACTTTGCTTGTTAATATGATCCCTTGTCAAAAGTTCGAAAGTCAGATTTTTTCACATCTTTAGCGTGTAATTTTCCATGTTGCTCGAAACCTCTTTTAATATCTACACTGATATGTAACTTTATATTCCTATAACCATTTTCCTTTTTCCTCTTTTTTTTTTTGTTTTTTTTTTTGTTTACAGTCAGCATACTACCACTCTGGTGGGTGGCGAATAAATCCAAATTTATACGAGGAAGGAAAAGTTTGCCTCAGTCTTTTGAATACGTGGACAGGTAGAGGAAACGAGGTGTGGGATCCGTCAACATCAAGCATCCTTCAAGTGTTGGTTTCACTTCAGGGGCTAGTGTTGAATGCAAAGCCATATTTTAATGAAGCTGGATACGATAAACAAGTTGGGACAGCTGAAGGGGAAAAAAATTCACTATCCTACAATGAGAATACATTTTTATTGAACTGTAAGACTATGATGTACCTGATGCGGAAGCCCCCAAAGGTATGAAAACTCCACTTCTCAGCCTACATAATAGTTTTGTTGCTTGTTTCGATATCTTTGTGGCTAGAATTGAACTATTCTTTGTTCTTTGTAATCTTATAATTCCTTTGACGCCTTTCCCTCTTCATCCCCTTCCATTTTGCTTGCATCATTTTTTGTGGAGATAATGGATTAAGTAATTTCTTATTTTTATCATGATCTTGGTTTCCTCTCTTTTCCTCCCGAATCCTGTATTTAAAGAAGGAAAAAAATACCATGGAGCCCTCAATAACAATGAACTTGGAATTGACTTGTTTCTTTTCCAACGCCTCGTTTTCTGAACGCCAGCGAAATTATATATCGAGAACAACTTTTGTGCCAGCATACTAGTCTGACATGACAATTTCTTATGCAGAATTTTAGGAATTTTGCTTATGTTCTTTTCCTGCACTTTGTTAGCTTTAAATGCTAGCATGATCCAACTCTGTTCTCATGTAACTACACAATTGTTTGCAGCATTTCGAAGACCTCGTCTTCGAGCACTTCAGAAAGCGTGGTTATTATATTCTCAAGGCTTGTAATGCTTATATGAAAGGGCACCTGATCGGCTCACTCACAAAAGATGGTTCTACTATCGTTAGTAATAATACTAACTCAAATTCAGTCGGATTCAAACTCATGCTTGCTAAAGTCGTACCCAGACTTCTCTCTGCTTTACAAGAAGTTGGAGCTGATTGCCAGGAATTCGAACATCTAAATCCGACACAATTGTAGCAGTAATCAGAAGGTATTTCACATGCAAAACAAACTTTCGATATCATTGGATTTATTGAAGTTCTTCAATCTCCGCGTAGAGTCGTTAGGATTCAACGAAGATAAGCTTATAACTTGGGAGATTGGTACCATGCTCTCATGCTTGTATCTTGGCTTTGAAATCTGGTTGGAGTCATTTAAAAGGATTACACTCCGCCAAATGCAAAATTTTGTTAACTAACAAGCAAAAAATGATCACTGTTGAGAATTTGGGATATTTTTTGGCAGGATTCTTTTTCACTTTTGTTTCTCTCTTTTTCTTTTTTTGGGGTCTTATTTTATTTTTGTTTCCTTTCTTTTTTTTTGGGTGGGGGAAGAGAGGGTAAGCCCTTGTTGGGCAGCCAATACTTTTGTCTAGAAGAAATTTGACGTTCAGCAGATGTTAAGCCAAAAATATTAAATCAAGTAATGTTGAACCACAAATTAAATTTGGCATTCTTAATTTTCTGTGTTGCAACTTGCAAGTGGAGATACTTATTCTGGTATATTCCATGCTACACCTCGAGATGTATACCGGGTGGTTTATCTACTATTCGAATACACATTCAGAAATAGACCCACATATATTGATGTTAATCTACGGTGGATAATGTCATAATGTATCTAGTGTAATTCTTTGGGTGTAGCATCTAGAAGACCACTTATTCTCATATGTTTTACTATAGATATATTTAAAATGCTTTATTGCACCCATATATATATATATATATATATGTGTGTGTGTATTGAATAGGATTGAGGAGCTACTGGAGAGACTTTAACCTTTTGGTTTCATTTTTCTTTTCTTTTGCAATTTTGGGCTACATGGAGAAGTGCAAATAAATGGGATTTCAATCAAAAAAATTAGATTCTAAAAAGAAATAAAAGAGACTTTAGGCTTGGGTGGGGTTGGGAATGTAACCGAACTGTGGCGAACTGGATATCTAAGAGTTGAGTTTGGTAACTTAGTTTCGATATTGAGTTGGACTAGGTTCTATAGGAACTGGACGATCCTATTTGGTCTTGAGTTTAATTTATCAAATATATTAATAATATGTGAGCTTAGGCCTAACTAAAGTCATAACAAGCTCGATAAATATAAATTATTAAAATATTACTCATCGTTGATTTATTTAAAATAAACTACAATTTTTTTTAATTATAATGTTTATACTAGATTAATTATTTAGTACTTAATTGCATTTTAATAAATAATTGTATTTTGATAATTCTATATTGATGACAAGTAAAATATGTTAAAAGTAAATAACCATTCTTATAACTTATACTATAATTTTGTCATTTTTTGTAAATATAACATAATTTTAGCCTTGCAACGATATTCGCTTCATTTATCGTGGCATATGTACAGAGGTGTCAATTCGGGCCGGCCCGTCGGGCCGGACTGGGCCCATATGGCTTTTTAAATATTTCAAACCGGGCCGGACCAAAAAAAATCGGGCCTAAAATTAGACGGCCCAGCCCATCTAAATATAGGCTTTTTGGGGCTTTTTCGGGCTTTTTTGCATTTTGGGCCGGGCCAAAAAAACCGGGCCTAATATTTTACAGCCCAGCCCATCTAAATATCGGGTTGGACTGTGCTGGGCCGGCCCGTCGGGTCGATTTTGACACCTCTACATATGTATCACAATGAAAATACTACCACAAATCGTGCCACATAACCACTTGCCACAAATTGTGCCACATAAACACATTTTTTTTCTTCTCCCTCTAGAAGTTTCTTTATCAAAGTGAAAGTAAAAATTTAACAGTTATGCTGGCTAGCCATAATTTTATTCTTCTTCTTAAAATTTAATTTTTTTTTATTAGATATTACTTATTCTTTGCATCATTTTTGATAATTATAATTTTTTTCAATTTATATGTTATCTAAGATTTTAGAGTATACAAATTGATGCCAACAATAAATTCTATCTAATCAAAAAATATATATTAATTTTAATAAAAAAAACACGAGCAAGCAAAAATCTGGTTGTTTAGCAAAATCCAAAATTTAATGGTAGAAATGGTCAAACCGATCATGCTCCTATTTTCCTCGATGAAAACAAAGCATTAGTACAATTTGCATATGACAAATTGACCCCTGACAACGCATACGATTTAATGCATACTATTCTTGGCTACTTCTAGAATTTTCACCACATATTCGGTACTCATTGGTACTTTTTTTTTTTCCATTTTCCTCTCGGCTCCGTTTACTTTGAGAGATAATTTAGAATAGTAAAATTTTATCTAGTGTTTACTTTGCTGAAAATAAAAAACCAGGTTATCCTTCCGATCCGGGATAAAATGTCAAAACCTGAATAATACATTGTATAATAATCCTGCCCTCCCCCTAGGATAGTTACCCAAAATATGAGATAACATTAGGAAGCATTAGGATAGTTGAGTAAACATTGGAAGTGGATAACAATTTCTGTCATATAGTTATCTTACTTATCTAGATAAATAAATTATCTCTATTTGTCAAAGTAAACAGAGCCTTAGTGAAATTTATGTTGGAGGTAAAACGTAACTGAACCAGTTTCCATTGGAGGGTAAGCATATCGCCGGCAGTCCTCCGTGACTGCACACACGCCGCCGCCTAAATTGTCGGACAAGCCAGGCTAATTTTGCCAACCATTATAGACATGAGATAAGCCTTTTTTTTTGTTGTATGATGCTACTACCTGTGACATCCTTATTAGTTCAAACACTGATAAGCACATATCGTAAAATGACTACACAGTGGAAATAATGTTTGCCATCTACAGGACAAGTTTTACAAAACCAACAAAGGAAAATAAAAAAAACTTCTTAAAAGATTGACATTGCTGTAAGAAAGAATTCCATTCTAGGTCTTAGGACAAGAGTATGATTCTATGTCGAACCAAAGAACACGAAAATAAACAACAAAACCAGACTGATACATCAAGTTAGTTTATAATATCACTGAAGTCATAATGTATGTCTCTGGCACCTCTTAATCCTCTCCAAGACTCACTCACAAAGCAATGAGCAAAAACAAAGGCACAAGTTACCGTTATCTCAAAGCTCGATATGCTTTTCATAATAATTATGGTCACCACGTGTCGAATTTACTACTTTATGATTGACTCGTATATGCTCAAAACTAAGATTTCTACCTCACGTTAAACGAAATCATAAATGGAATTAATTCGACTACCTATTGAAAATCATATCTTTGAGATTACAACAATCACTTTATGGGGTAAAGCAAAATACTTTGCTATCAATATACATCCTTTATCAATCCATCTTCAATCACAACATATGGTGAACACAAAGGTCAGTTCTCATAGTCCCCAGAAAAAGCATAGTATATTATAGTTGTTCGTCCTATATAAAATCCATCTTGAGAGCTCAAGAGAAGGATCTCGTTCACCTACTTTTTGAGTAGCCAGTCAATCTTTCTTAAAGTACAAATTAATTAACTTCTTACAAGCTTCAGCTCCACAATCTGCAATAGTACAACAAAGCTATATACATGCTTACAGTACATCTAACTTTTGCACATAAGGAACACATAGAGACAACAAAAGAATAATTAATAACCTTAAATCTAACAAGAAGACAATCTTAAACCTTCACATTTCTATAAAAGAAAAACACAATAGTTGAAGAACAAACTTTCCATTAACAAGATCAAGCCTCAGAATATGAAATACATAAATTTCCATTAATCTCCCCCTGCTTTTAGTCCAAAATTCACATTAATAGAGAAAGGCTGTAACTGCTACAGTTATTTTATCGAAACAAAGATTAAAACAAAAGAAAAACTAAGCAATCATAATCATACAGTTTTATTGATAATATTTCGCCTTGCAAGAAACCTGGCAATAGGCGGCGTAACAGCTAGAGTGATCGGAACCCTAACCGGGAAAAGTGCTTTATTGATCAGCACCGCCAAAGCCAAAGCGCCGCCACTGGTAGCCGCAAGCTCCGCCGTCTTATTCCTTTCCTTCACTACCTGATCGTTTTCAATTGACAAATCAGTGGTTCCAGGTCCAACTGAATCAGGACTTTGATCAGCGATTTTGCTATCCTTATCCTTATTGGCGAGGTTAGGCAATCCTACTCTTTCGAGCATGGATTCAACATCAACGTTGTTCTTCACCGCAATATAAAGGCCCGTAATTGAAGCCACGGAGATGGAGCAATGGACCACGACTCCTACTTTACCATATTTTTTCATCAGCTCTTTAAATCTAGCGGTGGCCATTTTCAAGCTAAAGAGATGGACAGAGAAGGATCAAGAGAGAGAAACAACTTACAAAACCTGTAAGGCTTTCTAATTAGGGTTTATGGTTTGGGGGTGATGCAACTGGCGCCGTCACAACATATGGGTTATTGGGCTTTTGTCCTCTGTAACAATCCACAAATCCACTGCCTTAACCTAATCAGGCTTCCGCCTTATTGGGCCTGCATATTGAGCCTTAAATCTCAGCCTTGTTGGGCCTGCATATTTAGCTTTC
>JAUEKW010000028.1:23915-35763 GCA_032274785.1 Ajuga reptans
CTGCTGGGGGTTTAAGATCTGCTGCTGAATGTGTTCAAATAGCTTTAGGCCACTGTTCATTACTTGAAGGTCGTGGGCTGGCTCTTTGTCCTGTGCTCCTGAAGCATTTCAGGCCTAGTGTTGAGCAAGCTCTGGATGCTAATCTGAAGCGGATTGAAGAGAGTACAGCTGCCTTAGCTGCTGCTGATGATTGGGAGCTCACATATCCCCCAACCCCTGTCCGCTTGTCTGGGAGGACCAGTGCAGCCGTTGGTGGCACCATGGCATTTCAGCACAAGCTTTCAAGTAGTGCTCATCGCTTCAATACAATGGTCCAGGTAAATATAATTTCAGTTTCAATTTCTCTCCATCTGATGTCATGAAATTTGTATCATACACTTGAGTGGGCATCACGTTATTGTCTTTTCCAAGAAATGCAAAGCCTCATGATGACCTGCATAGCTATTGACCAATCCTAAATCATTGGACCCTTTTCTGTTGACAAGCTTTTGTTAGTATGGTGTATGAGAAGGCATCAATGAAAGAATCTAAAGGAAGAGATCTTTGATAGACTTGAAATGCATGGCCTACATTGTATAATTTTTATCACTCAAAAAAGTTATCGGATCAGGATTTAAATAGGAGTAATGCATGGCCCTTGTCCTCAGAGTCATTCTTGACGACCAACATTACAATATTTAAGATATTATGTGAATGATGATAAAGAATTTGAAGATTGCAGCCCAACTCTCTGTATTTATCTAATCTACCGAGGCTTATATTTGTTTTTGGTTAACTATCACATCCAAAAACTTCATCACTTTCTGTCACTCTGTTTCTTAAGATGATTTCCTCTTTCACAACCATGCTTTCACATCTTTCTATGTTTAAAAAATGCTGTAAAATTTGAAGCTAATTTACACATTGCCTATCCAGGACTTTTTTGAAGATGTGGGACCCCTCTTAAGTATGCAGTTGGGAAGTAAAACATTGGATGGATTGTACCAGGTGTTCAATTCATATGTAAGTATGCTGATAAAAGCATTACCTGGCTCCATGGAAGAAGAGTCGAATTTTGAAGGTTCAGCAAATAAAATTGTTCGAATGGCTGAAACGGAAGCGCAACAAATTGCATTGCTTGCCAATGCATCCTTACTCGCCGATGAGATGTTGCCACGTGCTGCCATGAAGCTCTCCCCATTGAGTCAGCCTAATTACAAGGATGATTCTCGAAGAAGGCCCATGGATCGCCAAAACCGTAATCCTGAACAAAGGGAATGGAAGAGACGCCTCTTGAATTCTGTTGATAGATTGAAAGATAGTTTTTGCCGCCAACATGCTCTAGATCTCATTTTTACTGAAGAAGGTGATAGCTATCTAACGGCTGAGACATATATAAACATGTATGGCAATGCAGATGAAATTGAGTGGTTTCCTTCTCCCATATTCCAGGTATCCTTCTCCTTTAAATTTACCAGTTGGTTTCCTAATTTTTTCTTATCGTTTTCACCTAGCTCATATTTATATTTATTTATTGCAATTTCATATGAATCATATAACTAAATTCTTTTTCCAATACTTCAGGAACTTTATGCAAAATTGAATAGGATGGCTGGCATAGCGGCAGATATGTTTGTGGGCCGGGAGAGATTTGCCACTTTATTACTAATGAGGCTCACAGAAACTGTGATTTTATGGCTCTCAGAAGACCAAACATTTTGGGATGATATCGAGGAAGGACCTAGGCCGTTGGGTCCTCTTGGTCTACAGCAGGTTCGGAAGACTCGTATCTACAAAATAATTGCTTCTACTCTCCTTTATATTGCTTACAAATTTATATTTCTCAATGGTTGCAGTTCTATTTGGATATGAAATTCGTCATGTGTTTCGCTTCGCAAGGCCGCTACTTATCTAGGAACTTGCATCGCGCAGTCAATGATATTATATCTAAAGCTATAGCTGCATTTTCTGCAACAGGCATGGATCCCTATAGGTAAATACTTCATTCATATAAGCTTTTCTTGTTTGCCTTGCGCAGTAGTTTTCTTTTTTCGTAAACGCTTTCTAGCTTTCATAGTCTCATAGACTCGATATAAGCTTTCAAATCATGTATAGGTTTATATATGTGTGTGTGGATTTTTGGTTTATAGATCTGTCACAGTAATCATGATGGGATTGAGGTATTATCCATATCAAATTGAAAACTTTGATGAAATTTGATCTAATTATTAATTACTGAGATATAGAATAGCTCAAAGTTCTCTTTGCTCAATCAATAAAAAAGGTGGGATTTTTGTATTCTCTCTTTATATTATATGCATGCTTAAGCCTGGATTTGCAGCGTACTTCCGGAAGATGACTGGTTCAACGAAGTTTGTCAAGATGCAATCGAAAAGCTAAGTGGAAAACCGAAGGTGGCTAATGGGGAGAGGGACCTCAACAGCCCGACTGCTTCCGTTTCAGCGCAATCTATTTCATCGGTTAGATCTCATGGAAGCTCCTGAGACTCAAATGTTACAGATGTATATTATACTGCATACACCGTTTTCTGATGGATACATGCCTTGTATTTTTTCCTTTAGCCTTTTTTTTCTTTAATTCGGAAAGTTGTAGATTTGTAGCCTTTAATTTGATGTCCTTGAAAGGCTAGAAATTCTTTACGTTCCCTTGTTGGGGAAGTTTTCATTTTGAGTGTGTATATGTTGATAAGTATGTTAGAAGATGATCCAAATGTGCCTATTCTTTTGTGTTATATGTACAACTTGTTAATTTTCGTCGTGTTTTATTGTGCTTTAAATTTTTTTGTTTGGAGTAGTAATCTTCGATTGCTATAGAAATGCAAGTCTTGAACATCTTTCCAATAGTTGTGGTTACACTTGTATAAGATTACTAATATTGCAAATTTCAAAACTTAGAGGGTGTTTTTGGAGAGCTTATAAGCTCACTCAATGTTTTTTGTAGCATTTTTAAAATAATATCTTATTTCATCCTAAAATAAGTTGTTTTTAAAAAAGTATGGAGGGTCTAACTTAGAACGTGTTTAGCTATAAGTTTCAACATCTTATAAGTTGTTTTTAGAACTTATAAGATGTTAAATCTTATTTCAGAAATAAGTTGTTGAAGTGTTTGGTTATAATAATTTGAAAGAGTTTATAAGATGTTAGTAATGATATTTTTATAATTAAAATAATAAAATTTGAAGTAATTTATCAAAATAAGATCTTATTTAAGAAATAAGTTGGACATTTCTTATTTTTTTAAAAACACCTTATAAGTTAACAACTTATTTTAAGATGACATGAGATCTTATTTTAATAATGCTACAAAATTTAGGATATGTAAATAATTTCAGAATGTACAGAATTTAAATATTATTATTATTATGATGATTTAAAAATAATTTAATAAATGATCCAAAATAATATTTAACTTCAAGTGTAAAACTCAAAATATTAAAAAAGCCCGTAGCCCAAAACCAAACCCACAATCTATATCTATCTATCTATATCTATATCTATATTCTATATCTATATAAATATAAAAGCAATACATTGGTATAATTAGAAGGAAAACAAATTCCCGCCTAAATAATCATTTCTATTTTTGTTATATGCAAGCCAATTGTAAAATCTAATCCAAGGTTCGAAACTCACATCTGACATTTTTCATAATTAAAACACAAATATTTGGTTAGTGCCATCAATAACTATGCAATTGGGCCTAACAACCGCTTAATGATTTTTTTAATATGATTAATTCAAAAGAAAATGTCATTTTTTTATTGACAAATATGTCTGTGACAATTCACATACGCAATTAGACAAAAAACATAAAGGTAATTTATAAAATAACATCTTCATCTTGCACCGAAATTGCGACTGAATTATTAAGGATCTACTAATTATTATAGAGTTGCTGAAATACCAATTTTGCTCTTGAAATTTGATGTCCGATATGTACTATTGGAGAAATAATATATTGCCAATTTTTATTTTAACTAAAATCTTGCATAGAAGAAAGATAATTTGAGATTAATACTCCGGTATGATTTCGTGTGAAAGCATTAATCTTGCTAAATAAATAAAAATGGGGGAAAAATACTTTTGGCCCACTAGAATATGGGATGGTCCGGTTTTGACCCAAACACTAAAAATCTTAATAGAAATAACATGTGCATCTCACATGTCCATTAACCAAGCAAATATAGGGCTAAAACTGAGTTTTTTTTTATCAAAATAAATAATTTTTGAAGTAATTTATATAAATTAAATTCTAAAATATTAAAAAATAATAAAATAGTGGTGTCATAAAAAAATGAACTGTAGTAGGGGACTGGGCCGGGGAATTACAGAAAATATAAATTGGGAAAAGGATGAAAATATAAAAAAAGACATAAATTAAATTTTTTATAATTAATTATTGTATTTTTAGATTTAATTTTTCCCCTTTATTAATTTTTTTATATGATTATTTTTATATTTTTCAGAAAATATAAAATAGGGAAAGACCTAAAAATATATAAAAAAAACATAAATTATTTTGAAGTTTTTATTAATTATTTTGTATTTTTATACATTTTATTTTTCCCTTCATTGAAATTACTTATTATGTTTTCTTATAAATTATTCTTATTTATTAAATAGCAAAAAACTAAAAATATAAAAATACAGAAATTATCTTGTGTTTTATAAAATTATTAAAGCATTAGCGAAATATTCTGTGATTCCGGTGTGCTTTTAATGGAAAGAGATTTTTATTTTTTTCATTAAGAATAGGTATTTTCTGAATATAGGAACTAAAATCGGCCCATCGCATATTTTATTGGTCCAAAAGAGATTTTTTCCCCTTCGATATATATGTAATGATATAAAACTTGTGGTAATTAGAAATACGTATGCAAATCAATCAATATAAATCAACCACGTCAATCTGAGATTCAATGTTATGTTTTCCCCACTCCCAGTCATATTGCCCCACTCCCAGTCATATTGGACTCCTAATACACAAAATATCAATAAAATATTTATATTATATATATATATGTGTGTGTATGTGTGTGTGCATGTATATATAGAACTTCACCTTCGTAAAATACATTATATGCCGTATCATTTTCATCCTTCATATCTTTAGTATTATTTTGTATAAAATTAGATTATAAAAGTATAATTTTAATATTGTTTTAAAATATTTTTTCTAATTATGCATCGCACGGGTGAACTACTAGTTTTTTGAAAAGACAAGAAAAGAGGTTGAAAGTACACGAGACAAAAATATACAAAGTAAAAAGTGTTTTGAGGGTAAAACTTTACTCCTAAAAGTATGGAGGGAAAATTGTAAACACTAAAAATACAGAGGGCAGAAGCGTAAATGTTGAAATATTGGGGGTGAAAAAGAAATGAACATGAGTACAGTTAGCATGAGTTTTTAGTTTTTTATTTGCAGGACCTCTTCTGAATTTTGCTTCCATTCAAATGCCAAATTGATCAGGAAAAATGAAGAAATAATTTCGAAAATCTCACAGAAATTTCGGGAATTCAAAGAAGAGAAGAATTTGCAGTGGCCTCACATAGTACAAAACCCTCCTCCCTGCTTTCTTCTTATTTCTCCTTATTTTGCTGTGTTTATTTATGTATGGGACTGAATGATGTGGAATTTCGTTGTTCAAGCCAATCAATTGATTCGGTTCCTTTATCATGCCCTAAAAATGCAGTTTCTTTGGGATTTTTTAAGTAATATTCGGTTCATATTGTGGTTATTTTGTCTAATTTGGTGAAGCTCGGATTCCATTGGTGGTTGTGACAAAATTCTGTGAAACTGGAGGAGCTGTCAATGGTTGATACTGTTTTCTGTAGCTCAAGTATGCTTGTAATAAGAACCTGTAACCTGATTGACAATTTTAAAATGTGTGTGTGTTTGTGTGTGTTTTAGGGTATAGTTTACTTTGAAAAGCACTGCGTGTAAACAATGGGATAGACTACCACTACGCTGGATGTTTATCCTCTGCACTTGTGGCAGTTAATCTTAACATCTACTCTTTTTCTCTGTTTGTGTGTCTCTGTCAATACCAATTTCTTACATGATCAAAGTCTGAAGTATTTTATAAGATTTAAAAACCGAGTTTACCAAGTAAAAGCACACTGAATGACGATGAGATAAAATATTCTGATTTACAGGCTTGGTCTATAAATATTTTCGATGATTATATATATTTCAGTAAGTTTGATTCGTCTATTGCTCTTCTATCTCCTCTTTCAAGTTTCTCATGCTGTAGGAAAGTTTGAGTTGGGATCTTCTATGAATAAGGGTGAAGAGTTTGCCAGATTTTATTTTCTTATGATTGGATGTTAATAGATACTTTCTGAGGGCAGTCATAATCATACTATAGAAATTCAGTATGAGAGGTTTATATGTGGTGGGTATGGAGTACATTATCTGCACTTGTTATAACATCACATGATAAATATCATGTCTGGGCTGACATTATGCAACATCTTCTTTCCAGTGGATGTGGAAGATACATTGGATGGTTGTGATGGAACATTAGAAGCATCAGTGTCGGGCAACTTCACATCAAGCGAAGCCGACAGAAATGCAGAGCCTTATGTTGGTATGGTGTTTGACTCAGAAGCTTCTGCTAGAACATACTACAGTGAATATGCTGGTCGGGCAGGCTTCTCAACCCGCATTTTATCGTCTCGTAAATCAGAGCGTGATGGCTCAATTATATCACGTGGATTAGGTTGTAGAAACACTCATAACAACCAAAAGTCAGGTAGTATCTTGAATGAAGGGAGAGAGAAACGGCGGGATGGTTGTACTGCAATGATTTTAGTAAAGCAAGAAAATGGAGGGAGCTGGGTTGTGCAGAAGTTTGTGCGGGACCATAATCATCCTCTGGTAGTTACATTTCCTAAGAGACGCCCTACTTTTGTAAGTTCTAGTTTCTCACATTCCCTGATAAGTCATCGTGTTTGCTGCCAACTAAATATATTCTTCGTTTTCCAGATCCGGCTTTTTTTTTTTTTTTGTCCCCATTGGTAGCGTGATCCCTGTCAATAAATTATACTTATTGCAATTAGTATGTGTTAATCTATTTTCTCAGTTGGTGCTTGTTACTGTCCTCAAACTGTTGTCCTCATAGTTGTCAATTTATCTATTTTTAGGTATTTATTAGAGCATCAACAGGTCCATGGGAAAGAATTTATTTTTCTTTTACTTTTACCATAAGCCAATTCGTCTTTGTGCAAGTGTGAGAAGCAGATGTAATTGAAAAAATACAAATGCAGGAAACATGAAATGCATAAAGCCTAATAAGCTGAAACTTAAAAACCCTGATATGGACTTTGAGCTAAGATTTTATCTTTCCACTAAATTGTATGAAGCAATCTGAAATGTTTGTGTCAATTATTTTGATGGAAACACTGGTATTGTCAGCTGACAAGAATGAAATGGCGTGGGCTTCTCTGATGAGTGAGCTCATTCTAAAATCAAGTTATTTCTTTAAAGAAGTTTAAGAACTTGGATTATTTTGGTTGCTTATTGTTCTTTACTTGTTTGCATTGGAGCTCTATGTTTCTTTGTCTACTTCGTTTCTTTGGTAGAGTTCATACTGATCTTTGTGAGGCTTAGAAGTATTGTTACAAGTTTGTGTATTCCTTGCAATGGTAACAATAATGTTCTTGGGATTGTTTCAACTAAAGATTTGCATGTTTTTACCAAGTAGGGAAAGGGAAAAAAAGGTTGAAGTTGAATCAGACTAAATGGAACAACATCTTTCCAGACTTTTTCTTCATGATAATAGAACTCCATGTTTAAAGCAAAGATGCAGCCTGAAAAGGTTGTTGTGCAGTCAGGTAATGTTTTTCAGGACGATAGATGAGTGCATGAGGCTTGTATGACCAGGGTAGATAATGATTAGTTTATAATTATCCATAATACACAGATGCCTAATTTGGGTTTAATGCACAAAACTAATGCATAGTTATGTAGACATTGATGCAGATACTTATTTTTAAGCTCTTAACCATGTCACTTCTTTCGTTGACATTACTTAGATTAGCTACTAAAGGGTGCTCTTAACTAAGATTTGAATTTTGGCACAATGAGTATTGAATTTCCAGGCAAGACATGTCTAAATGTTTATTAGCTAGTCCTGTTTCTATGTGTGCATGAATAATTTTTCTATATTTGCTTTCTAAATTGTTTGTTTGTTTGTTATTTCTTTTTTTAGGAATAAATTATTTGTTTGCTATGTTCCATCTTATGGTTGATATTTTCCTCAAAAAGTTTCAAATATGCGGTGGGAGAATTCACGTCGAGATACCCAATGTCGTGGGTGTGTAGAATGTTCATTAATTATGAGAAATTGATTTTTTAAGTATTTATAGACAGAAGTAATTATTGTTTCATATTAAGCTATAGCTCAATATACATCAATATCGCCAAACTAGTTCATGTTTTGCCTAATCACAAAAGAGAGAAATAGAGATCACTAGTTTATGACTTTTTGGATTTGTGAAGGTCTATCTTAAAACATCATAGATATGATGTGAAACTTCCTTTCTCCATTTAGCTTCAGAAGGAACTGTTATAACTTTGAGAGTTGTGGCCTTTCTAACAACAATATGCAACTGCGAAGTATATAGGTTTTGTATCTTTAGATGCCTTTATGAATTCTCATTGGCCTTTGTGATGTCCTGTTGCTGAAGTTGCCATCAATGTTAATTGTTCTGATATTATTTTTTGTGAAATGTCAATCAGGCATTTTCTTTTCTACCTTATTTCTTGTTTCTAAACTAGAACATGCGTAAGCAAAATCAATGAGTAAGTATGGTACAATTACTTTATGGTGACATAAAAAATTTATTGTAATCTGCATGTTTGAACCATTTTTATTTGTCATTTGCTTAGGTTTAGTAAAAAAAGGCCCGTCAAACGTGCTGTTGCTCATATGGATGCGTACCAATTGTTGATTTCACAAACAAAGTGATTTCTTAATTCTTAGATTGTTTCTCTTTTCGGAATAACTTATGTTTTGAATTGTACAATTGTTGTAGGACGAGAAAGACAAAAAGATTCAAGAATTAACTGCTGAACTACGAGTAAAGAAACGTTTAAGTGCAGCATATAGAGAACAGCTACTTTTTCTTATCAAAGATGTTGAAAGTCACAATGATCATTTGACATCAAGAGTTCAAATTGTCCGCAATAATCTAAAGGAACTTGAAGCAAGCAAGCAGGATCTCTCAACTCACAATAAACCAAGCTTATAGGGTGAGTACCAGGACTGTCTCATGACATTACATGCAATCATTGTTGCTATCTTAAGTGTGCTTATGCTTCTGTCTTAATGACTAAACTCTGCTGACATTTTATTTCAGTTACCAAAAGTTGGTCGGATTTTTTGTTACACATCTTTGAAATGGTGTGAGTTTGAGATTTATTAGTACTCCCTCCGTCCCATAAA
The DNA here is from genome assembly GCA_032274785.1 of Ajuga reptans. Classification (NCBI taxonomy): domain Eukaryota; kingdom Viridiplantae; phylum Streptophyta; class Magnoliopsida; order Lamiales; family Lamiaceae; genus Ajuga; species Ajuga reptans. Next base: position 33,364 of record JAUEKW010000028.1, read on the forward strand.
AAGAGTCATGTATCAAAACCATTTCTTGTCCCATAAAAAGAGTCCTGTTTGAAAAGTCAAAGTTAGTTACCCATAGAAGTTACTTTGATGCCCCTATAAAATCATGTTAATACTTTGATGCCAATAGAAAATTGATGAGTTAAACAAATTTTTAAGGGTAAAGATTACAATCACCCACTTGCAAAGGGTTGTACATCGACTAAGTTGACCAAAAATAAAAAGTTGTACATTCATTCATAAAACAGAACTCTTTTTATGGGACGGATGGAGTATTATTTTTCTTTAAAGAGTTCTTTTATAGAGTGGAGAGGGATACTCTGAGTGCTAGTGACTGTGATGTCAAAATAAGAAAATTTGCAGTTTTGCCCTGATAAATCATATCTAGGGGATGAATGGATGGTTTGCATTGTTGGTGTCTGAATATGTGGACTCTTATCTGAAAAGGTTCTTGTGCCAAAAGGCTTAATGCAACCTTGGGCTGTGTTTGATTGAATGATTCTGATTTGGGAGAGAATTTGAGGGAAGCATTTTGAAATGCTACAATCCACCTAAATCTCTCCAGAGTATTTCAAGTTTGAAGGTGATGGATTTCGAACCATCCTAGAATAAAACTCATCCATACATGCTTAATGGATTTGCTATTGTGAATTTGAAATCCATCCTCAAATATCTTCAATCTGATAACCTTAGTTTATTTTCTCAAATATACGATTATAACTTGAACGAGTCTATGTGCATAAGCTGCAAAAACGGGAAGTAGACCCTCCCGTTTACCACTCACGAATCACAGTTGCAATAAAATGTCAAATAGACCCTTGAAGTGCTGACCTAATGCCAAATTATTCTCTTCTCTGTGGCCTTCATCTTTATGGTTGTGAACGTAAGCGACTCAAGAAGATTGATTGGTTTTTCATTTTCAACGACTTGAAACACTCTTCTACCACTGTACTACGTGAACGTAAGAACTGTGGTAGCATATAGACATGTCTAAGACAATATTTAATTCTGAAGCAAGGATATAAATGGTATTAAATTGATTTCTAATCAATGTTGTTGATTTATGCAGGAAAATTGGTGGCAAGCCAGCATTTCCGACACTTGTAATGACCTGAAGGAAGGAATTCGTGAAACTTCCAGAGCAAGTAAAAGGCGTCATGAGTGGGTTATGCAGTAAGGAGTCAAAGTAAAATTCCAAGCTCTTTTACCTTACCTTTTTTATCTTTGGTACAAAGTGGAGAATTTTAACTGGAAAATTTTTAAGTAACTGCTCCAATCCTCTACAATGAAATAAGAAGTACTAAACAGACATGCTTCTGCACACAACTCTTGGGGCTATCTTTTTTGTTGGCTATATATATTAGGCTTGTAATTGAAAGATACATATATATATACACATATATATCTGTTTGCATGTATTTCCAAGTTGAAGAAAAATGAACACCATGCTGTGTGATGACAAGATTTGTGTCAAGTGATTCGTGGAGGAGCTGCTAGTGTCCCCATAGATATTTGCCTGAAAAGCAACAATTATGAAGAGATTGCGCCTTGATGTATGTCGCTTACCATAGACAGGTAAAGATTGATTGGTCTTTTTTATGTTTCTTCAGTATTTTAAATATTCTGTTATTCATGAAAAAAGAAGTTTGTTATTGCTATTTAATGGGTTTTCTGGAAATACAGTGGATATATTACATGGTATCTTTGACCAAACAGGAAAGATATGTAGATGGTATTAGTTGATGGATTAAGGTTATGGTCAAATTGGTGAACTGCTATAGAAGGTGTAGTGTACCCTGTATCTAAATCTGTATATGTATATGCTCATTATATTTTCTTTTTAATTTTAGACACAAATCTTATGAGATATCAGGCTGGGAGGAGGCAATTTTAAAAAAGTACCATACTTTATTAAAGGTATAATGAATAGTACAATAATTATTTAAAATTGCCCTGGGAGGATGTCAGTATAATTCTTGGCCAATTGAAAGAGTGGAAAAAGAAAATAGGGAATTGGTGGTAGCTCAGTTGGTTGAGCACCTTGTAACCTGTGTTATTGGTCTAGGATTAATTTTCAATGACCCCACTCCAATCAGGTTTTGTCTCAAAAAAGAAAAAAGGAAATAATCATATTTTATCAATGACCCTTGTCTGTTTAATGAAGATTTTTGAGTGATTTTTGTTTTTGTTTTTGTTTTTGTTTTTGTTTTTTTGTTTTTTTTTTTTTTTTTGTTTTTTTTTTTGTTTTGTTTTTTTTTGTTTTTTTTTTTTTGCCATCTCGTCATCTAATTTATTTATCACCAATGTCAGTTAAAAACTTCCAAGTTTTTTTTTTTTGAGTAAATATAGAGCCTTTGTTATTTCAATTAAGAAAAGCAGGAGAATCTGCAAATACAAAGAACT
>JAUEKW010000028.1:55209-67054 GCA_032274785.1 Ajuga reptans
TTCAAACTTTTTTAACTATTACACAGTATATATGTATACTCTCTATACAAATTTAAAATTTGAGGGGGGGCGGTCGCTCCCCTCGCCCCCCCTAGTTCCGTCCCTGGGCCCATCGGCTTGAACATGTTTGCATGACCAAAATTCATATGGTCCAGTCCATCTAAAATGTCGTACATGTCAGTTGGACCAGGCCATTAGGATGAACACGTTTTGTCACTTCTACCCGTCACTCATCCAATTTTATTTTATCTAGTTTTATATAATAAATTTCAATCTTTATCATTTAATTAATAGCACCTCCCATTTACAACTATTTACTTTATATACAAAAACTAATATAATTTATTAATTTTGGGGTATTTTCTAATTTTTGTTAAATTTTGGGTGCTTTTAGCAAATTCCCCCGGAGGAAATTTTAGGAAATGGATGAGGAGAAAACCGGCATCAGGAGCGTTGCACAACTCGGAGCCAGAGAGTAAGAGTTATGATTGGTTTGTTTTCGACCGTTATTTTACGTTTATGCCCTTTACTTTTTTTGCCTACTTAGTCCTTCAAGAGTTTCATATTTAGATTATCATAAATTTCTTTCTTTTACCAATATTAGTTCCAAAAGTATTCATAGGAATTCCCCTCACCACTAATTAGTTATGGTTTGGGGTTCGATTCCTACTGATCTCAGTATTAACATGAATCGTCTCACTACTAATTAGTGATGATTTTGGATTCGATTCCTAATGAGCTGAGAAAATAGAAAAGTATGAACTTTATAAGAAATCGAAGATTTAATTCACTAATAAGTTACATATGATTGAATAAGTCAAATTAATATGTAAACTTCTTCATATCACCTATCTTCGTCACGCCTCTATTATATTTCATCTCCCTCTGTAAACTTTAACGTAACACCTATTATATGTAAATACTATATATATAACAATTTGCTATCGAACAGTGACACATGCTAATATATATTGCCAGGATGCTAATACTAATCTCTCTGGATCGCTGACTACATTTCGAGAGGGAGTGACAATTTGTTCAAATTCGAAAAAAATAGTTTAGGGTACAAATAATGGTTCTGGAAGTTTCGAGAGGAAAGTCGAAGACTTCTGCGTCCTTCCATTTTTGTCGAGAAGTGATGTTTCTCTTCCAAGGATTTATTTATATATTTTTAGACCCTTAAATTATTTGTGTAGATGGGGTAATTGAAATAAGCCCTTATTAATTAAAAAAATAAGTATATTCCAATTTTTTAGTGGGTTTTTTTGGGGCATTTTTATGTATATATTTTCAGCCCTTTAGGTATCTCTTGTGAGAAGGTTTGTAAATATGTGGTTTTGGGCTTCAGACACTTCTAATGAAGCAGTGTATAGAAAACAATTCAGTGTATAAAATCAATGGATATTAAATCCCTTTAAATTTCGAGTTATTTTTTAATTTTTTTTCCCACAATTTAATCATTTGAAATTCATAACCATATAATAACACGTATTGCACATATTTCACATACCACACTACACACACTTCACACTTTACACACTTACGGACGCAGACACTTAACACGCACTTGTGGCACTACACAGCCTTTGCACACACTTCAGACATTCTTCACTCAAACGCGCTTCACACACGCACACACTACACGCGCTTCACACTCATACTCACTTATGCACACACTACACACATATTTACACTTTCATTATCATCATTCTTTTGAAGAAAAACTAAATCAAACAACTCGAATTCATTCATTTTAATTCAAACATCCAAACAATAGATTTGAAATAAGTAGATTTTCAAATATAAAGGATTTTAAATCAGTTTATTTAAAATCACCTTAATTTACAAATCTCTCTATCAAAAAGAAATTACTTAAAAAAGGTATGTTTTAGGGTGAGCTACAGACAACTTATGATCATAGTAATGCATTATAATTCCAAGTCCAGTACAAACATCAGCTTGCCAGAAAGAATGATTCTTAACTACCAAAATCACATTGATGTTCCTCCAATTGGAACAATCCACTCAATACTATTATACAAAAATGTAAAATTTTGGAACTACAATACACTAAAAAATGACATGAATTCATGGGCATATACAACAGAATTATACCATTACATTCATAGGGTAGGTGACTCCAGATTACCAGTAATGCAGCGTGACCAGAGGCGAACCCGAGCAAATTTACAGTGCTGTGGGGAGCAATTATCTGGGCTTTGACTCACTTCCCTTGCTTCTAAATGTTGATAATGAGAAAAATGACCTTGGAGCTGTAAAACCAGAGTGAAGGTATAAGCAATCCAAAATCCGACAATGCACTATTTTATAATGAATGTTGTACCCGAAACTTGTGCTATAACATAACTACCACAATGGACCCTGTTCATCACAGGCAGCGATATAGAACAAGGCCTTGGTGGATGCTAAATATTCAAAACCGCGATAACAATCTATTCTTGAAAGGCAATTCCTTCCCAGCACGAATCTCAACAAATATGTATTTGAGTTTCGGACGACAGATAGTAGTTGGTTGAAGGTTTAATTAGGCTTCAATCAAGTATATAGGAAAAAAGTTTCCTGGATATCCGATGAGAAGGGAGGTTATCTAGCCCCAAAATGACCCTTTCACGAGATCAGAATTACATAAGCATAATCTCTAGAACTATTTCTTGAATTTAGAGGTACTAAGTGGATGTTGTTTAAGATGGCTTATCTTCTGTAGGCTTAAAAAAGTGCAATTTATGAAATTGTTAAGTTCCGACTGCCAACAAAAGGAATAAGCTTTTCCCTGTGTCAACTTGCTAGGTAGTGACATTGGGCAACGACACTCTTATCTCTTTGATTTGAACATAAGACAAAAACTCAAAGTGGACAATGTTGGTTAATCATATCATTTTTTCTAGGAGATCATCTAATTTGGAATGAAGATAGTGTTAAATACGTCACCTTTAATTGAGGTTCCAGAAATATGATCCTCTCTTAGTTTAAAGTTTGCTGGAGGTGCCGGGATGGAACTTTCTGAAGATTGTACTGTGAGAAGAAAAAAGCATTAACACATAAACAAAATGCCTATCAATGCTTAATCCCCGGTCTGAATATTGAAGGCCAACAAATGCTAAAGATACAAAAAAATAAAAAATAAAGAAAAGGATAAAAAGACCATGCAAACCAACGATAGCGAGCTACCACAAAAGAACTGCAGCTAAAAAAAGGAAAAATACAAAAGGAAAAAATGTTTAACCACTAGTAAGTATTTAAGCATAGATTTCCAATGTCTTTCTGAAAGTGAAGCATTTGGATACGTAATGCTAGAAGGACCTTGATTGTATCAATATTTATCCAGATATCATCCAGAAACACATCAGTTTCACCAACTAACAGAATCTTAGGACACAATCTAGGCAGGAGGACCACATAATCGAAGATTGAAAATTTTCCAGTGTTCAAAATAATTAGGGCAGGGGACACTTTTGCCCCACAAATGTCAAAGGTACAATTTTACCCTAAAGAATTTCAAATACCCAAATGTACCCTAATCAGTTATTAAATAATAATATGAATGTTAGCTCTACAATTATCCAAATGATTACTTTTATCGAGGGTAATTTATAATATTAACTTCACCCGAATTTTATACCATAAGCAGGGTTGCATAAATCAGCTGAGGCACTATGAATCAGCAGTGTTAGGCGTTTTGAGCTCTAGTCGACTACCTCCAATTTTATTTTTTATTTTTAATAAAAGCCTGAAAGGATGCCGTTTGTTGTCATGTTAAGAATGCATTATGAAATGTTGAAATATAGCTTTGCTTGATTCATCTATATTTTGTAATTAAGGATCAGTGGTTGATAAGACATAAGAGTTAAGAGTAAGAAATTAATAGAATAAGATTAAAAAAAATAGTAAGGGTATAATATTTTTTTTAATATTAGAGGTGGAATGTTAGAACAGAGCACTTAAAAGAGAGAAAAATGGGGTCCCCCTAGGCTCTAGGCCGCCACCATCAGGCCAACTACCAACTTCTGCAACCTTGACTAGAAGATATTCTTTATTAAGGGGGTAAATTAATTAATTAGGGCATGTTTGAGTATTACCAAAAAAAAAAAACACAATTAGGATAGAGTTAACCATTGGGCCAAACCTTATGATTAAGCTAACAGCTCCAGGCATAACTAGGAAATGATACACTTCCAGATTTTTAAGTCATTTTGATGTTCTAAATTTCCAGTGTTCACTCATTGCTTAATAAGAGATAATGAACAAAGATTGAATCCCCCTAACTGTATTTCACAATACACAGAACAATAGTACATAAAAAAAGTTGCAAATAAAATATAAAAAGAGATTGTGAATCACCTGATTCATTGAAAAACTCGCTTTCGTTGAAACTATCATCAGAAGGTTGAGCTTGAGAAAATCCCATTCTTGACTTCCTGAGGTCTTCTGAGGACCGATTGACAAGATCTCGTCTATCTTCCGCATCATCATCTCCTTCAGATGTGGTAGCGGAGATCCAGTCAACTAAAGTTTCTGAGCCACGAGTCTTCCTGCCAAATTTCAGCAACCTTTTAAATCCTCTAGTCATATCCTTGCGGGATAAATTATTGGATGAATGAGCTCCCAACATAGGCTTCTGGGCTGCTCCCCATTTCTTCCTCATTCGAGCAGCCTCAGCCTCCATTTGATTGAACGCATGAGAATTCCATGAGGGACTACCTACTGGCGAGTCCACAGAAGCATCAATATCAGATGTCTCGTGGGGATACAAAAAGGGATGCTGAGAGCGCAAATTCCATGACATAGGACTTTCACTTGGTGAATCTTGCATAGAGTCAACAGCAAGGAAGCTCGAGGGAATTTCTCTAGGCAATTGTGAACCCAACGCCTGATCCACCCTAGAAAAGGTGAGAGTGGCATCACCATTTTCAGACCCAGAATTCACAAACTTACCCATGTCCAGCCTCATTATTGGTTCTCCATCATCTGAAAGATTATCCCCTTCAGTATTCGAAGTCTTGAATTCTTCTTCTCTTTCATCTTTAGCAGCACTCTCGTATTCCTCAGTTTCAGCGAAAATGCCATCATTTTTATCTACATTGTTCACAGGCTCAGATCCCACAGGGACCCTCTGCCTTGCAATATCTGTTTGAGCAACAAAGGCAGCACGACTACCCTTTCTAAGAAAAGGCTTTGTCCCACTCCCAACGCTCCTCAAAATTTCCTCATCAAATTTTATTGGGGTTAAAGTAACACCATCTGAGTCCAGAGCAGACATTTCCTTGAACTCGCTTGGATTTGCTGAGCTTTTCCTCAATGCCTGCAGTTGGCGTGACTTCTCCTCCTTGACAATAGCCACTTCTTCAGTTGTGCTTTTGCTACGGGCATAGTTTCTTATTTGTGAACGAGTTGTTTTACTGCCTCCAGAAGAAGGCTTAGTATTTTCTTTTCTCAGCTCAGAAAAGTTGGGGACAGATTGTGCAAGTGGATTTTCAGTATGCATTCTTCGCTTCACAGGATTGGTGGAAGTTTTGGGAACAAACCTCGGAACAGGAGATGCAGATGCGCGAGTAGTTGACAGATTTCTGTTATTGGATAAGAGCTTCTTTCCCTGTGATCCTTTAGAAATACCATCCCCAAAATCTAATGCTTCATCATCGACCTCGCTATCCCCGAAATCTAAATGTTGCTGCCAGAAAAATACTTTTACATCGTTGGTTAAAAATCCACAAAAGACTAAAATAAGGAAACAGATATAGTAAGATGTTTACACTTAACAGATGTTGTATTAAACATAACTATAAATCTACCTGCTCCTTATTCAGAATTGACCTGCTATTATAAGATCTGAGTCTCTCAGCACGCTGGCGAGCACTGGATACTGGATCCTGTCTGTCTGAAGATCCAGGAATTTTGGCCTGCATCTCAGACCTATTCCTCTCAAAGCTATCCTGCATAGACTTCAAACGGGCTTCTTTCTCTGCCCTGTTGGAACTCCAATCTTCCTTCAGCTTTGCATCCCTTTTCTGAATGTACTTGTGGTAGAGTTGCCCTCGAGAACCCTCTGAGATACTAAGCTCGGACATACTCCTCTTCAAAGCATCGCCATAGTTCTTACTGTCAATGGATTTCATGGAAGATGCAGCACTGAATTTGGTCTTGTTCTTCGAACTCCCGGTTGGTTCACTAGACTTATAAGCGTCAGACATCTGACGGGAGATATCTGGCTGGGATTTCGAGTATTTTAAACCATCAACTGGCTCATGTTGGGCATCTTCTAATTTGCCTGAACGGGCAGAGTTGGATTGATCTCCTGGCAATCGCAATTTATGCTCCGCAAAGAGCTTTTCAAGCTCATTTGCTTTCATCTTTAACTCATCATTGAGATCTTGATTAGCCTTTGATTGCCTTACCCTTTGAAGTTGCTCTGGAGGTGGTGTCACAAAAGAATCAAAGTCTTCTCGAGTGTCTGTTGTAACTCTACCAGAAGATGGAGTCTTACTATTTCCATCTTGTTGAAACTTTGCCTTCTTACTCAGTTCAGCTGCTGAACCTTGCCGGTTGAGCCTCAGTCTTTGAGGTCTAGAATCTTCAACTCCTGAAAGAGAACCATTCTCAGAGGCATGTGATTCTTTTTCTACAACTACTTCAGTTTCCCCAGGAGACCTCAACTCTTGCCTAGTAGAGGAAGAATCACCTTCAATCCCTTTATAGTGAGCAGCAAAGGCCTCTTGAATTCTTGAACCAGAAACACCTTCAGACACCCCAGAGTCTCGCACAGTCTTCCACGTAGACTTCAAACTGGCTTGCATAAGAGACTTATCTCTTGTTTCAGAATCTTCTTTTGGATTCGGGATATTAACCTGTCCACCACCTTTTCTTCCAAAATGTCTAACTTCTGCCTGTGAAGAACTCTGATCCCTGACCCCATCAATGTGTGACTGGGTCCCTCTAAGATCTTCGCCACTCTGAGGATCATTTAACTTCCTCTGATCCCCAGATACAAAAGCGCTCTGACTCTTACCACAAGACAATTTATTTAACTTTTCTTCTGGATTTTGTTGGTTGTCTTCCTTGCTTATAAAGGACGACCTTGACTGGTTCTTACCAAGCCCCTGATCTTTTGAGCCATCAATTTCACCAATAATCAAGTTAGAGTTCAACTTACTGGACTCGGGAGACTGTTCAGACTTATCAGAACCTTCCTTCAATCTGCTACCACTGCCCCTACTCAAACTAGGAAGAACCTTTAATTCTGGCTTAACAACCAAAGAGCTCATTGATATATCATCATTAGAATTCAAAACTTTATCCTCCTGGGAAACCATAGCAGAGGATGGAGGGCATGAGGGGCTTTCAGTATCCTTCTTTTCAGCACTCAAGTCAATGCTCATATCACTAACTCCACTCCATCTCCTCAAGACCGCCTTCTCTGCAGCCGCCCCCATTGTCGACACATCAGACGACAGCCTTCGCAGCTCGATAGACTTTGCAACAACAGGCTTACCCCCAGAAGTCTCCTTCTGTTTGTTCTCAAACATGTTTATCCTATCCTGAACACTGAGTCGCCTCGAGGGCTGACTGGCTTGAATTGAATTAGTTTGGTCAGTAGCTGAATTCTCATCTTTCTTATCGTTTTCTACAATGTCATCAGTTGGCCTCTTTCCGTCGTCTCTTTCTATACTGGATTCTCTGCCGAAACTGCGATGAAAGGGTAAGGTGATGGGTGGGGGATTTGGCCGCAGACACGTGGTGGGATCTTGGTATAGTGGTGGGGAGGGTGGGTCTTCCTCGATGGACATATCCGATCCGCATGAAGAACGGACAGTCCGATCATCCAGACCATATTTCCATTGCATGATGAGGTTTGGACGCCTCTCACACAGCACTATGAACTTGCGACAAGCTTCGCTGCACCAAAGCAGAAGGAATTTCAGCAAACAAAGGATTTCAATGATTAATTAGATGAACAAATAAAAGGGTTAAAGGGATCACGGACAATCATCAATATAGAACCCCTCCATTTTCTCAGTTTTTAATTTTATTGGTGGATTGAATTCTTTGTGTGGATCGTAGAGAAGGAAATTACAGGCCAAGTACATAGGCAGTTTAGAACTGGCTACGAGCACAAGTTTACTAATTTTGACAGCCACCATCCACGTATGGGCAGTAAAATCCGCCAAAACAGTTCATATGTAGGATCCTCTATTTCGATACGCATGGCATACACTGGTAAAATGAAACATGAGGTTGGGATACCATAAGAAAATAGAAGATCTAGCATGGTTTTCGCCTACAAAAATTTCAGGGATTTACAGCACTAATAATAGATTCCTAACTCACAATGAGAAAACATGCATAAATTGAGATATTTTTTAGGAAATCAGACAATGGTGCAGTTTACTTGAATGGTGAAATATATAGCATTTAGACTTCAGATGCCAGTTAAAATGAACTTAGTGGTCTGAAAGTTGATTGGCAGCCAAGATATCTCAAATGGACATAAGTATCAATATCAAAGAACTATAACTTCACCGTTAATTGTGGAGCTGTATTTTACTTAAAAGCTTGTTCCCAACTCAATTTCAGACTTGATGCGAGCTAACATAGAGCAAGCATATTTCAGTTGCAATGAGAAAACACGGTAATCTAGTTCATGAGTAAATTGAGGACCATTGTAGAATCCTTACTTCAGGCGATGAGCGCCAAATCTATCAGCAAACATTTGAAGTTCTGAAACAGTGTCAAGATTAAAACCAGCAGCTGCAGCATGAGCACAGGCACCAGTTAAGTCCTGCTGCACAGCTAAAAGCCTTACATCAATAGCTCTCAGAAGCTCCTTCCTGCTTTGATCAGAATCAAAAGAAAAAGTATAACCAAATAATGCCTTCAAACTTTTGATTTTGAAATTATAAGCTCAGAAACATCCTGAGGCAGCAACCACTTGTAGCAAAAATAGTTCTGACGGAAAGAGAGTAAGAGGACCAGGCATGCTACTTAGATATATCACATGAACAATCCGCAAAAAACAGTTACAAATAAGCTGAGGGGGAATATACTTTGTGGCATCATCTGTAGCAGTCATCCCAGATCCACTTCCACCTGGAGAAAGTTGAAGATAAAGTCAGCGTTTTTTGTGTGAAAGAACATATTAATAGTAATTTTTTAGATAAATAAAGAAAAGGCTCATCTGTTCTTAAGCACCCCAACCCTCTTCGTCAAAGAAAATTGATCTAAAATACCTACCCTACAATAGCTAACTAAACTTAAAGAACCTAGGGAACAAATGATTATTCCATAATCCAGGATATCCAAATTCCAATACCATCCCATTGTTGGCCATGCTCGATATTTTATTTTTCTCAAAAAAGGAAAGGGAAACTAGATAAGAAGGCATTATAGTATATTATATATATATATCAATCCAACTAACTCAGTGATGTTTTATTCATGTCTAGGGTCAGCCTGTACTTATCGGCATATCTTTCAACAATAAATAATCCAGTAATAGTGGTATAACTTTAAAGAGTTACAGCTAACAGCTACATTGTAGTTCTTCTGTGAAGAGGTGGACAAAAGTTGACATGAAAAGTTAATGTAAATGCTTTAAGTTATCACCAACTTTTCAATGGTCAACCGTCAATGCATCTAGATATAGCATGCAACCAAATTAAAGAGCTAATGATAGGCTAATAATAGGTAATTGGAACCCATACCAGATTGCTGGTCTCCTGCTCCCTGAGATAGGTGATGGAAGTAGTTTAGTGTTGCTTCATACCAGTAGAACAATAAGAAAAGAATTAAAAAAAAAAAATACCTGTGAATAAATTCTTCGGGCTGCTTCCAACTGTGACATCTCAGCATCTAAGGTACTGACCAGTTCCAGAATTTCGGGTGTGCTTACAAATCGTACAAACCTGAAAATAAAAGCGACAAATACACATATTAGATGTATACTAGTGTGTGTCTGGTTAAAACTTATGCATTGAATCAATGGCACTACCTGTCAAGTGTTCCCTTGGTGAACCATGCCTCAGCATTTTTACGTCGTCCAAGTTCAAGTTTAATTGATTGTGCAGCAGAGGCAACTTGTTCCTCTGCAACCTTTAAATGTGCAACGAATGGCTGAAGAAATCCTGAAGCGAGCTTTTCCATGCTCCCACCACTGGAAACGAACAATTCACATCTGGCAAAAGAGCTCAAAAGTCAATAACTAATCTTACCAAATAACTCCAATGACAAGGGTGCCAATCGCAAAGAAGCACATTTTCACCTTGAGCGCTTTGGAGAAAGCTGAAATACAGCATAATCTAGAGGGGCATCTGGCTTCATCTTCTCCATACTAACAAATGACTTTATTTCCTCAGTCTTCTTTCATATATATAATCCCTTCCCCCAAAACCAATGAATATTAAAATGCGAAAAATCTTCGAATCACGCATACGATGGATCACCTGCACCAACATGCATTCCATGTATGAAAGTTAGATTAAAATGCCCAAAATGCGCTTTCTATACAGGAATTCAGATTCATGTATACCCAATATCTGAATTTCGCATAATAGAGTCAAGTAGAGACAATCAACAAGGTGATAAATAATATACACAAGATCTCAATTAGTATCTTAACAGCCTGAAACTGTGTTTGGTATTAAACTTTATGAAAACACAAAATCTATGAAATAAGCACAATGCACTTCAAGTGAGCTACATCAACGCTATAAACCCAATCAGAAAATAAATATAAAACCAATGTTTGCTCAGATCTGATTATACAATAACAAAATTCAAATGCAACGCATCAGCTTCAGTTCGGCGATATCACTGCCCAATCAGCTCAATCCAAAGCAATGTAGAAATATTTGAACATTTACAACAACAGCTAACTAAAAAGAAAAAAATCCAGTGAATCTAAATTAACTTACTTGCTACAGAAACGCGAAACGATCCAGCAAAACCATCAACTGGTCACAGCAATGTCAAAGCCGAGATCTTCAGTACCCAAACCCAATCGTCGGATTCAAGGTCAGCTATCAATAAATCTCCGACAATATTCAACTTGGTTTTGGGGGTTTATGCTTAAGTATCAAAAAGAGCCCTAGAATTAGAGGACTACAATCTCGCTTTCCTTTCTTCTACTGCGGAATGTATATATATGTATATAGTGTAGGTATTTGTTTCTCTCTTCCTCGTTTTTTTTCTGGAAAAAATGTATAGATACAAAAAATTGTACGTACGGAGAGAGAAAGTGGGTGAGCGGAGGAGTGGAGGATGGCGAATGGAGTGGTGATTGATGCTGTTGTTTGTGCTTTCAGACAAATAATGAATTCCCCTCTCTCTCTCTCTCTCTCCTTCCTCTTCCTCTCTCTCTCTTCCCCCTTTTTCTGTGTGTGTGTGTTTTTCGTTTTCACTTTAGCTGTCTGGTGTAATATTTGAAATCTTAACTGAGGTTTGAAGAGACGACAGAAGAGATGGATAGTCGCTAATGGTGGATCTTTTTCCTTATTTGTTGGCGTGAAATGACAGAAATACCCATGGGTGCTATGAATTTTTTATTGAACCGACTATTTACCCGTCATTTCTTCTAAATATACCATAACGTTGGTCATTTATAATTTCATTTTTAGTTCTATAACTTAGGGCTAGTCCAAAAAAAATTATTTATCTTGCATAATTTTAATTTTAGTCATGTAAGTTTCGAAAAATATCTAATTTAAGGATAAATTCCGCCTAAGGTCACTAATTTCGCCGGAGTTGTTGACGTTGACGTTCTGGTAAGGATAATTGAGCAGATTATGGTTGAAAACTCCGATTTCGTTGCATGATTTGTCCTTAAATTAGTGAC
>JAUEKW010000028.1:84101-94153 GCA_032274785.1 Ajuga reptans
GGCAGTCTGGTGAACCTTTTACACCATCACGGGGTCTCCGTCAGGGAGATCCCCTATCACCTTATATATTTCTCTTCTATGCAGAAGCTTTCTCATCACTCATTAGAAAAGCTGAGGACTTGGGCTAGATACATGGAATACGGATATGTCGGAGGGCTCCAGCGGTGTCTCACATTTTCTTTGCAGATGATAGTATTATTTTTGGGAGGGCCATGAGGGGTGAGATTGACAAGGTGGGTGATATTATCCGGACGTATGAGGGGGCGTCTGGAAAGATGATTTCTTTGGAGAAGTCAGAGATTAGCTTTAGCATGGGAATAGGGATGGAGATGAGAATGGAGTTAGCAAACAGAATATGGGTTAGATTGGTGGAGAAACAGGTTGATTATTTAGGCCTCCCGGCTACGGTGGGATGATCTAAGAAAGTAATTTTCGGTGCAATTGTGGCTCGGATCGAAAAGAAATTAAAGGCCTAGAAGGGCATATATTTGTCGAAAGCTGGGAGAATGACCTTGATTCAATCAGTAGCTCAAGTCATTCCCACTTATGTTATGAGTTGTTTCTTAATGCCCATCGAGATTCAAAGACGTATAAATTCATTAATTGCTAGCTTCTGGTGGGGGCAGAAATAAGATGAAAAATAGATCCACTGGGGTGCATTGAAGAAGCTATGTAAGCTAAAGGGAGAAGGGGGGGCTTGGGTTTCGGGATATAGATTGTTTTAATCTAGCAATGTTGGCGCAACAAGGGTGGCACCTGTTGACTGACGAGAGCTCTCTTCTATCCAAATTGCTCAAGGCCAAATATTATTCGGATGAGGGTTTTCTTCAAGCTAATATTGGATATAATCCAAGTTTTACGTGGAGAAGCATATTAGCCAGAAGAGATACTTTGCAAAAGGATCTTATATGGCGAATATGAGCTAATTCGGAAGTACAAATTTGGGATGATCTGTGGCTCCCAACGAATACGAATTTCAAAGTTCAATCCTTACAACTACTGGGAGTTGGGTTTTGGAGGGTGCGTGATCTAATGCTGCCCGATCAAAGGGCCTGGAACGTTCCATTGATTCAGGCAATGTTCAATGAAGAGGAAGTAAATCAGATTCGAGCTATCCCACTGTCCCGCAATGGAGGCGCTGGCCGTTTAATGTGGAACTTCTCCAAAGACGGAATGTATTCGATGAAATCGGGGTACCAAGTGGCACCACAATATAAGTGGAGAGAGATAGCCAGTGCATCTTTGTCGGGGTACCAAGTGGCACTACAGTATAAGTGGAGAGAGATAGCCAGTGCATCTTTGTCGGGGTTGATGTCCAAAATGTGGAAGTGGATTTGGAATCTGCAAATCCCACCGAAAGTTCGAGTGTTTATGTGGAATGTCGTGAATGATTGGCTACCGGTATCGAGCAAGCTGCCAGAAGGGGGGGGTTTAGTTGATCCGATTTGTAACAGATGTGGCCTTGGGACTGAAACTGTAGAGCACGCTCTAAGAGACTGCACATGGAGCCACAAATATTGGAAGCTAACACCTTTGAGAGTCGATGACGAGTTCTTGTGTCCACATGCATCTATTGTGGACTGGTTTGGTAAGCTTATGGGAGTCGAAGGAACTGAATGTCATTGTAGGTTTGCTATGCTCCTTTGGATGGCATGGAGAGCTCGAAACCTCTTTTACTTCGAGGATAAAATGGTGGATCAAGGGACAACCATGCATACGGTAGAGTATACTCTTTCTGATTATGATGCAGCAAAACAGTCTTCCTTCAAAGGAAGGGTTTCATCGATTCCAACAGTTTGGCAACTCCCTCTGGCGGGGGTATTCAAAGTGAACTCCGATGCTTCAATTGTTGTAGGAACCGGAATGGGGTTTGGTGTGGTGATCCGTGATGAGAAGGGTATGGTGATTACATCATCATCAATTCTTTTGCAGGAGGCATTAGTAATTGATGTGGCAGAGGCGATGGGCGGAAAAGAAGGGATCGAGTTGGCTAAAGAGCTTCATCTTGGCCGTATTGTGCTTGAAACTAATAATTCTTTTTTCTATCACAAGCTAAATTCCCCATCTACTGACTTGTCTTACTTCGGACGCACCGTGGCGGAAGTCTGTGATCTTTTAGTTAATTTTAAGTCCATTCATTACAGTTTAGTTAAACGGTCAGCCAATTGTTTAGCACACAACTTGGCTCAGTTTGCTTTTTTGTTTGCTTGTCCAAGGCGAGTGATCGGTGATTTCCCGACCTCACTCGAACACATTGTATCGGTTGAGGCCCCGGCCTAGTTTTATCAATCTGGTTTGTTTTTCCTAAAAAAAATAAATAAATATAATACAGGTTAATATAACAAATACTATGTAGAAACCAAATTGAACATCAATTAAGGCTTGAGGATAAGATATTTGATCTACAATTAGAGTTGTAAATTAGTTGAGATGAACCAAACGTACTAATGTACGTTCAAGCTTGTCTGAAATGCTATCGAACTTTTAATATTTTATTTGAGCTCAATTTATTATTAATTTAGTTGAACTTGAACGAGCTCTAAGTTTTTAGTCGAACACAAAGTGAGCTTGAGTAGTAGATATTTTTACATTCTTCTTGACAATTTTAATTATTTATCAAGCTTGGATCGATTTCATCAAAAGTAAAATTATGTTCAAGTCTGTTTGGTATCTTTATCAGACGAAGTTCAAACAAGCTCCTTTTTTCCTTTTTGAGCGTAAAAGAACTTTCATTAATCCATGGCTGGAGGCGGCCATCACTTGATAAAATAAGTTCAAACAAGCTTTTGATTAAAGATCTCGAATCAATTATAAATTTTTATGTTTTTTCGATTCCTATCTACAATTATTAACTTATTTACTTGTTATTTAACATCAATCTTTTTTTATGATACTGTGAACAATCAACTAACAATCAAATATTCCCTAAAACAAATCAAATGTCCAAATTTCAAAACTAAGAAAAGAAAAGTTTAGGATATCACTAATGTTATTATTCATACAATAACTAAATCAAGTTTCTTGATAACAAACCCTAGCTACTAGCTAGAAAACGTCGCATAATTTGAAAATGATTAAATTAATCAAGTCACACTTAGATGAATATTATATTTTGATAGCATATGTTAATGAATAGGATTCTCGTACCCTGCCACCTTTGTTGTAAAAGGTCACATATATATATATATATATATACCCACAAAACCATGTGACATAAATTGGCCAAATAGTTGGGGCTAGTGCTAAATTAGACCAAACGTAATGTTACCTTTCCATTCCTCTTGTTTTTATTTCAATTTTAAGTGAAGCATCATTACTGTTGCCACTGAGTTTTCAATGAATTTATGAGGTGTAATTAATTATTTTAAATAGGTAAAATCTCATACGTGTTTCCCCATTATATGGTCAGTTTGATTTTTATTCCTATGTAACATCACTCAATATTTTCTTTTCCTATATATCATTTTGAAGTTATTTTGAAGGCTTAGCATATACTCCTTCCGTCCCATAAAAAGAGTTATGTTTGGGGGATGTACAACTTTTTATTTTTGGTCAACTTAGTTAATGTACAAACCCTTTATAAGTAGGTGATTGTAATATTTATCCTTAAAATTTTGTTAAACTCATCATTATCCTATAAATATCAAAATATTAACATGATTTTATAAAGGCATCAGAGTAATTTCTATGGAGGGAGTACTACTCAATTATATGTGTGATTTGGACATTCCTACTGTTTTGGGCTGGTTAGTATAAATATGTGAGTTGCACACACTGTCTTTAAGTTAATTTGATGACAAGTTTTACTCAAGACTCGTTTATCATGTCCATGCTACACCTGAAAAAGTAAATCATATGTAATATTCATTCTCAATTAACAAATAGTAAGGTTGTAAAAGTTGCTAGGCGTTAGTTAGGCGGTGGACTGGGGCCTAGAGACCAGTCGGAGCATAGGCGGGGCTAATCAGGGCATAGGCGTCGTTAGACAGGGAGTAGTCGGGAAACAAACGTAGGCGGCCAATAGGGGCCTAGCGCCTAGTCGGGATTAATCGGAGTTAGTCGGGAATTTTTGCAACAGAGAGTAATATACACATACACACACACACAAATTACTGATAGATGCTATATAAGGTGTACTCCAGCAAGTGTGACATCAACTCCACTCACTTATGCGTACGACAATGTATTTTTTAGGGCTAAAATTATTTTTGGTTTTATAATTATTTTTTGCTCGTATGTTTTTGTCGCAAAAATAGTTATTTTTAGTTTAGTCTCATAATTTAAAAAATTGCTTGTAATTGGTCCTATTTTCGCCGCCGGTAACTAAATCGGCCGGAAAAGCACCTGTGACTATTATTACACAGTAGGAAAAATATAGGCCATGACTAATTTCATGGAAAAATAAAAGTTATGCAAGAGCGGGATTTATAGAATGTGAAAAAAAAAATCATGTTTTGTTTTCCATACAATAATACCTATAATAAGTACATGTATAATGTACCCTAATTTATAACATTATTTATACATAATAATAAAAAAAGGAGAGGATAAGCATACATGATTGATTCGATACCAATTATGGTGATAGATATATATCCCTCATAAAAGTTATAAAATTATAAAAACGAAAAACATAAATTACAATAATTGCTATTTTATATTTCAATTGAAAAAAAAAAAAGGGCAATGATATAAGCATTTCTCGACCCGTTGAGAAATTTCACTCTACACTACGTTTTAATCCCTTGAAGGTAGTAAAGAAAAAAAAATCAAACCCTATGGATGACACGTGGCAGCATCATGGCCGTTGTTGGATCAAATCCGAGCTGTAACCATCGTGCTTAAACGTGGGTTAAGGAATATAATAACATGTTTATTAAGGGTTAAAAAGAAGTACCATCACTGAATTCAAAAATATTAGGGGGTCTAAATTTAAATATTAATAAATTAAGGGGGCGAACACTGTTATCGAGGGCAAAATAATTAGAGAGAGAGGATCCGGCTGTAATGGTGGAGTCACGGCGACAAAACCTGCTAGATCGATTCTTAAGGGCAAAGGGTTGAACTTTTTTAATTGTTAATTTACCTATTTACCCCACTTAATTACACTTTTCCTTTACTAAATTTATTTAATGCTTTTTCCCCTAAAAAAGAATTAATGCATTTTGAATTATGAGGCATTTACTTTTATACTTTTTATAGTGTGTATGGAGTAGGGATGTAAGTGAGATAAGAAAAATCGCGATCCACTCGGGATTAATTGTAAAAAGATCGAAATTGACTCGTTGCTCGAGCTCGAGCTATTTGAATAAGTCTCGAGTTTGAGTTCGAGCTCATTGATATCTAGCTCAGCAGACTCGCGAGCTTAATTGAAGTTTTGTTAAATTACTAATTTACCCTTTATAGTTGACATAATTATAAATATATTCTAATCCTAAAAGAAAATAAGGTAAAATCTTTAGGTCCTCACTTCATTTTCGGTAACCCTTTGTACTATTATTACTTTCATTTTTATTAATTTGTTTTATCTTTATTCAATTTTTTTTTTACTTAAAATTGACCCGAGCCGAGTCGATCTCGAATTCAACAAGTTTATACCGAACCGAGCTCGAGTTTGAAAAACATGAACTCAATCGACTTTGAGCCGAGTTCGAGCCTCCAGTATTTTGGTCGAGTTCGAGTTCAAGACTGCTAGTACTTAGCTTGACTCAACTCTTTTATACCCCTAGTATAGATCATATATGTATATCATTCCGCGTCTATCAAAAGTACTATGGTATTGTTAGATGGTGTGTCGTATCTGCGTCCCGAGTGTGTTTTATCAAAAGAAAAAATTAATGTCTTAAAAAGTGACATGGATAGTGTAGTCTTGCGTTTGTGTGTCTTATACTATAATCTTGGATCCTACATCACTATCTTAAAGTGTGTGTGACAGGGTTAAAATCACTTTTCGTCTCATAACTTTTTCGTTTGTTCAATTTTCGTCCCAAATTTTGTTGTTTTTCCAGTTTTGTCCCATAATAAAAGAAATTGCTCGCATTTGAACCAATTTCCACCGCCGCTGAGCGAATCGAGGGGGGGCACATGACTGTCACGTGACACCAACTTTCGGCTGACATTAATTGACGTGGCACTAGTGTTGGCCTTTTTTGGAGACGAAACACGTGATAACTACGTGCGCTTTTTCGATCAATTTGCTAATCGGCAGCCGAAATTAGTCCAGATGTGTGCAATTTCTTTAATTATACGATGAAATTGAAAAATAATAAATTTTGGGACTAAAAGTAAATTTAACCCGTGTGGCATATTACGTTTGGCAAAATTACCATGGTTTTGTTGGAAAGTATAAGGTAAACAAAGGAAAAATCAAATGCAAGAATGACACATAAATTGAGATAAATTTAAATTTAAATAATATTAATATGATCGACTGAATCCAAATTCATTGTTGCAATGTAATTATGCACATGGCAATCGTAAGATGGAAATTTGTAAGTTTGGCCTTATCAATAAAGCATAGGTAACAAGATTATTTTTATTTTAATGAAAATGTGTGCTGAGTTATCATAGGCTTCTGAAAATGAGAATCCCAATGCTGTACCCTTTTAAATAGCATTTCTAAATAAAGAAAAATTTAAAAAAAAAATTGGGACTGTTATCATTCAGAGCAAAGTCAGTGGAAGTTAGTGGCTTTTCATGTGAGCCAATGTGCTTTATAAGTTCTCCCCAACAAAATCCAAATTAAAAATATTTAAAAAGATGAAGAAAGTAACAATCTTGCATTTCACTTTTCTTAGTTTCATTTGTTTTATTTACATGAGGTGAAAATTATTATTCCTTTCGTTTAAAAAAGATACTCCCCTTCTTACTGTCACACATATTAAATATTTATTTATTACACATGTAAGTTACTGCTACATATTTGTTTAATATGATGAATAAATTAAAAGAGTGTTATACTCAAATGCTACTCTCAATGTATCATTTAGTAGGGGTGTATTAGAAAAATAAATATTTAATACACTCTTAAAAATAAAAGGAATTATCATTTTGAGACATCCCAAAAAAGGGACTTTTTTGTTTAGACAGAGGAGTAACGTTTTACGCAATTATACTCTGCACTTTGGATGCAGTCATGCAGCTATGGAAGGCTGATGCTCATGCACATGCACTGTTGGTTGAGGTAAATAAGTTAGAGTAAATAGAGAGAGAAAAGATAAACATATCTTTTCAATTGTAGAGGAGAGTGAAAATTTAAAAAGCACGCAATTCCCAACCTACCCCAACTAAATAATACCCTCAACCTTACCCATGTTAAACATCACATAGTTGTCCCAATGTTAATCGATTGGGTGTAATACTATCCAACATAGTCTCGTTGATACAATTATATACTCCTCTGTCAAAAAGAGTAAGAAACGTGATTTTTTTTTTGGACAGTGAGAATATTAATTTTTGTATACTTTACTTAAATACTTGAAAAAAGTGCCGATGGTTACAGAGAAAATTAAAATAAAATAATGTGGTAAAATAAAAGTATTGCAATAAAGTAAAATATAAACAAGAAATTACCGAAAAGGAAAGGGAAGACAAGCAACTGACTTTACAGAAGTAGCAAGTGAAGTGATAAATAATGCATTCATCAATTAATAATATTTTAGTAATAATTCATCAGTATGCGATGAATTTAGAATTAGGCCACTGTATTTTGTTGTATTTCCAATTCTGCCCATACTTGCACTCATAAAAAACCCTCAATTTCTGCCCTTCACTTTCAACACAGACACCATTTCAAACTACAAAATTCTCTCCTCTTTCTCTCTCTACCGTTATTCTGATTTTTCCTCAGCGAATTGCGGAAAGCTCAATTTATTGGTATCATGGATTATCTTTCCGGTGATTATGCTGAATTTTCGTCGCTGGACCATGGAAATTTTAATAATAATAACAATGGTGGTCACTTCACCGTCGATGATTTGCTCGATTTTTCCAAGGAAGATGAAACGATGACTGACGCTTTTTTCGATACCTTGCCTGGCAATTCCGGTGATTCGTCCACTGTCACGGTGGTTGATAGCTGTAATTCGTCGGTTTCCGGCGGCGGAGACGCTCAGTTTAACGGTAACATTAGCTGCCGCAGCTTTAGCGAGTCGCAATTCTCCGGCAACGAGCTCTGCGTTCCGGTAATTTCTTCTTCCTCTTTTTTTTTTTTTTTCTTCCTAATTTAAATTAAAAAAGAGAATTCAGTTTTATTTTTGTTAGCAATTTTTTGCTTTATTTCTGCATGGAATTCCTTGAAAAATGTGCGGAAGTATTTATGGTTCTTTTCCTTTATCTTTTTAAAAATCGAAGAAAAAAAAAATTGCCGACAGTTAAACAGTCTAATGAATGTTGAAATTTCTGGAGATATTTCTTTGGTTTTTTGGCATTTACTGTTCAAAACTTCAAAAGTTAAATAATTAATCCTCAATAGTCAAATTTTCGGTTATGTAATTAACTTTTTTCCCCCTTAAAACAGTATGATGATTTAGCTGAGCTGGAATGGCTGTCGAATTTCGTGGAAGAATCATTCTCAACCGACGACGTCCACTTCATCCCCACCACCACCAACACCGCCGCCGCGGCAACCAAAACCGTTTCCGCCGACACTTCTTCCTCCGCCATAACCACCCACTCGCCGCCGCCGTCTGGCTTCCCATCCGACGTCTCAGTTCCTGGCAAAGCCCGCAGCAAACGCTCACGCGCGCCACCATGCGACTGGTCCTCCCGCCTCCTCCTCGTCTCCCCCTCCGCGGCGGAGCCGCAGATGAAAAGAGAGCCAACTGAAACTTCCGGCCGGAAATGCCTCCATTGCGCGTCAGAAAAAACTCCACAGTGGAGAACGGGCCCAATGGGCCCGAAAACCCTCTGCAACGCGTGCGGGGTCCGGTACAAGTCGGGCCGGCTCGTACCCGAATACCGACCCGCGTCCAGCCCGACTTTCATCTCCGCTAAGCATTCGAATTCACACCGGAAAGTATTGGAGCTCCGGAGACAAAAGGAGCTCCAAACACACCACCACCACCACCACCACCATCAAATGATTAACCATGCTTCGATTTTCAACGGCTGTGATGAGTTCCTGATTCATCACCGGAGTGGCATTAACGGTCCGGATATGAGGCACATGATCTAGTTACCCTGTTTGAGATATAGTGTACGGAAAGTGGTCCCCACATGCTAATTTTAGTCCTTAATTAATTAAGTCATAACCCCCAATTTTTCTAATTCGGTATTATGGTTTTTAGGTTTTTGAATCTTTGATTTAGAAGTCGAGGGATAAATTGGTCAATTCAATTGTAGAACTGTGTAATGCATATTTTGTTCCTAAAGTTTGATAACACCTATGTCAACTTTTTTTCTTTTTCATGGTTCTTCTTTGTTTTTTTAATTATAAACCTAAGGTTGACTATTGAATTAAATTATCAATTAAAAGGTTATTAAATTGAGATACAAGTGAAAAAATTATATTGTTAATTTAGTTATAGATCTCATTAGTCTTACTTTCCTATTTAGGTAAGTATATGTTAATATGTAAAATTTTGTATAAGAAGTAACTTATCTAAAATTTGGGGATAAGATTTCTAGATAGCATTGGTATGTGTCCACGATGAATAGGACAACATGAACTTACAATAAACAATTGAAATAAGTAATTAAATTTGTTAAGTGGAAGAGAGTCAAGTTGTGGTGAAAAAAGGAGTTAAATTTGCTTGTTAAGAAAGTAAAGATGATAGAGTCTAGGGGTGGATATATATTTTGGGAAGGGGAAAACAAGTGTGGATGAAGAAATATCAGCTGGAAAGGGGGGGCGCAATCATGGGAATGGGTGCATAAGGGGGGCCAACCATGGGGGTGGGGGGTGGTCTATTTCTTTTGCACATGGAGGGGCAACCATATACAATGGTCCTCTTCTGAAATTTAGTGAACATTTTTGTCATAAATGCCGCCAATTTGCGTCCGAGTTAAAAGTTGAATCACACTGTTTATTAAAGCAATTTATCGATCTCTTT
>JAUEKW010000028.1:130518-143174 GCA_032274785.1 Ajuga reptans
GATGAACTCTTTAAAATAATATTTTTGTGTAAAATGTATTCAGTTAACATTTATTTTAAATTTTCATAACCTAAATTTTATTTTTTTTTAAACATGAGTCGCCCCGGCCCGATCTGTGACCCGCAGCGGGTCGCCCCGCCCTGCTCCGTTCTAAGGATGGGGTGTGGATGGATCTTCAAGTAGCTGCCCCGCCCCACCGCATTGACATCCCTAAGCTGAGTGTAGGCAGGACACATACATTAGTATGTGGAGATGAGTTGGGAAACAAACAAAAATTAGGGGGTAAATTAGAGCTAGCGCTAGGCAAAGCTTAGTTGCAGCTAATGAGGAATTTTTACAAGAAATATATGCTATGTTTGGATAGCATTGCCCGGTTCATTATATTCTACCCAATTTGGTAGTAACCTACTTGAGCGATTTATCATACACTTGAAAAATGTATGAAGATCAAATAGCCACCCACTTGGGTACTATCCAAGTAGGTAGCATAGAATTAGTCGCGTTGCCCCCAACCGATTGATGTTGGGGCAACCTGATGATGTTTGACACGAGCAAAGTTGGAGACATTATTTAGTTGGAGTATGTTGTGGATTGCATCTTTTTAACTTTACTCTTTCCTCTATAATTGAAAAAACATGTTTCTCTCTCCTCTATCTATTTACCCCCAACCAGCACTACCTCAGCCGCATCCAAACACATCTATAGTAAAATAGCTAGTTGATATAAGACTATTTCAGTAGTGTAACCTAATAAATGGCGGTGACGATTATAAAAATTGAAAATTGTAAACTTTTTATTACCTTTATAATTTATGCTGGAAATTAATTATCACTTGCAGTTAATTATTTTTTGTTCCAATTTAAAACTTATAGACTGTGTT
The DNA here is from genome assembly GCA_032274785.1 of Ajuga reptans. Classification (NCBI taxonomy): domain Eukaryota; kingdom Viridiplantae; phylum Streptophyta; class Magnoliopsida; order Lamiales; family Lamiaceae; genus Ajuga; species Ajuga reptans. The sequence continues at coordinate 131,399 of JAUEKW010000028.1, forward strand.
TGTTTGCTACTTGGCTCAGCTGGATCCGGTTGGAGCAAGTAGAAGTGGTGTTTGATGTTGTTGGTTGCTAGCAACCATGGTGGGTCAAAGGTCTTTAATACACCAACAATAAATCACGTCACCAATCAATCACAATTCCCAATACTAACTTTAATTATTTATACAATTTCTAATACTAACTTTAACCATTTATCAATCAACTACTAACACATCTTACATCTATCACATCACATTTTTTAACTTTATATTATAAACTAACCCCAACCAAAACTCCAGCAAAAAACTACCAAACACACCTTTTTCCCCAGCCTACTTACCCCAGCCAACAGTGCTCCAGCCCCCTCCAGCCGGAATCAAACACAGCCATATTGTAATTAATATTATTCTAGTACATATTGTAATTGAAACTCACTTGAAGTTAATAAATAATTTTTTTCCAATTAACCCTGGTTCTTGGGTCTATTCATAATACCATCGGGACGACGCCGTGCGAAGGTAATCTCCCGCACGTTTTGTGAAACGATTTGAATCCCCCGCTATCTCACACACGCACATACACACACTGAGACACAGGAAGATGGAGCTAGAAGAGGAGAACCAGTTAATCGGGCTGTCGTCGGGCTCCGAATCGGGCCCAATAGTTTCGGCAACCGTAGGCCGGGTCATGACCACTCTACTCAACACGAAGCCGAAGAAACTTCAGGATGCCATTTCTCGTCTTCATTCCCCACCCGAAATTGCCCCGATATCTGGTAAAAAGCAACAAACGATACATATATCATCTATGCCGAATTTGTTGTTCTTTCGGAAAACCAGATTGCAATAATTTCTGTTGCTGCTTTTTGTTCCCTCTAAATTTCTTTTGTTTTTTGTATCTAAGTTTCTGTGGAGCAGTCACTGTGGTTTCTGCATAAGTACATAGGAGAAGCTGCGGAAAAGGGCGGGCATTTGGACCACGTTCTCGTTCCCATTCTTCAACATGTACACGATTTTTCTTTGTAGTTCTCTTTCCTTTCATTCGAATTGATCATTTTTGTATAATTGTATGCATAGGTAACTTAGAAGGTGTTTGGCTAAAGCTTAGCTCAAAGATATTGTAGGCTGCAACATTTTATAAGTTATTTCAAGAGCTTATAGGATGTAATTTTTCAAGAGCTTAAGGTAATAAAGTGTTTGGAACTTGGGGTAATGGAGCTTATAAGTCTATAATTGAATGAAGGGGTTTAGCTATGGATTTAGGGGACGAATATGAAATCAACCATCAAATGCATATTTTGATTTGTGTTGTAGTGTGTGTGGTGTTTGTTTAGTGGATTTTATATTCGTCCCCTAAATCCATAGCTAAATCCCTTCTGGGTCCCATAAAGTCTTTTCTTATAATCTGGAAATACAGCTTTTGTTTAAATATGAGTTTTCAAATTTGGGTTTGTAAAGATATGAGTGATCAACATAAAGGTCACCAAGCTTTAATTCTAGTTAGTAATGATCTGCAAAATACAGCCCTTTCCTTTTCGGGTGTTGCTTAAGAAGTTGTTCATGAAGAAGGGATGTTTAGAAAGTTTGCATATAGTGACCGGTAGGGGGCAAAACTTAGGCAACTCTTTTGCATGTAAAGTAGTGCTTGCTTATTGAAAAATTAGTTAGTTCAAGTTATTTGTAGTGACTTTTGAATGCAATTGCCTTTCTTGTCAGTCTTTGGCAGTGAGATCGTTAAAACAAGGAAGCCAGACAATGATACTTCTGAATTGGCTGTTTCAAGATGAGATTTTATCGGAAGCTATTTTGAGAAATGTCGCGGGCATAATTTCAAGAAGGGATGATCCTTATGTGGCTCTTGGGTGGTGTATTCTTGGACGCAGCCTTATTGAATACGAGAATGTTGTGAATAATATTTCGACTAATGGTAATTTTATGTTACACTTTATCTAGATTTGCTTTTTTGTTTGTATACTTTATCTCTATGTAATTTGGAACCACTGTGAAAGCCAGATGTATCATAAATTCCTATGTTGCCAACCGAATTTTTGGTACTTGTGCAGCAATTAGGCAGAAGCATAGCTTGATATTGAAGACATATTGTTCTTGTGTGACTCATCTCTTAGCGATAATATGCCATGGAAGGTATAGTTGCATTATACTTGCCATTATTCAGTCAAAGTATTCTAAACTCTTTACCAGTTATCAGACAATGGTGTTGTACTTTTCAGCTTGCCTTTGCTAAACTGTATTGGAAGGAATTGTCTCCGCACCTTGTTCATTGAAATCGGATAAAGATATATGCTCTCAAATTCAAAACTATGCAGAAGAAAATGTTTGATGCACTTGGTGTGTGTGATTGTATGTGTGTTGGTTCCTTTTACCAAGGCCCAGATTACTAGTCGTGGACAGAAGTAAAGAACATAATTGTCTGAACTCTAGTGGAATTTCCTGTAGTTAGACGCTATTTCTGTAGACTGAGGGTCAGTTTCTTGCATAAGCTATACTTTGCATTTGTTTATATTTGTTACGGGTTAAGTTTTTAAGGCTATGTTTGATTGCGGCTGGGGTAAATAAGTTGGGGGTAAATAGAGAGAGAAGAGAGAGAAACCTGTATTTTCAATTACAAAGGTAAGAGGAAAGTAAAAAAAACACGCAACTGCTAACTTACCCCAACCAAAAAATGCCCCCAACCTTACCTATGCCAAACATCACCACGTTGCCCCCAACATCAACCGGCTGGGGGCAACCCTAATCAAACATAACCTAAGTTACTGGTTCATTTTGCTGGAGTAATGCTGATGCTGGATTGTGCTAGTCAATAGTTTCAGGGTCTCATTATGGACAATATAGTGTGGTTAATTATTCCTTAAGTCATGTTATCTTATGTTTATTCTTCTGACTTGATGTTTATCATCCGAATTCTAGCATCATGCAGGACGGCTTTGAGTTGCCAACTCGCCTTGCAGTTGCTGCTGCTGATTTTGTTCTCTCTCTTACACAAGCATTGACAAAAGAAGATCGGGCACCTAATAATATAACTAAAATGCAGAAATCATCTTATGTTGGTGCTAAAAATCAGCCGTTCAATTCGGTACTCACTGCTACAAATGATACAGACGGCAATAGATTGAGAAAAACATCTGAAGTACCCTCCATCTTGGATATGAAGTTGCTTCTTTGGGAGAATCTCAACGAACTCATAACTCTTGTGGAGAAACTTACAGCTGTATGATACTAATTATTTTTATCAATTTTCGATGCATATTCTATTTTTATTTGGTGCTCTATTCAACAAAAAAGTTTACATATGTTATTCGATTCTTTGTTTATAGATTGCCAAACATCTGTACGGAAATATCAAAACAAATAAACAGTGTCTAGGGAGTCAAAGTTAGCTTCTCCTTTCTGTGGCTGCATAAGTTTATTTAAGGTCATACTGCTTATTTCTTGTTTATTATGGTAGCTTAAATGAATGTCGTAGTTCTAATATTCTTGTTCTTCTGCAATCTCTTGAATTAGAAGAAAATTGTGAAGCCTCATTAGAAGGTCCTTCAGTTTACCTTGTCAACTATCTTTATTGTTAGAACTGTGATGGAATCACTCCATTTGTCATCTCCTTGCTAAACTTGCAAACAGGAGATGTGGTTTTCTGCTTAGATTTATTTTCTCCGTGTAATAGTTCTGTATGGGTGTAGCAATATAGGATTCTTTTGCCTGTAATATAGACTGGATGTACAGCTTTTCATTTTCTTCTCTGATGTGGCTATCATTCTTTTCTTGAATTCGTTAACAATTTGTTATCGTCATTGGCTGCTCTTCTAAACAAAAAAATTATTCAGTGGAGCAGGAAAAGTCGTTATTTGCATGCACAAGGATTGGAGAGGGTGCTTAAGTGGCTGCAGGAACTGAAGCTGCAGTATAATTATTCTCAGGATGAGGCAGGTCTTACATACTGAATATTTTGTATATCTTCTCCATCTTATTTCCCTAAGTTTTTTTTTTTTTTCTTATTTCATATATTTATTGTTGAAAGACAGAAATGCAAATGCTGGAAACCGGTTCTTTGCTTCTCTCTTCTTGTTGGAAACATTATGGCACGCTCATGCGCTTAAGAGACCACAAATTCTCTCAGCAACATAAAGAACTATTGGACCAGTATTTGTCTGGTATTCAGGTAGTGGTCCTTCATTTAAAATTGTGTTATCATTGTTACTATTGAGAGGAAAAAGGCATAAAATTTGTGGATATCTGTCTGTAGATGGCATTCAGAAGAAGTAGCTTGAACTTCTCTTTTATGTTTGTCAATAGCGATGGATAACCTTGAATTTTGCTTCAAAAGCTTGCTTATAATTATGTTATATTTGGTAGATGTCATGGACATAGTAGAAAAAGCCTTTACTTTTCTATTTCCTCTCTCCTTTTGTTTTTAGTGCATATATGTTTTAAGTTAATAGCATCTTAATACTTGGGTCAGGCAATTAGTTTTGGTGATTAATGCGGTCATTTTGCAAAAATCTGCTTCCTCGGTTTTCAAGGTGAATGTTTTAAAATTCATCTTTCATACAGAGTAGCTTGTTGCCAAATTTGGAAATTTTCTATATGGTTTTATTTTTTGTACGAAAAAGGAAAGCAGTTGTAGACTAATATTAAAACATCTGGGGATTGCGAACAAACCTAGTTAGAGGTTAGGCCTCTTTGCCACCCAATTTTTTCACTGAAGTTAAAATTAAGATTTGCATGAAATTGTTCGCATATCAAAAGGACAAAATCCTGATTGTTGCTTTTTGTTCAGCCTTCATTCTTCCGATTCTTACAATCATTTGCAGTTTTATGCAGACAACCAGGATGAAGAACCTAACATAGCCAAAAGTGGCAAATCAGAAACCATAAACTTTTTTCTTAATTGCCTTTTGCTTTTATTGGGTCGATTGGATCATCAGCATTTTGAAGATGCAATAACAGAGTCTGGATCTCAAATTTCTCAAGTTCTCTTGTCCCAGGTAGTATAATGAACTTGTAGATTGAGTTGCAGCAAATTGTTTTGTTTGAACTGTGGAAGATTTTATGTTTCTGGATTCCAATATTGTTAGTATCTAGTTAATACAATCGAAATTCACGGTTTCTGTTTCCTTCTTTTTTGTTTTTTATGGTGAGGGCTTATCTCCATTTCTGTATCTAGTATCCAGTAGTTATTGCTCTTCTTAGAATGACTTGCATGTCTGAGAATCAACTTTTGTGGAAACACTTGCATTGGACTTGTGTTGCTGGTCTAATTTTTTTCTTAAAAAAATCCACTCACTTTCCCATCTTCATAGAGAATGGATTTGAAGCTCACTGATATTAGAAGCACTTCGCTCCTAGGTGGTCTCTGGAGAGGACTACTGGGCAGAGGCTCCCTAGCGTTTTGTTCTTCTTGTGTGTTTTGGGCAGTCATCTCTGACTTGAATATATTGCTTATTTGGATTTATGTTGTATTTAAATCTTTCACCTCATTAAGTGCCAACAATGTTCTACAGCTACGGAGTGCTGATGAGGATGTGATTGATGGCGCTATAAATATATTTAAAGCTGTAATCTTGAAAACAAATCATACTCTATCCAAGAGAAATCTTGGTGACATGGGACAAATGGATGCTTTACTCCCAATGCTGCTAAGTCTTTTGGATGAGCGAGATGCAGCAGCAAAAGCTATTGTTAAGCTTCTTGCCGAATATTGCTCGATGTATGATTTGTGACGTACTAGTTTTCTTTTTAGTTTACGCTAATCTAAGGTAAACAGTAACTATTAATCGTTTATGTGACAGATGCGTAGACAGAATGTGCCTTAATGAGGTTCTAAAGCGTATCAACTCTGAGAATATCGCACAGCGGAGAAATGCTGTTGATGTTGTGGCAGATCTCATCCATATAACTTCTGGGTCAGTTGACGCACTTTCACAAGCAGATTGGTAGGTAAATGAGGTGGTGCTCTGTGCATCTTATGACGATTGCTCACTTTGGATTCGTTTCATGTCATACCTTTTTTTTATTGTCAGGCAAGATGTTGCAAGCCACTTGGTAGAATGCCTTGGAGATGAAGACGAGGTTATACGAAATCAGGCAACTAAGTTGACTCCCATGATTGGTTAGTTAGCAATTTAGCCCAGTGATTCATTGATCTTTCAGGCAAACAGTGCAGAAAATAAGGGCAGAAAAGTTTGACCATTTAAATCAGATATATTGTTTTTAGCTCGGCGATTCAATTTGTTGTGGGAAAAACATCATATTTCAGAAAGATCTTCTTTATTAGAAGACAAATTTTTCCTGAAATAATACACACACAGACGCACATTTACCCACACACACACCCATTGTACATCCATTTAAGCACGAGTTTGGTGTTTCTTCTTCATTTGAAGTATAATGTCAATTGACCTCTTGGCACCATGATCACCTCGTTTTACTGTTGTAGACCCACATTTGGTTTTGCCTATGGTTGTTGATTTGAGTTATTCACCACATGGGAGCATACAGACATCGGCAGATGCTACACTCATAACCTTGCTTGTCAATCACAAAGATAAACCTGAAATCTTGTGCTTGCTGCTCGACTGTCTCAGGTACTTCCATAAATGATTAATTGTTTTCTATTAGTGTTTTGGGCACCTTATACACGAGATTAAGATTATTGTGGTAATTGACAAGATTTCAACTAGTTTCTCGTCAGTTCGAAATAATAGGGACTTCTTTTCATTGTCAAGGTAAACTTCTTGTTTATCACCACAATACTGTGACTCTTTGTAACTTAACATTTGCCACATTGTTTTTATAGCAAACTCTCTCAAAACCCAGATTCGAGAGCTACCACTGGTAGAAAAGGAGGTATGCAGAAAACATCTGAAACTTACATTTCAACCATTAGACCTTCCTGTGGGTGTGGGTGTTGGGAGAGGGGGGGGGGGGGGGGCTACTAAGATGTACTGGTCTGTTCATTATCTGCTTCCCCTGTATACTTCCTACCAGATTTAGATAGAGAAACGGAAGGGGAAACAAAAACTGATTTTCCAAATATCAAATAATGTCGTAATACCATGTTAAAGACAATTAACTTTTTAACCTTCGCATTTTAGGATCAACATTGAATGCTGATAGGCTCCTCAAGTTGCTTCCAGAGTGGGCGAAACATGTAAGTTGAACTGTGTTGCAATATAGTTAACTGTCCCAGTGTAAATTGATATCTATGGTATGACACATATCTCCAAGACGATCACATATATTTCATGTCTGATTCCTCCAAGGTTGTATTGCACTGACTTCCTTGGAGCATCTCTACAATAAATTGTGACTAGGCGACATTGCTTTTTATAATTGGCTATATGACATTCACCTTAAGTGATAATGAATCACTAATTGCTTGATGTGACACATCTAAGTCATATAAACAGTGGTGCTGTTTCATTTGTTTGGTTTTTAATCAGAATTTACCATGAAAAATCAGGTTGAGGATTGGCGTGTAATTGTTGGCCCTTTAGTCGACAAGATGTTAGCTGAGCCATCAAATGCTGTCATTGTCAGGTTCCTCAGTCATATAAGTGACTACCTGGCTGAGGCTGTGGATTTGATCTTTAGTCGACTTATATTGTACATGGGAAAACAGAAAGAGTGAGTAACCTTGTGCTGATCTTCCCTCCATTTTAGATATTTTCTCTATTCTTTAAATTTGTGAGCACTTATACTTATGTTCGAGTCATCCCCCTGTTCTTCACAATTACATAATCTCTCAACAGATTTTTTTTTTTTTTGTGAAATTCAACATTTATAGTGCTTCATACTACTAAATAGATAGAGTAATATCTAGTCTCTTTATGTGCTGAAAGTAAACAAGTCTGGTTCCTAGCTAAACTATTTTATGAAAGAAACATTATTTGTGTTGCGAAATGGAAAATAAGGCATTCACTCACGTCTGAGGTAGTGTAAGGGTCTTGGGTTAGTGTTATATTACTGATTATTTTAGTATCATATGGTAGTACCTGGAAGTAAAAGTCTCTTACAATGGGTGGATATCATTTAATATATTTCACAAACTCATACCCTTTCTGTCTTCTTATTTGTTTTGGCCTTGAGCAGTATTGAGGGGTGCTTTCCAGAAGGCGAAGGAAAGGCAGATTCAAAGATTGAGGCTATGAAAAATGAGAACTGTCTCTTTAGTCGCCTTTGCCCATTGCTTGTAATCAGACTGCTTCCATTAAGAGTTTTTGATGACCTCAATTCTCCTATTGTATATGGTCAAATTCCACATAATTCAGCTGCGCGTGGTATGTTTCTTGCGTGTGTTTCGCACTATTATTTTGGTTGTTGGTTTGTGCACAATGATCCTTCCAAGTGGACAGTTTCAGAAAATGTTTAAAAAAAAAAGAAGGTTTGGATAATAAATAATTCTGAAATAACATGTATAGCAATCTGCAAATGCAGCTCCCATAATGAAGCTCGTAGGTTTTCCCCACTTCAGTATGACTTCATCTTCTTGCCATAGAGTTGGTCAATATTATCTATACTTGACCTTGTATGGTTGATGGCGTTCATTGACCTCTAGAACTGTTGGTTTCAACTCATCCTGTTATTAATTTAGTGACTATATGTGTTGCAGAAGATGCAAAATGACAGTTGGTATAGTGTTTTTACTTTAATTAACATTTAGAAACCTGTATCCAGTTCATCATATCTTCAAATAGAATCTTGGCTAATCTTTTGGTTCCCTCTTTTAGATTATGTGATTTTGATTCATATGACTTATCTTCATTATGTTCTGATGTTGCTTCAGAAGCTGCACACTTTCGCGTTGAGGGCACCGAGTGCATAGCTTCCTTGATGATTACCAGGTCTGCCAGAGAAGCGCAACGCTCAAATATTGGTTTTCGTTGATAATTATTTGATCTTTGTGTTTAATATCTTATGTAGGGCTTTGAGTAAGTCTGAGTTTGAAGATGTTCGGAAGGTTGCCGCAGAGCTTTGTGGGAGAATTCACCCTGAGGTAGCCTCGATTATTCAACTATCAACCCATTATCTGATTAAGAAAGATGAGAACTTAAAATAATTGAATAACTTACAATATGACATATTTGTGTATTTATGTATTTCATATAATACATTATACCTCCAATGAATCAATACCTGTTCAGTTACTGTTTACTGCACGTCATTTTTATGATCTTCAGGAACATACTTCTGGGGACATCAGATAACCCAAAATGCTTGCACTCTAGTATATAATATTCCTTTTGAAGGGAGATCATTCTATACTGGTTTCCTTTCAAAAAACAAATTTCATTAAATTTCTTATCTTTAACGTGACATGAGATCTTGCCTAGTACATACATCTTTGAGTGCATTGGGACATAAGTTGAGATTGCTTTTCCACTTTTTTTTCTTCATCCTTTTGTGTTGAAACTTCCACAAAGCAATAGAATTTGGCGTATTAAGAAATAGATCCATTCGCTGGAAATGATTGGAGAACGCCGGTAGAAACCTGTCATTTGTTCATTTGAAACTATGTTCATATTAATCTCACCGGTCTTCTTGTTATTGCAGGTTCTTATTCCAATTTTGTCCTCTCAGTTGGAATCTGCTGCTAATGCTAAGGACTTGTTGAAAATCAAAGTCTGCCTGTTTTCCCTTTGTACGTCTCTTATGGTAAAGTGTTCCCCATCGTCCAGTTTGATATGTTATTCCTAGTATTCAACTTTGCCGAATGCTCCTGATATCCGTTAATTTCTTATAACTGATCGTCTCTATGATTAGGTTAGAGGCGATAATGCTTATAGGCATCCTGATTTGTTCAGAATAAGGAAAACAATAGAGAAAGTCTTGTCATGGGTGTCGGTGGATGGAGATGAACGTAAGTAAATGATAAATCACCTAGTTATGATGCTTCTAACTTCTTTCCTCATTCTAACAGATTCTCTCTCTCTCTCTCAGTTTCAAAAGCACAACATGGGTGCATAGACTGTTTGGCTTTGATGTTGTGCACAGAACTACAAACTCCGAGATCCTCAAAAGGTACAAACATGCAGAATGTCATATTTGAAGATTTGATATAAATGTCTTAAAAGTTGTGTTCAATTGCAGGCACGTCCGTTTCTGGAGATTCTGTACTTGCATATGTGATCAACCAATTGAGCAATGACAAAGAGGATAGTCCTTTTCAACCCGATGGGGTTGATACGAGAACCAAAGCAACTGCCAGACTCTCATTCCGACTCTGCATGGCTAATGTCCTTATAAGCGCCTCTCAGAAGATATCAGACACTGGAAAGAAATTATATGCTAAGAAAGTCCTCCCATGTGTTGTCCGTTCCGTTAGGGTATGCCCCCCACCCCCACCCTACAATTCGTGTTTGTTGCTGATTTTCCCTTTTTCTGCTTTTGACCGATCTTCTGTTTACAGGGAACAGTGGAGCCGGAGATTAGGGCAGCTTGCATCCAGGTTCTCTTTACAGTCGCATACCGTTTGAAGTCGTCAATATTCCCATATTCTAACGATCTTCTCGGTGTCGCTCTCACATCACTTAGAGAAGGATCCCTGAAGGTACTTTAATTTGAACTAACATTCATAGAGGTCATTATCAAGAATCAATTCTGATTCAGAATTACGCATTATTCATAGAGTAGATCTCTTGTGGGACCGTCTCACAAGTGTCTTATGTGAGATCAACTTATCTTATGAAATTTTAAAAATGTAAGAACTAAAATAGTAACACTTGCGTAAGTAAGACCGTCTTCTGTAAGATGGAAGTTACTTTTATAATTAAATGTGTTACTTTTGACGTAAAAAATAACTTTTGTCACCAAAAAATGTTGCTTTCCTTGTCAACACTCAAAATAATAATTTTTTACATCAAAAGTAATCTTTTTGTATGATAAAAGCAACTCAGATCTTACGGAGAGGCATCCGTAAGATCATCTTATATAAGTGTTTGACGAACTAAAATTATATAAGAACACAAAAACCTTGAATAACTGAACATGTAAATAAACTTGAAAAAGAGCTGAAAATGTAAAAAGTTAATAAATTTGGATTGTGTTTCATAAATATAATGCGTGAGATGGTCTTGCACAAGTTTTTGCTTTACTAATGTACACGACTGATGCGATGACTGTGCACAGGAGAGATTGGGTGGTGCAAAGTTGCTCATGAGTCTGATGGCGAGCGAAGAAGAGGTGGTCGAAAGCATTTCGGGTGGACTATTGGAAGCAAGAGCATTACTCCTACGCATCTCCACAGCAGATCCCTCTCCAGAAGTAAGCCAAATCTGCCAACAACTACTTGTATGTTTGACATCTAATTAGTGTCTTCTGAATATTTATATATTTATGTATATTATTACCTATTTTCATCATGTTCTTGCTCAAATAACCATGTTCACCGTAGAGCTTTTAAAACGGTTTTGTTTTTTGTTTTTTGATTTTTTTATGTAATGCCTAATGAAACACGAGATTAGAATACAGTGAAAAACAGATGAGCTCGTGTTCATTTAGTGATTATGTATGCCCTAAAAGGTGGATGAATGTGAAAATTGGTGTAAACTAAAATATTTCTGTATGAAGAAAATTACTCTTATTATAAAAAAATGTTATTTTTTAAAAATAAATGTTACCGTCAATGTTAACATTTATAAAAAAACAACAAATTTGGTTGTGTTAAAAGTAAGGATTTTTTTCACATTAAAAGTAAGATTTTTTTAAGATAAAATTTCTGATATAGAAGTTGGTCTTGTACAATTCACTCAAATTTTATAGACTAGCGCAGGGGTGAGGAACA
>JAUEKW010000028.1:164679-186611 GCA_032274785.1 Ajuga reptans
ACATCAAATCACATATTTAATTTAAATATTATTAATCAACCCTCCAACCATTCCTCCAACTCATATAACAAACACACTTTTTTTTTTCTCCAACCACTTCCAACCATTTAAACATCCCAGCCAACAATACCCCAACCACCCCAGCCCATAACAAACACGGACTTAGAGATAAATACTTTAACCAAAATAATTTGGGGCTTTTATTTTGAAACATAAGCCCAAACAAAAAATTCCACTTATCTTTTCAGCAAGTTCAATAAGAAGTTAAGAATCAGGCTTGGCCCATTTATTTGTAGCCCATTACAGTATCTAGCCCAAACACTTCGAAAAAAACCCTAGCCCCAATTATGCCTCTCTCTCACCTCGAATATAAAACCCTAGCGCTCCTCCTTTATACCTCTGCTTTCATTTCCATCCCAGGGGTAGTGAGAGAAGGCAAAAATGTCGAAGCGAGGTACACGCTTTTCTCTTTCAATTCTCACTCATCTCTTAATTCTATGTCTCATTTTTTTCTTTGATCTGTGTGCACAACAGGACGCGGAGGATCCGCGGGTAACAAGTTCAGGATGTCGCTGGGTCTACCGGTGGCGGCCACAGTAAACTGCGCCGACAACACCGGCGCGAAGAATCTTTACATCATCTCCGTGAAGGGTATCAAGGGACGCCTTAACAGACTTCCATCCGCCTGCGTTGGCGATATGGTCATGGCCACTGTTAAGAAGGGAAAACCTGATCTCCGTAAGAAGGTTATGCCCGCCGTCATCGTCCGGCAGCGCAAGCCGTGGCGCCGAAAGGACGGTGTCTTCATGTACTTCGAAGGTATATCTTATATTTCATAGTTACCTTTTTAAGCGTTGTTTTTGCTAAATTCTTTTTCATTGTTTCTAATCAATGTTTGAACCTGTCGCATTCTCTATGTTATATTGCTCTATTTAGTATTTGTTGCAAACTGAGAATCAATGCTGATCGAGTGGGGCTTCTTGTCAATTCTTCGTGGAATGTTTGTTATGCTATTTAATTTCAATGTTTGTTATAACAAGTCTTTACTTATTATTATTAACTTAAGGTTGGTATGAGATTGCTTTTACTAGGAAACAGGGTAATTTTTTGCAACTGCCCTTGTGAAATTTTGTATCTTCGCATCAAATTGGCTTCTTGTATTATTCTGTACCTGAGTATTAGTATGAGAAATGTTGCTCACTTAATTCTTTCACATCACAGTAGAGTATACTCTTCTTTCTTTGTGTTTTATCTCTTTTATGCATTGAATCTGTGGAATACTGCTGCTGATTGCATGATCTGTTTGCTTAAGTTTTAACTTTTCTTTAATGATTTTCCTGTTACATCTTCAGATAATGCTGGGGTTATTGTGAATCCCAAGGGTGAAATGAAAGGTAATGCTCATACCTTTAAGTTAGTTACAATGATTATTGTGTTTGAGCTATTTTTTTGTTTTTAAGTTGCTACTATATTGAACTCTTTTATTCTTTTGTTGTGTAGGATCTGCCATCACCGGTCCTATTGGAAAGGAGTGTGCTGATCTTTGGCCTAGGATTGCTAGTGCGGCCAATGCTATTGTCTAGAATTTGGAAGTTTGGAGTTCTTGAAATTTTGTGTTTGTTTTCTCTGTTTGCTGCAAGGTAACATTCAGTTTTAGTAATGAAAGTTTTACTTGGGATTTTTAAAATATTGATCAGTTATCTCATTTGGAGCCATTAATCCTGGTGAAGTTGAATTTATGTTACATTTTTTATCCTTGGGTTGAGGAGGTAATCATCTAGCTAAATATTGGATTGCTGATTTCTGGGATGATAGTTTATTGGATAGCTGATAGCTGATTTGTGGGACTATTCTTTTATAGTTCAAATTGATTCCTTTCATATAGATACTATCTTGTGCTGAAATGTTGAATTGGTCATCGTAGTATCCAGTCTATCTGTGGTCGTTGTGTGTTTTCCTTCCTACGCCCTTCTTTTGTACCGATGATATATTATTCTCTTGACCATGTGTTTTCCTGTGTTCTTAAAAAAAGATGCCTTCACTCTGTTTTGACGTGGGTGGCATTTGATGCCATTAGCGAGTATTGTGTGCATTCTTAATGATACCCAATTATACCCTGAGTTGTATATTGCTAAACTCAAACTAGAGCTACTAAACTTTACTTCAGTTTATTTCTACTTTGTCAAATGTGTAGATATATGGAGGTGAAATGAGTGGATTTTTATTTTGTTTGATTTTCTTCATTCTGAGTATTTGATAATGTTGGAAGAAAATGATAATGAAAGAGTGAAGTTTGTGTATTAGTGCTGGGATGGTACTTAGAGACTAACTGAAAAAATTGTGTACCATAAATGTGCATTGACCATTTGAATTTTCCTAAATTGAAGCGCATTGCGATAGTTTTTGGTATGGTGATGAAGATTTTTAAATATTCAAATTGAAAATCTTAATGAACCACACTCAACTGAAATAAAAATAAAGCTGAAAGAATTTTTTAATTTATATATAATCACGCATATATGATAATTGTTTATATCAAATTAGCTGCATGTTTTAGTTTACTTAAATGACACTAATAATCTACTTTATAAATTTGATCTTGGGTTTTTTCTTTTTGTTTTATTATTAAAAGATATGATTTTTTATTAACATGTGAAGTTCTTGAAATCCGTTTTGGCACTACTCTACGGGAGTGTTTGCGATTGCTTCCACTAATAATTTTTTTTTTCTAATTTAAATGTTATCTATGGTTATAAAAAAAGATGCCAAATTTTTTAAGTAATTCTAAATGATAGTTAACATTTGAATTAGAAAAAGTGATGGCTAACAAAAATAATGCTAACAATATATAAAAAAAAACAATAAAAAAAAAATTAGATTTTGGATATCCAGAATCTGGTTGCATAGCAACACCCTTGCAATAATAAATGATTTATGTAAAAAGTAGAAGTTGTATTGTTTGGGAAAAAGGTGATTTTAAATAGAAGTTGTATGTATAAGAATTCAAAAAGCAGAAAAAAGCATGTCATAAGATGTTTTTAGCTTTTGTTTAAAATAAGCTATTTTATATTACTGTTGAAGTAAAAGTAGGCATATGGAAAAGCCTAAAATTATTTTTTTTAAGCTAAAAGTTCAAAAGCACTTTTTTTTAATTGAATGCAAACAATGCTTACGTCCAAATAAAGTAAAGACAAAAGAAGAAAAGGTTCCGAAATCCATTGCCCCCCAAAGTGCTCTTTAAGCCAGCTGAAAAAAGAGCATACCCAACACATGACACACACTAATCTTCCAAGTTTGTATTTAATTTAGTGCTCCCTTCATTTAATATAAAAAAAAATCTTGTTTTTAAATATATAATTTTTTATTTTTATTTTGGATCAAGTTAATAAATGTACAATTTAAAAAAAATTATAGACTTATTTTACTTTTTTGTTTCACTTATTTAATCATATCTAACTAATTTATGAGATTAAATTTTTTAATCTTGAACTAGTAAAATAAGATATTGATATTTGAAATATGGCTTATTTTAAGATAAGAAAAGTTTTCGAATATGACTATTTTTATGAGAAAGAGGAGTACTTGTTAACTTCCATCATATATTACGTAAATGAGCTATCATGATAAATAATTACATAAAAAAACATACGTTACATAAATGCGCTATCATGATAAAAAGAATTACACAAAAATATAATAAAGTTGGCCACATGACCACAAATTCACTTGAAAAATATAAATTAAAATTGACCACAAGATCACAAACTCACTTGGAAAATGTGAATTTGTAATTTGAATGAGGTCGTATGCAGCATATACACAATTATCCAATGCAAATCTCAAATTCCAGCTTAAAAAAAGGACAGAAATAAGCAATTTAAAATAAGGAGCTAGTTGTAGGACCATTCATAGATTACAAGACTAATGTTGCAATATTTCTAAAATCATGCTAATTAGTTAAAACAACAGATAACAAAAAGGAAGAAATGGACACTTTTATTTTTTGGAATTGATTGTATCTTGTAATCCAGGCCAATAGTATGAATAAATTCCACTCGAGTCAGAAATTGTGTACCTAAAAAAAAAATAAAAAAATAATTGGACACGCTCCCAAAGCGCGTGATAAAGACCTGGAGCATAAAGAATAGGAAAAGGCCAGATTGCCAAAATCATACAAATAGCAGAAGAAAGAGATCACATGAAAGCGCGCACTCATCACCGTTGGGCAGTAGCCGGGGCCCCAAATCCCGTTACAGAACTCGTCTTTATCGTTCTAATCGACAACTGTACCCCTAGCAATCACGGTGTACGTGCATCTCGTGTACGTATTGCAAGATTAGATATCATTGGGTTCTAGCATAGATTCTCTCTGCTGAATTGTGCGAGATGGAGATTTTCCGTTCTCCGTGTCTGATTATTTTGTGATTTTAGGTAAGGGTTTTGTAAGTTCCTTTCTTATTACTCCGGAATATAAGCTGGAAGCTGTTCCTAATTTCGGAATTTGGATTATGATTTATGAATCACGTTAGTTTTTTCTAATGTTTGAGTTTTTTTGAGTTCTGAATTTGGTTTGCTGACGAATTGGTGTTGTACGTAGCTTAAACCGTATAACTTCTTAATTTTCCTATTTCTATGTTGGTATGAATCAATGTTTTCGTTGACTGCTTGTGTTTTATTTAATTGGTGTATCAGTAAATTGATTCATAAGGTGTTTTTGAGTTGACGTTAGTTGAGTTAGGGGATGTACTAAGAGAGTGATTTTCAGTAAGTTTTGCATGGTGGAATGATGCATGCTTGTTACGTTTATGTGTTAATTCATGCCATGCGAGATTATCAATAGAAGAATTTAACTGGAGCTAATACTACAACAGCTCATTATAAGCCAGCAACTATACATGATGTTTTGCCAATGGATATCTTGCACAGTTTCACGTAATGCGATGAACTTAGTGATAAATGTTTGATTGAAAATTTGGCATGATTTGTCAAACTTTCAGCTTCTGTAGCTGTGTTGGGAATAGAATGAGCATGTTATTCTCCATTTCATCATAGCAGGTGTGCCGAATAAGTGGCATGTTTCCATGTTGGGCAAAATAATTGAATTATATGTTTTGTTCTTTTATAAAGGTTAAGTATATTTCAGTAGAAACCAGGTGTAAAGGGAAAATGCGTTAGCAGTTGTAACTGAAGGTTATACTTTGCAAATGAAGTAGTAGGTTTTAGTTTGTGATATGTGATCAGATTGTTTAATCTATGTGAAACTCTTGCTAATTTTACTAGTCCCAAATAATTTTTTCTGCTTGGTTAGTCGTCAAAGAGGAGAGCCACCTACTGCTTAACTATAAGCTAATGTCAATGGTGATTTTTTCTGTGGATTTCCCTTTAGTATAACTTTAGTAGACATTGAGTGTATCTCTTTTCAATATTAGTTTGACCAACATACTTGTAGTTATGTGAGGTAGGTGATTGGAGAAACTGAGCTGGTTCTTTGTAGTGGATTTCACTCCAGCGAAGGATGGAAACAAGACCAGCTTTATCTATTCAGAGACCCTGTGGGAGACAACTTAGTAACTGTGGGGTATCTGGAGCTTTATCATCTTCTTTATCTGTTCTTTCGACTCCTCGAGAAGGGATCCACCCCAAATTTTCTGACTCCCAGCAGTTTTTTGAGGCGAGGGCATTCAGCCAATGCCCTCCATCTGTCATTTCACCACCGCTATCCTATAATGGGCCTCTTCAACATGTATTTTCTTCATCTTCAGGATTTTCTAGTGATCTTCATTTTTCATCCATTCAACAACAAGAAAAGCATCCAAGAGAAACCCCGTTCATTTCTCAATCAACAAATAGTGGGTCTTCCATTCTAGCACCACATTCCATCGACTCTGGAGTGGTTCAATCGATGGCATCAAGCCGCAGAAACAAAGATTGTGTTAACTCATGGTGTACAGCTGCACTACCTGTTTTTCCTGATTTTTCAATGTGTACTGCATCCCAGAATAGTCAACTTGATGGTAGTAACGGTGTTGGGGTTATAGTTCCTCCTCAGGATCTCAGTAAACCAAACGAGTGGCAAGATTGGGCTGATCAGCTTATTACTGATGATGACACATTGACTTGTGATTGGAATGAGCTTCTTGCTGATGCAAGCGTTGTGGATCCTGAGTTAAAGGTTGACAATATAATTCTGTTCATGAATTTCAAATTATTCTTTTTTGTATCTTTTGCTTTTATTCGACTGAGAACGTGGAACAGCTGACCCTTTCCTTTGCTATTATGGTTATTGTGTAAAACGGCAAAACAGTCGACGAGTATCTCAATGCAGCCACATGTATCTCAGCAACTTCCAGCTACATCTAGAGAAACTTGCAATGCTGCTTTTCAATCCTCCCCCACAAATACAGCTCCAGCAAAGCAGCGCATGCGTTGGACACCCGAACTTCATGAGGCCTTTGTGGAGGCAGTCAACATACTTGGGGGAAGTGAAAGTAGGTGTTCTCTTGCTCAATTACTTTGGAGTGAGCCTTGTGTGTGGCAGCCACACGTATCTTATTCCGTGTGGGGGAGAAGAATTCTATTTTCTGAATGGGTCATTAATTTAGTTATGGATTAGATCCGCCCCACGGAATGGGATCCCTGTGGCCGCCACACACAAGTTTTTTGAAACAACTTTGGAAAGGATGCAGTTTACATCCACGAACCTGTTCACCCCCATTACTTCAATTTCTATTTCAGGAGCTACTCCCAAGGGTGTCCTGAAGCAAATGAAAGTTGAGGGCTTGACAATCTATCATGTCAAAAGCCATCTACAGGTATGCATTTTAAAATGATCATGTTTTAGACCTTCAACTGATGGTACAAATTGGTTACACTCTACTTAAGATGGACTATTTCTCAACTGCAGAAGTACCGCACAGCTAGATACAAACCTGAGATTGCAGAAGGTGCGTAAGTTCTGCCCAGGCCTTTTCCTCCAATTTTTGCATCAGTCTTCCTTTTACATCTATAACACTTAGAGAGGAAGATATAGTTAGTGACAGTTGGCGGAAACAATTTTCCTGGAAGGATATTGAAATCATCCCCCCCCCCCCCTCTTCTGTCTCACTTTTGGTAGTGGCACTAGACCTCTGTATCAGCTGATTTTCTTTCCTTTCCTCTTTTATGGTATGCGGTGTAAGTAGTTTACTTTGATCCTCTTGTTTTCTTTGAAGATTATATCATGTTTTTAATGTTTACTGGAATCCAAGGTTGCAGCTGTAGGTTGTTAAGTGGGCTTGTACGTGTTTAATTCACTCTATTAATCATAAGTAATAGGATATCCTTATCCTCTTGAAGATGGTTTTTGTATGTGATGATGGTTTTAAAGCCTACAGGCCATTAATGTGCTGTCTCCTACTCCAATTTCTAACAATACTTATCTATTTCCATTGGCTAACTTGTTATAGAGATTCACATTTTCTTTGTTCTTCTGTCCTATCGTTCCCCTGGGTAGTCTTATTATTATTCTACTTATGCCTTACCTATGTGCTTCAGATAGAATGATTTTAGAAGCTAAAAGTTTCAAATATTTTCATTTACCAGCCCATGGATTCTTCCATGCTCCAAGTTGACATAATGGACAAAGACAGTTACCTCATGTATTGCTATTTTCTATTTTCCTGTTTCTCTTCCTCCTTTCTCTGGCTATCTCATCACCTCGAAGTGGTTGAAATAGACTATTGATATGTCATATATGCTTTCAGATGGTCACATAAGCAATTGTAATTGTTTGCTATCACCTAAAAAAGAAAGCAACCTTGTGTTTTGCAGAATCTTCAGAGAAAAAAACAGCCTCCATTGAAGAACTATCATCTCTGGACTTAAAAACGTAAGTTTAGTTTTTCTATGATGGATTCCTTTTAGTGAAATCAAATTTATTTTGGTAACCATGTCCTGTAGTGAACATATTGTTAAGTTGAATGGAACTACAAATAGAGCCTGAGAAATTCAAGTCGATTAGGTTTATCTACCTGCATCTTGATCTGTGTAACGTTGTAACTTGTAGGTAGCATGGAAGATCCCACCTGGGAGTACTTCTGTACTTCTATGGTGGCATGTAATGCATTTTTCCTATATATGTATATATTTGTTATTTGGAGCTTATTTTAAGAATGGATTTGCATTTGCTGTGTTACATGTATTTTGAACCTTGAACTTTGCGGGAACAACTTTAAGTATCTTTTAGTTAGATCTTGTGGCTCACACTTTTCCAAATTTCGGCACCACCCACTGGATTAATATGCAATGGCAAATATCATTATCTAGTTGGTTCCAAGAAAACCAGTTACAGTTACTGGTGGGAATCTCATAATATAAATTGTCCTGAAAACCTTCACTTGGTTGATGCGTGAAGGGAGTCCATACTCCATCTTATAGTACCTTACATGTCCAAACCTCGCCTGTTTGGGGCACTCTTGGCGGGACACAATGGTTCAACCTACTGGCAAAAGTATGCTTTTGCTGTGATGTTCCTTAGAAGAAGTGGGTGGGTGGGCGAGCAGTCTGTTATCCACATAACTACTTTATAGACCCTTTTGCTCATAAAAAAACACACACGCTCTGCCTTTTTGTTCATCAAATATACATAGATTTATCTTTCTTTTTATTAATTATAATTATTTTTAATATGATGTCCTGTTTATATTTAGTATCAAATCTTCCTTCTCACTCAGCTTCTGTTACCTCACACATCTTCTCTTTTGTGGGATAGGGCTAGGCTTTGTGTCTTCTTATGTTGACTGTATTATTAGTTGCATTGTGTCGTGCAGTTTCACCAGTGGCATTACACAGAGATAAAAGGACTCATATCTGTGTTTTCCATGATCTGTTAGCCTTATTGATATTCACTTAGTTGTTTATATTCGTTTTTTGTTTTTATGATAGGTTGAAGATGAATTCGCTCTGTGATTTTTGTCATGAGAGGACTTGTAGTAATTTTTTGGCCAAATTGTAAAAGCAAGGTTATTAAGTTCATGATTATAAGGTGTTGTGTAAATAGCATAAAGCTTTGATTTGGATTGGTGAAAGAATTCGAGACTAGGAAGCCACCATAAATAACTATTGCATGACATGACAATAGGGTCAGCAAAACCTTTAGCCTCTTTCTCAAAGAAAAGCTTAAAGCTTTGATTTGGATTGGTGAAAAGAACTCAAGACTAGGATGCCACCATTAGTAACTGGTGCATGGCATGACAATATGCTCAGCAAAACCTTTAGCTAGCTCTTCGCCTAAGGGAACTGAAATTTTAAATAGACCATTGATGGGAATTGAAAGGAATAATATGCAATATCTCATACTTTTTATGTTTAGGATAAAGTACACACATTTTCCTTCTGAAGAATGATAAAAAATATAGTTTGTTAGTGTCCACTTTCAACATTCAATTAGGAAAGTTTATTTTTTCTTTTTTAGTTTTCTTAGATTAGTTAATTTTGTATTTTCGTTGACATTATTTATATCTTATGAAGGATAAAATATGCATCTTTGTCCATTAATGGTTGTCTTTCTCCTTGATAAAGATCGTCTGATGCTCTACATTAATAGATTCAATTAGTGATGAATTTTATGTTCTGAAGTCTCATCAGATTTAACTTAATGAACATTGAAAAATATTTGTTGTTTATAAATTTTTATCTTACTAAAACATTTACTTTTTAGCCCACCCCATTGTTAATTTCTGGATCTGGCCCTGAATGGCAGCACTTGTGAGAAATCTGAATCTGGCATAATGCGTGCTAAAAAGCTTGGAAGTTGACGTTTGGAAAAAATGCTGTGCTTGATATTCCCTTATCTGCGTGTTTTCTAGCTAATTATTTTGCTCCTTTCTTATGTGGAATAGGGGTATTGAGATCACTGAAGCACTGCGGTTGCAGATGGACGTACAAAAGAGGCTTCACGAACAACTTGAGGTATGCATGAATTTGTGTTTCATGTTTTTTTTTGGAAGATAGTGAGCCTGGGTTGTTCTTTTAGTTGGTAGGTTGCATGTTATTTTCCAGGCTATTATACATAGAGTAACCACTAACCTGATAAGCAAATGGATACTCCTTATCTGGTACATTCCCAGAAACATGCGATCCCACACTTCTCACATTGAGCTTAATCTCCACTTTCTACTAAAGCCGAAGAATTTTGATACTTGCACAAAATTACGACCACCTGATTGCAAGTTTGTTTGTTGTCTAAACTGATGTTTTATCAAAAAAATAAAATGAGAGAAAGAAGTACAAAGAGATCAAGACAGGGAATAAAAACCTAAGCTACGAGAATATCCCCTGTCTCAACAAATGACTAGAGAAAAAAACCCTTTCAAGTCACAGGCAGCAAATAAAGCATAGCAGAACTAAAAATCATGAAGCAAATTATCCGGTACCCGTACCACTAAGGCCTGTAGCTTATTTTTGATTACTAGAGGCAATGCACTAGTCTTCTCTTTCGTTCCAATACCAGAATATTATTATTTTCTGCGCAGATCCAAAGAAATCTACAGCTTCGAATAGAAGAACAAGGGAGGTACCTTCAGATGATGTTCGAGAAGCAGTGCAAGTCGGGTACAGGCTTGCTCAAGGGAGCTTCATCCACCAGTGAAGACCCTCTTAAAGAGTTAACAGACTTGGTGCAAAATTCACCTGCCAAAGATGATATCCGAGTAGAAGCTGATAACAGCAGTGTAGGAAATGACCAGGCTAATGCACCTATAGAATCACAAGAAAATTGTCCGATGGTGGGAGAGAAACAGAAAGTACATAGCACTGAAGAATTTGAAATTCCCAATGAAAAAGTGGAGGCGCAACCATCAAAGCGTGCAAAAATACACGAGTAGGTTTTATCATCTCGACATATTAAGGAGAGGATAGGCAAGGAGCTGTGATATTCTTGTTCTTGGATTAGATGAAGCTCTTGAGGGGATTGGCTTGTCATTTTTATCTATAGTGAAGTGATACAGATGTAAGGAATTTCAAACTGAAGCCACCCTTTTTTGTTGTTGCTCCAAGCTACGTTCTGTGATCTCCAAGAATTGAGCTTATTGTGCATGAATTGTATCCACCCATTACTGAGTGATGATAATAAAATGGGTTCTGTAAATATCCTTTAATATATCAGTTGTCAAACATCTGTTATTCTACATTCTACATTTGCTTAAGGTCTCCATCCTGTGACATTGTCAAGAGAAAGAGGAGATTTTTTCAGATTGATCTGCTGGTAACTATGATAAAGCTGAATTGAACAAATCAAATTTGCATGACGCCGGATGGTTCCAAGCTCGAATATAACATGTTAAGGTTGATCCTTGCGGATTTGAAACCTGGCAATTGGCAACCCGTCTCATTTTTATTGGGAAACTAGCTTATATTTCACAAGTATGCAAGGTTATTTTGTATGCAAAGCTGTCCAGCATCTGTGGAGTATAATTTAGTATTCGCCCCACCCCAGAAATTACATTCAAATCCTAGTTCGCAATGGAAAGTCTTAATTTGCATTTGTAGTTCAATATAGACAATATTGATTGCATAAATAAAACCGAGCTCCAACATAAGAAAGGTGAAGGTTATAATGAGTCCTTGAGTCAGTGTAAAGGAATTTTAGGTGGTACCTTTGACTTGAAGATACATATACACACACAAAATATTTGTATTCCAGAGAGACAGAAAGAAGAAGCAATTCTCTCACCAATCTAACTTCTCTTGTAATCAATCCTGACTCCTCACCTACAAGCTGGTGGCTACATAACCCCATTATTAATATTCCTTAAAACCACTGCTCTCTCTCTCTCTCACATTCTCTTCCATGGCTTCCGGCTCCCACGTAAGTAACTTCTTCTTTCCCTGATGGAGTGTGTATATTAATTAATATTTTGTCTGTTTATGAAAAGAACAGGAAGTCCAAGCGAGCTGCAGGATCTGCGGGGACGAGATTGGTCTGAAGGAGAACGGAGAGGTGTTCGTAGCGTGCACAGAGTGTGGGTTTCCGGTGTGCAAGCCTTGCTACCACTACGAAAGGACTGAAGGTCAGCAGTCCTGCCCACAATGCCGCACTCGCTACAAACGCCATAAAGGTAACATCAGATCAGATCCTCTATTGCAGATTGTGTTTCGTCTTTTATAATTATGGTTTAGCAGGGTGTCGCCGGGTGGAAGGGGATGATGAAGCAACTGTTGAGGATGATTTTGAAGATGACTTCCACCATCCTCATACTCTTGATCATCACCACCCTTCGGTAATTTTATTCCCACTACAATCTTTTTAAATCACTAATTAAATACTAGGAAATGCTTTATATATTAGTATTCGTGTTTTTTTAATATTCATTGCTTAAATTATATCAAGTAAAACTGGGGTGCTTTGGCTGAACTAAATAAAGTTGGAAAAAGTAAAAGGTATGTTTGACAATCACAAAAAAGTTTTCTTTCAACCTAAATTGACAAAGGGCTGCGCCCAACTGTAAACAAACATACCCTTAGTTTTTAACCGAGATATCTAGAATATTATTATGTAAAAAATATTTTTGAAATATACCTTTTCATTCAGTAATATTTTGAAATTAAAATGAGATCTAAATTCTAATTGACTTATTTATCAATTAAAATATCTTCTGAAGATTAAAAAGAAAAAGAAGAAAAGGCGGTGGGGGTGGCGGGAAAAGAATCGAAAAATAAGTAGTAGTAGCCGAAGCTGTTTGATTTTTGCAATTTTGCAGTTTGTCAGTTGATTCAATTTTCAAACGAAACGAAATTTTTGTACTCCCAGGAGTATGGAGACTACAATCCTCACCAAAATCACATCAATGGAGGCCCGATTCCTTCGGTTGCGGGAAGTGGTAATCGAACAATTTCTCATCAACCAATTCAATCCCTAATTCACAAATTACTTTCAACAGCTAAACATTCATATCTACAGTTGCAGCCAAAGATCTCGACGGTGATAAGGAAGCTTACAACGCTGATGAATGGAAGGAAAGAGTGGATAAATGGAAAACCAGACAAGAAAAGAGAGGCCTCATTAGTACCACCAAAACTGATGATGGCGGAGGAAATGACCTAGATGATGATGATGATTTTCTGTAAGCTTTTTTTTTTCTCCATTGATTGTTACTGTTCCAATTCAAACTACTGTAATTCTTTTGCTGATTTTCTTTTTCTGTGTTATGATTTCTCAGTATAGCTGAAGCGCGTCAACCACTGTGGAGAAAAGTCCCAATTCCTTCCCAGCTAATCAGCCCTTATCGCATTGTCATTGTTCTACGTTTGGTCATTCTGTGTTTCTTCTTCCATTTCAGAATATTGACCCCGGCTAACGATGCGTATCCCCTATGGATTATCTCTGTCATATGTGAGATATGGTTCGGTTTATCCTGGATTCTTGATCAGTTCCCCAAATGGCAACCCATTAACCGTGAAACCTATCTTGATCGCCTCTCGTTGAGGTTTGAGCGTGAGGGCGAGCCTAGTCGGCTTGCTCCCGTCGATTTCTTCGTGAGTTCAGTGGACCCTCTTAAGGAACCTCCCATTATTACAGCCAACACAGTGCTATCAATCTTGTCTGTTGATTATCCGGTGGACAAGGTGAGTTGCTATGTGTCGGACGATGGTGCATCCATGCTTCTGTTTGATACCTTGTCCGAAACTGCCGAGTTTGCGAGGAGGTGGGTCCCGTTTTGCAAGAAGTATAACGTTGAGCCTAGAGCTCCTGAATTCTACTTTAGTG
This sequence comes from Ajuga reptans, assembly GCA_032274785.1. Taxonomy (NCBI): domain Eukaryota; kingdom Viridiplantae; phylum Streptophyta; class Magnoliopsida; order Lamiales; family Lamiaceae; genus Ajuga; species Ajuga reptans. The sequence goes on from JAUEKW010000028.1 coordinate 178,424, forward strand.
AGAAAATTGACTACCTTAAAGACAAGGTTCAGCCTACTTTTGTGAAGGACCGCAGGGCCATGAAGGTATGCATTGCAAAGCATTGTCTTGTGATATTCTTTAAAGAATGTCGTTGGAATTTAGTCAGTCTTAGAGAGTGTCTAACTTTTGCAGAGAGAATATGAAGAATTCAAAGTAAGGGTCAATGCTTTAGTGGCTAAGGCTCTAAAGAAACCAGAAGAAGGATGGGTTATGCAAGATGGAACTCCGTGGCCAGGGAACAACACTCGGGATCACCCTGGGATGATTCAGGTTTAAAAACAGCTATCTAGATGAAATTGTATCCTGAGATACGATTTATAATTCTTAATATAAAGCATTTGGGTGTAGTGTAAATGAGCAAGAAGCTTCATTTGTTGTAGGTCTACTTGGGAAGTGAAGGGGCACTTGATATTGAGGGTAAGGAGCTACCACGGCTTGTGTATGTCTCACGTGAGAAACGGCCTGGCTATCAGCACCACAAGAAAGCTGGCGCAATGAATGCTCTGGTAAGTGGCTGCTAAGTTCAAAACTAGTTGCAGTTTTTCACATGCAGCTGAAAATTGATTCAGAGTTTCTGTAATTTGTGAAATCGACAGATTCGAGTTTCTGCAGTGCTTAGTAATGCACCATTCATGTTGAACCTGGATTGTGATCATTATGTCAACAACAGCAAGGCTGTGAGGGAAGCTATGTGTTTTTTGATGGATCCCCAAGTTGGCAAGAAGCTCTGCTATGTCCAGTTTCCACAGAGGTTTGACGGTATTGATCGTCATGATAGATATGCCAATCGCAATGTTGTGTTCTTTGATGTAAGTTATACAGTTCTACTTTGCAGGTTAATAAGATCTGACGTACATTCACTGCTTTTTTGTCTGAAAAGTTAGTTTATAAGAACCCTTTTTTCAATTAGTTCATTAAAAGTTAAGATTTGACTTGATTGTTATCTTTGATGCCATCAACTTCTTAAAATCTATTCTGATACTGCAAATAAATATTTAACAGATCAACATGAAAGGCCTAGATGGCATCCAAGGGCCTGTCTATGTTGGAACTGGATGTGTCTTCAACAGGCAGGCATTGTATGGCTATGATCCACCAGCATCTGAGAAGCGGCCCAAGATGACTTGTGACTGCTGGCCCAAATGGTGCTGCTGCTGTTGTGGTGGATCAAGGAAGCCAAAGTCTAAGAAAAAAGGGCTCAAGGCTCTGCTTGGGCTGGGAGGACTGTATAGCAAGAAGAAGAAAATGATGGGTAAGCAATATACGCGGAAACCATCTGGTCCTGTTTTTGATCTTGAGGAAATTGAAGAAGGGCTAGAAGGATATGATGAGTTGGAAAAGTCGTCGCTTATGTCCCAAAAGAATTTCGAAAAGCGGTTTGGAATGTCCCCGAATTTCATTGCTTCCACTCTAATGGAAGAAGGAGGTCTTCCCGAGGGGACTAATCCAACATCACTAATTAAAGAAGCCATTCATGTTATTAGTTGTGGATATGAAGAAAAAACTGAATGGGGGAAGGAGGTAAGTGAAAAACACTAATCCAGTTACATGGTCTCATTGTCTTTTTTTTTCCTTTCTCATTTAGAGAGTCAATAAATCTTGTAATTTTCTTTGATCACAACAGATTGGATGGATTTACGGTTCGATTACAGAAGATATATTGACAGGCTTCAAAATGCACTGTAGAGGATGGAGGTCTGTGTACTGTTGTCCCAAGAGACCATGCTTCAAAGGATCAGCTCCGATCAATCTGTCTGATAGGTTGCACCAAGTTCTGAGATGGGCTCTTGGTTCTGTTGAAATCTTCCTTAGTCGTCATTGTCCACTTTGGTATGGCTATGGAGGAAAGCTCAAATGGCTTGAGAGACTTGCTTATATTAACACCATTGTGTACCCATTCACTTCCATTGCTTTATTAGCCTACTGCACACTCCCAGCTGTCTGCCTCCTTACTGGAAAATTTATTGTTCCAACTGTAAGTATCAACCATCCTAATATCACATGATAAATGAAGAAAGAAGTCAAAATAAGGTCCCATCATGTGGTTTACTTGTTTCCTGATTTAAATTTGTTCTGTATGCAGTTGAACAACCTAGCAAGCATGTGGTTTGTTGCACTTTTTGTCTCCATCATTGTAACAGGTGTGCTTGAACTCCGATGGAGTAAAGTTAGCATTGAGGATTGGTGGCGCAACGAACAATTCTGGGTCATTGGTGGTGTCTCCGCCCATCTTTTCGCCGTTTTCCAAGGTCTTCTCAAGGTCCTTGCTGGAGTCGATACAAATTTCACAGTAACAACAAAAACAGGAGAGGATTCTGAGTTTGGGGAGCTCTACCTATTCAAATGGACAACTCTTCTCATTCCACCAACCACATTGATCATCCTTAATATGGTTGGTGTTGTGGCTGGAATTTCTGGTGCCATTAACAACGGCTATGGATCGTGGGGCCCTCTCTTTGGGAAACTATTCTTTGCCTTTTGGGTTATCGTCCATCTCTATCCGTTCCTCAAGGGGTTGATGGGAAGGCAAAACAGGACTCCTACAATTGTGGTTCTCTGGTCGATTCTTCTAGCTTCAATTTTTTCACTTGTGTGGGTCCGTATAGATCCTTTCTTGCCCAAGCAAACTGGGCCGATACTCAAACAATGTGGTGTGGATTGCTGATCTTCTTCATATAGATGAGCTATACTATTGATACCAACCTCTTTGCCCTTTCTGCATTATAGTTTGTTGTGTAATGTACTGTTACAGTACCAGTAGTAAATTTGAAGTCCTTGCTTATGTAAATTTTGCAAACATATACTCTATGAAGGGCTTCATTTTCTGCCCATCTTTTTACTTTTCCTTTGATGATGTAATCAATTGTCAACTTCATCTACTTTCAGTACTATGATTTCCCTATTTTTATCTCATGGCAGTTGTATCATTTATCATTAATCTTTTTAATGATTATATCATCCATAATTTTCACATATATTGTTGGGAGGGGTCTTGACAAGGTGGGAAATGGTTGCATGAAGCCTGAGTAATAATCAAATTTCTGAAAAGATAAAAACTTCCCTAATAATGGCATGGATTCCGCTTTACAATGTGTTCTGTACAGTCATATATTACATTATTTCCACTAATCTCAGCAGACTCTATATCTCCTACTTTGAGAAATTTGATAGTTTGCTTATTCTTATTGATCCCAGAGGCTCCGGCAAGTAGGCCTGAGTACGAGCAGATAATTCTTGCGCAACAAAACGCATGTCTGGCCGTGACTCTGGAGTGGCCCGTATGCATGACAATGCAATGGTGACTACAAACACCACTTCCTCTGCTACTTCATTAGTCGGAGATGACAGGCGTTGATCGATCAGATCCTTCAAAAACATATCCAGGTCACTCTGCAATGCTCCTTTTGCTGATAGTGAAGATACAAACTCTCCTGGATGCTTCCCCATCATAACTTCCAATGCCACCACTCCAAAGCTGTAAACATCAGATTTCTCTGTCACCTTCATGCTCAGTGCTAGCTCTGCATATCCACAGAATTACGGAAGTAGCGTTAGTATAGAAAGAGAAACTAGATAATTCTAAGGAATCACGTGATAGATAACTCTTACCTGGTGCCATGTAGCCGTAAGAGCCTGCAGCTGTAGTCCAATTTGATGAATCAGAAGTCAGTAATTTTGCTGTGCCAAAATCTGACAGCCTTGGCTCGAATTCCGACTCCAGTAAAATGTTGTTGATTGTTACATCACGATGTACGATGGCCGGGGAGCAGTCATGATGCAGGTATGCAAGTGCATGTGCCACTCCTCGGACGATTTTCACCCTCGTGGCCCAGTTTAGGTCGGTGGCTTCTTTATCATTATACAGAACTTTTCCCAGACTACCCCTGTCTACGTACTCGTACACCAAGTACATTGACCCTTGTTTAGAGCAATATCCATGGAGCTTGATTATATTCCTGTGCCTCACTTCAGTCAATGCTCGAATTTCATTCTCAAAGCTACGACGATTTGTCATTGGGATATCACTCGAGTCTGATACATTGAGCTTCTTGACTGCTACAATCTCTCCAGATTGTAAATCAGCTCTATAGACACTTCCAAATCCTCCTCTTCCAATGCAGTACTTCTCGTTAAAATCTTCAGTTGCTTGCACGAGATCACTGAATGCGAGTTTTCCATCTCTTTCCCAAACGAGTGATTCCGAATTTTCAACTCTCTTCCTACTCTTGGCTTCTTCACCATGTTTCTTGGTTTTCTTCCGAAGAAGGCATCCAACAATAATGGTTGCCACAATTACGAGGCTAACAACAGGAACAAGAACACCAATTAGAATCTTTGTCCTTTTATTTTGAGACTTGAAAGTTGAGGATCCCTCACCACAAGGAGGTAATCCTTGTGCAGCTCCACACAAACCAGAGTTTTCTGTGAATGCTTCTGCAGGTGCTTTTCTGAATATGTCACCATTGGGGATTTGACCCGACAACTTGTTGTGGGAGAAATCGAAAATCCTCAGACTGATCATTCCAGACATTGCGGTAGGAATTTCACCTGAAAGATTGTTATTCGACAGGTTGAGATTTTCTAAAGAGGCCAGCCGTCCCAGGGACGACGGAATCATCCCTGACAGTGAATTGTTACTGAGGTCCAACGAGATTTGCAGGCTCGTCAATTCTCCAACTTCAGACGGGATGTTTCCTGTCAAAAGGTTATTGCTCAAGCTCAAGCTCAACAAGCCTTTGCAATTCCCAAGGACTTCCGGAATATTTCCCGTGAGTTTATTTCTTGATAAGTCGAGAGACTGGAGCCTTGTCAACTGTCCAATAGCTCTAGGAATTTCTCCGTTCAACTGATTGTTGCTTATACTGAGATTGAACAGTTCGCCCAACTTCCCCAATTCTACAGGAACTTCACCCGTTAATTCGTTTGAATCCAAGACAAGAACGCCCAGCTGAGTCAGATTCCCTAGCTCAGGTGGGATCACTCCAGATATTTTATTGTGTTCCATCTGAAGATTTTCGAGCAGCTCGTATTGGCCCCACTTTGGTGTAAGTTGACCAGTAAACTGATTGCTGCTGAGAAAGAGCACTTCAAGTTGTGGGTGAATACCAAATGCCTCGGAAACATTTCCAGAAAATCGGTTGCCTTCCAGCCGTGCTCTTGTTAAACTCGAGCAGTTCTTTAGGCAGTCTGGCAATGGTCCAGAAAACCTGTTGTTGTTCACTGCCAAATGTGTCAGAGCAAAGCCACTGCATAATTCAGGTGGCAGCTCCCCAGTGAACCTGTTATTCGAGAAGCTAACATTGCCTAATGCGGGACTTTTTTTCCCTAGATCTCGTGGGAGGTCGCCCGAAAGATTATTGGTAAAGACCGACAGTATCTTCAGGTTACTGAGGTTGGATATGGACTCGGGCAGCTGCCCGCTCAGTTGGTTGGTATTGAGATCAAGATCCTCTAGAAACGTTAAATTTCCAATATCAGGTGGAATGGTTCCGATGAGATTGTTGGAGAAGAGATGTAGGATTTTCAGACTTGTGAGGTTCCGGATTGTCACCGGTAATTCACCTGAAAAATTATTGCTTGAAAGGTCTAATTGTGATAAATTTTGCAGGTTGCCTAGCTCTGGCGGAATTGATCCAGAAAATGAATTGTTATACAGGAATAGAATATTGAGATTCGTTGCTAGGCCTATTTCGGGCGGAAGTTCCCCTGTGAAATTATTGTTTTGAATCTGCAATGATACTATTTTGGTCCAGCTGCGGATAATATCGGGTGAGATATCACCCGAAAGAGAGTTGTCGGACAATCCCAACTCGGATAAGTTGGTCAAATTCGAAAAGGACAAAGGCAGAGGTCCGGTGAGAGAGTTCTGGGCCAAAGCTAAGAATTTCAAGTTAGTGCACATGCCGAGCGCTGCGGGAATCGAGGAATTGAAGCCGCTGAGACTGAGATCAAGCCACTCGAGATTCCTGAGTTGACCTATAGAAGGTGGGATTTCTCCTTGGATCGAATTGTTGAACAGTCGAAAATCTTTCAACTTGGAAAGCTTAGAGATATTTGGTGATAAGGGCCCTTGAAATTGATTGGCAGTGAGGTTGAGATATTCAAGATTGATCAGATTGCTGAATAATGATTCGGGAATTCGGCCCGTGAAGTGGTTCGCGGACAGATCAAGATAGGTAAGGTTCAGACAAGTGGATATGAAACCTGGAAACTCCATTGTAAGTTCATTGTAGTTGAAACTGAGGTGTGTCAGCAGAGGGAAGCTCGGAAATGTAGACCAATCAGGGGTAGTCAGGTAATTAGAACCGAAGTCCAAGTAGTTTACCTTGTGGAGATTGGCGATTTGGTGAGGGATTTCTCCGGTAATGCTGTTGTTGTAGAAACTGATGTATCGAAGTTGTGTTAAGTTACCGATCTCCGGTGGGATGGGGCCGTCGAACAAGTTGTTGCTGAGGTCCAAGGAAGTGAGCCTGGTGAGGCTGCTAATGCCAGCTGGTATCGACCCGTTGAGCGCGTTCCAGCTGAGGTCGAAACTCGTCACGTTCGGTAATGAGCTGAAATCGAGTAGGTCCAGAGTGGCAGCAAGATTTAAATCAGACAAGCTGATTCCGGAGACGGAATGGGCTGTGTTGCATCGAATGCCTGTCCATCTGCAGAGGTTTCTGACGTTGCTGCGGGACCATGAGTTGAGGGACGGAGACACGGTGTTCTTCCATCGGAGCAGAGCCTCTGCTTCCGTCGTTGCTGACGATGCCGGCCGGAATGCCCAGAGGGAGAGGGAGAGGTGGAGAAAGAAAAGGTACGTTATGTAAGGTATTCGCATGCTTTCAAGATATGGTGATTGATGCTTGTTAGTTATAGGCATTTATAATTTGATGAGTAGTTTGATAAAAAGAGAAGAAACAAACAAACTGATGAGTTTGTGGATAATGGAAGGATGAAATAGTAAACATGTTTCTAGTGTGTAACTTTAACAAGAAAGTCTTGTAATCTTTTTTTTTTTTTTGGTGAGAAATTGTCATCTTTGAATAATATGGGATTCTTTTTGTTGAAAAAAAGGATGAAAATTGGGAAAAGAAATAAAAGAAAGAAAGATATGTGGTTGGAAGCAGCTTCTGTGAAGGTGAAGATAGTGATGATGATGGTTATAATGGGAAAATAAACAAGTGTTGATTATTTTAATATGAAATTAGAGTCAATGGTTGACTAGAAAAAATCAAATTTGAGGGCTAGAAATTATTTTTGTAAATTTGTAAGTCTTGGGGTTGACATCTGGAATATAAAATTGAGCATATTGTTAGTTGGTGTGGTGGTATGTGGGTTGGCATACTATGGATTCGGTATTCGTGGTTGGTTTGTTACATAAATATACCGAGTGAATGTCGTATATGACGGTTTTACAGTGTGACGGAGTTTGGCTAAACGTATTTTTATAGAAGATAAAAGTGATATTTTTATGTGATACTTTAAAAAATGTGATACTTTTACAAATAAATGTGATACTTTTAATACAAAAAGTAATATTTTTTTTGTTTATTAAAAGTGATACCACAAGTTTTTTTCATATCTATTTTACTTGTATAATGTCCAAATAGATCATAAATACACCATCAGCTTGGGGTATTATTGTTTATGAATGGAGTTGAATGTATAAAATTTGGATGCAAAAATTTTAATTGTATGAAATCTAGAGCTGGTGTTCATTTTGGGATCAATTGTGGTAAATTTTTTAAAATATTGTTAAATATTAAATTATTCTTAAAAATTGATAAAAAGTGTTAAATAATAAATAATAAACTTATTTAAATTAAATCGTCTTTTTCTTATTCGGAACAAACCTATAAACAAACACTGCCAAGTAAAAACGCGTTGACTGGAGAATGCCTATTATTTAAAAGCAAGTTCCTTGACTTGAGCTGCCATTTCGAAAATATTTTTTTATGTCCTAAGATTAGAAAGAAAAGAAAAACGTTAAATAGCAAAATAAAAAGAGAAGGTCTTATGTGCACAAGGTGCACAAGGAGGTGCTTGTGCACAAGGTGCACCCCTCTAAAAATAGGGTAGAACAAATTGGTTCCACCTGTTTAAATCTATACCTGTTTGCTATAGGGTAGAACCAATTGGTTCCACCTGGGACCGGACAGGTGCATGTTGTGCACCTTGTGCA
>JAUEKW010000028.1:186711-202546 GCA_032274785.1 Ajuga reptans
TAAAAGTTACAAAAATGGCTATTTTATATTATCTCCCTTAATATTATATTAAATACTACAACTGTAAAATAATATAATATTTAGTAGGACGTGAAAAATCTGGATGTGAACTATTTTGGGATAGAATGTGGTAAAATTAAGTGTGTGTTTTGTTGGGACTGAAGTCTGCTGTGACACTGTTGACTGAAGTAAAGTTACTGAGAAAAGTAGCTGAAGATTGTAAAAAGTGTGTGTTAACCCCTCAACTATTAAAGACAAATACGTACTGGGGTTTGAGCCCCCCTCAACGGGTTTGAGCTCAAACCCAAGCAAGCAGACCCTAAGAGATGGAAAGCAAAATAATTTTTTTTTTAAAATATTTATTTATTTATTTATTTAAAAATTGTATATTTATTAAAAAATTGTATATCCATCAAACATGACTCTTTTAATGGGACAGAGGAGTAACACTCTGTTAAACGAATTAGGTCCCCTTTTTCTTGTCTGACGCGCCTCCACATTTCTCACATACCTGAGGATTTAAACCACCTTCTTTTTTTCTTTGGGTTCTTAAAACCCTGATCGCTGATCAGTTTCTGCAAATAGTTTTCGAATAACTTATTAGAAGAAATGGTGAGAGGATTGCTCGGAAAACTCGCCGGACGCTCTCTCTCCGTCGCCGGAAAATGGCAGAAACACCAGCTCCGCCGTCTCAATATACATGAATATCAGGTACTGCGCGCGCACATTCACACATGTATGTAATTGTGTTTGTGCGGTGTATTCCCGATAAGTGCAACCTCAACTGTTATGTTTCAGTTTTCAACTGAGTAATGTCCATTGCATCACGTATTAGTATCTGTTGTTTTAATGCGGAATTTGTTCAGAGTGATCGATTTCGGAGATTTGTGTTACAATATGTTGATTATAAAATTCCTGAGAATAGCATCAAATCTTTATACTGTTCGTAAGGTGTACTAGTTTTGGGGCTTACTTTTGTTACTAATTTGGAAGAAATTACCATATTTTTTACCATTTGAGTTCAACATGTGAAATTATACCCAGCACTCTCGTTCAACTAGTTAATGTGTTGGGTATTTCTTGAGGTCAGGGGGCTGAATTGATGGGCAAGCATGGAATTAATGTCCCGAAAGGGGTGGCAGTTGGTTCACTTGATGAAGTAAAGAAGGCCTTGCGAGATGATTTCCTTAACCAGAGTGAGGTAAAGCAGGGACACTCCTTGTATTTTTCTTAGTTTTCCATTTGATGCTTAGGAAGCTCAACCGAACATACTCCTCTTGAATTATTCGCGTATAGGTGGTGGTGAAGTCACAAATCCTTGCAGGTGGGCGAGGGCTTGGAACATTTAAGAGTGGTTTCCAAGGTGGTGTGCATATCGTGAAGGCTGACCAGGTTGAGGAGATAGCTGGTATGAGTCGCACATAATTTGTAATTTTTGCACTTACTGAGAAACATTTTGAAGTCTTGCATTTCTAGATCTGATTCATTGTCGCACTGCACTTTTGGTTGCATATTATACTTACGAGAACTAATGGTATTTCAGGGAAAATGCTAGGGCAAATACTTGTTACTAAACAAACTGGACCTCAAGGAAAAGTTGTCAGCAAGGTCTGTAATCAGTTAGTTTTTTATGTTCATGAGAAATGGCTATAGATGCACTCTCAGTCTCTCATACATATCTTAGATGTACAAGTATCTTATAAACTTGTATTTTCGAAAATCTATTTCATGATAAGAATTTATATTTGTTTGATCCATTGTGAAAATATTCATTTCTGCTTCAGATTTCCATATACAAAAATACCATCTCATACAATTATAGTTTTCAACTTTTCACTTTGAAACTTTATACATCACTTATTCACCATCCTCCTGATCAATTGTCAAAATATTAAATACTTGGAAAGGATTCACTGAAAATATAGAAGCAAACATCATTTCATTTTTATTTATTTTTTCCTAAAAACGTATACGTACTCTACACTAACAACCTTTAAATACTGAGCATGTATGTCTTTACATTTACACACTTGACAAATGTGATGAAACTAAAGTACCAATACAACCTTAAAATTATCCAACAGAACTTTTAGAAATGACATTCCCTACATGATTAAAACCAAGTGAGTCCCAATATATTCTATAATGGTGTTACAGTGGTTTCCTTTCCCTCATTTGATGTTGTTACCATTATGTTTCTTCTTTGGTTCTCACATCCTTGTCTCCTCGGATTCAAGTTTTGAGCCACTATGATGATTAAATTGTATGGGAGTTCATCGAATGATATCTTATTTGCAGGTTTATTTGTGCGAGAAGTTGTCACTTGTCAATGAGATGTACTTTGCAATTACCCTTGATCGCAAATCTGCTGGTCCTGTAAGTTCCTGAAGATGATTATATGCTTGTCCTACATAATTTCAGTAGTTGATTAAATATTTTTTTAGCCCCCTGGATTGTTTAGAAGAGGAACAAAATCAAGAGTGTTATGTTGCTTGTGTTACATGATGAATATTGCCAAGCATGTATGTTCTTGTACCGTGTGTCAAGATGGCAAGCATTTGTCTTGCTATTGCATCATGTACTTCCGGTCATTCCACTTCTTTATTTGTTTGTATTGTTTGATGTTATTTTTGTAATCAAGTCCCAAGAGTGAACAGTGAAAGAACGTCTTGCTCTATTAATTGTCTGTGAACTCTTTCTAAGATAATCGCTGTCACTTGATGCTTTATTTTATGCCTACATAAAATACGATTTTTCTGGCGAAAACTTGAATATAATCTTTTTTTTTTTTGAGGGGGTAATTTTAATGTTATACTAGTGTATCAAAAAGTTTCTTGAACAATAGATTTTGCTGGTAGCTGTGCTTGAAGCTAGGACTTATTTTCTAGGTCATTTGTTTCGTTTTATCGATTTGGAAGTAAAAACATGAAACATTAAATTTGATTTACATTTATCAGAGTTATTTAGATTTTTAAGGAATGTATGTGATTTGCCATATAATTTTGCAAACTGGCATCTAAGAGGATGATTGTGCTTCCAGGCCATTGGAATATGAGAAGATATCATACTTGCTAAAGCAAACTTCTCTTTGAATTGTTTATTTGTAAATTATGTCGTTGATTACTGATTCTCCACAAGAGTTTTTAATTATTGACGGAAAGTGCTGGGGGATGTCTGGCTTGCTTTTGGGTGTTCCGGGAGAAGAACATGGACTTCTATTTGTTGTTGAAACATGTGGTGTATTAGTAAGAAAACGCATTATAAAACATGATATATTTGTGTGAAATGAATTCAGAAACATGAATGTGTTGTCTTTTGGGGAGGAGTGAAGGTCGAAAGTGTTTTGCCTAAAGCCAGCCAAACATATTTGAAATTATTTCTTAAGCTTCTCTATCCCATATTGTGCTAATTTATGATGTATTGATGTGTGGTTCTTTATCCAACGTGAATCTTCGGGTTAGCTGGCTCTGATAGCTTGAAGAGAGAAAGCTTATAAAAAACAGATTTTTGTATTAAATAATAATCATGATCTACAAGCTCAGATTATAAATGTTGCATAGAGTTTCTCATAAAGATAAGTTATCATGGAAAAACTGATGGCAGGAAATTCAATGTCAAATGAGCTTATTGAAGTGTCTTTCATGATATTTGTACTTCAGTGGTCCTTTGCAATCAATCATGGTGTCAGAATTTTTGCAATATAGGATAGATGTGGCTTCCACAGTCCCTATATAATATCAGCGCTCCGCTTGTAATCATCACTTACTAGGCTAACATGATTTGTTGGAGAGGAAACAGGATTTAGGCAAATGTCAACATACCCTTATGCTAAGCAGTGAACTTATCTTTTTTCAGCTTATTATTGCTTGTAAAAAGGGAGGAACCAGTATCGAAGATCTTGCTGAAAAACATCCAGAATTGATTGTAAAGGTTACCCTCTATACCGTATGCCTACATCTTGCTTCTGTGCAAACAATTTCTCCTGGACGTGATTCTAGTTGCAAGTTGTCCATGCTCTTCTGTTTGCAGGTAGCTATTGATGTTTTTACCGGAATTACTGATGATGATGCTGCAAAGGTAGTTGATGGGTTGTCACCGACGGTGGCTGATAGAAATGCTTCCATTGAACAAGTGAAAAAGTTATACGAACTTTTCTGCAAATATGACTGCACATTGCTGGAGGTGATAGATTGCTCTGTTTTACCAAATTCTTCTTATTATTATTTTTTAAGTTATACTATTTAACGTACATCACCTTGCCTAAGCTTCCTATTATATCTGATTTGGACCATAATTTGTTTTGACAGATCAATCCTATTGCTGAGACTTCTGATAAGCAATTGGTTGCTGCTGATGCAAAACTCAACTTTGATGATAATGCTGCATTTCGTCAGAAAGAGATATTTGCTCTTCGGGATCCAACACAAGAGGATCCACGTGAGGTAAATGATTTGACACTCGTTGAGTTCCTAAGAAGCTACTGAATTTACGTATTGTATGTTTAACTATTTTATATGGCAATATGTGAATTTCAGGTTGCTGCTTCAAAGGCTGACCTGAATTACATTGGTTTAGATGGAGAAATCGGTTGTATGGTGAACGGCGCTGGATTGGCCATGGCCACAATGGATATAATTAAGTTACATGGTGGGACTCCTGCCAATTTTCTTGATGTTGGTGGAAATGCTTCTGAAGGCCAGGTATAGCTGATTTTGTTTACGTTTATTTTTTTGTTGCATTCATCTGCTTTCTGTCATGTGCAGACATCTTTCATTGTGAAGATATCTAATATTCAGCCATCTTATTTGACTAATAAAGCAAAGCTTGATGACAGTGACCTTTCTCTGCTGTTCTATACAAGTGCATGTTTAATTTTCAGAGTTTTCTGGATTTTGCAACAGGTTGTGGAGGCTTTTAAGATTCTGACTTCTGATGACAAAGTGAAGGCTATTCTTGTGAATATTTTTGGTGGAATAATGAAATGCGATGTAATAGCCAGTGGAATTGTCAATGCTGCTAAACAGGTAAATGATTATTAAGTTCTGTCGTGCGTTGTTGCTTGCTTTTATTTACAGTCTGTGGATCTTAAATTTGTTATTCGGCGCTCTTCTTCCCTTATATCTCACCTTATTCTTTTGTCATTTCTACTGTACAAACCTGTAAAAAAAAAAATTAAAATCCTAAAGGTAAAGCTGCAAAGAGTGACAAATTTATGTTGAGAGATTGGTTTTCAAATGAAATATTTAATTACATCTATCTGCCTCTAGTGAAACCCATGCACAATCGTAAATATTTTTGGGCTTCTTTCCAAGGTTCAATTGAAAGTACCAGTGGTGGTCCGTCTTGAAGGCACCAACGTGGACCAGGGAAAGAGAATTCTCAAGGTAAATTCAAAATCATACTAATGTTGGAAGTTTTGTTTTGATGCAAACAGCCTGAAAATACGATTTGTCTTTTCTTTGGTAATTTTTCTACGTATGCAGGAAAGTGGTATGGCGTTGATTACTGCAGAAGATCTGGATGATGCAGCTGAGAAGGCAGTTAAAGCCTCCACAAGTTGATGGCCTAGCTTGCTTTACTTGAGGCTGGTTATATCCTTTTTCCCTTTAACTGTTTCTTGCACGAGATCCTCTATTTCATTTCGTATTTCATATTATGTACTGACTTCACTAATGCACACCATGTGTATTAAATTACATTATCAATTTAACACGTGGCGTGTATTGGTGATGTTGAATTATGAGATGAGATACAAAATAGAGAATTTTAACGGTATTTGAGGTAAATGTTGCATATATTCATTGTTGATCAGCATAAAGAAGCGGTACTCTCTATTGATTTTCCGCGTAAAGGAAGAACTCGTATATTTTGGTTCTTCTGGTCTCTCTGTAGAGAATTTTGACATCGGGAATTTATGTTCTTTATTTTCATCACAGTTTTGAAGCTTCTCTTTTACTGAAGCATATTTGTGGATCATCATACCACTATCTGGGAGTAGATGGGTCATATTTGTGGATTATAGTCTGCCGCCGTGAACGGAGATCCGTTGCGGCTAAATTCAATGAACATATACTCATTATCTGATTCCTGAAAAAGTATTACCTATTTGTTGGAAAACTACTACCTGTTTACTTAAAAAGTATGAAATATTTATTAGTTATTACTCAATTTGAAAAGTATTATCTGTTACATTAAAATGTAATACTCAGTCAGCTTTTAAATAGTATTGTCGTCGTAAACCTAATTGGTGACTTCCAATTACGTAAATCAATAGTTCAAATCGCACTCAAAGGTAGGGCATTTCCCTTTTTTTTTAATAGGTATTACCAGGTTACCTCAAAATTATTACTCTGTTTTGGTGTATGTTGTGTATAAGAGACTTGACTCTTTTTTCAGAAGTTTAAAAGGGAAATCATGTACACATTTAGGTTTTTCGTTTTATTTTTTGAAAATTCTTGTATATTATATGTATACGTAGACTGTATTTTTATTTTGTTCGACTTTGTATTTTCAGTTTTGTTTGGTTTATGTCCATGTATTGTTATTTGTAAAACTCTCTTATCAGCATTCGTATTTTCAAAATTTGCAAATTTGGAGGGCTTGACATCGAAATTTTATTGTACTTTCATCCTATTAAAAGATTTCTGTTTGGAAAGATTTTCCTATTCCAAAATAAGTCTTGTTTAAAAAATCATGTCTTGTTTTACTAATTTTAAGTAAAAATTTAAAATTTTAATTTTACAAATTAGTTAGATGTAATTGAATACAAATGAAGAAATAAAATAACCTGTTTAAATGTGTACCAATGGATTTTGAAGGGTTGTACTTTCATGAAATTGACAAAAAATAAAAAGTTTTGTATTTTTTAAACTCTTTTTATGGGATGGAGGGAGAATTATCTTTTCTTAAGGGTTCGTGGAATTTGAATAGAAAGGCAACAACATTAATTTCTCAATCATAAATCCAAAACGTATATATACAGAGCGAGAAATACTGAAAATTTAAAATATATACACCAAAAAGTATCCAAAATTTTCGGCATATGTGATATACCAAGATTTTTCAATGTTTTCCCCACCCTGGATTTGGTTAATTTTATAAAGGTCTAGATAAAACCAAAATAGCAGCAAACTACTCGATTTACTTATACAGCAAATTTCATGATCAAGACTCCCCCTTTCACATTCCAAATATAAACATTGGGGAGCAAGAACATAATCAGCCTGTTACATAGTGAAACTTGTGGCCAATACAATCACAGATATCAATTTCATCAGATGTATGACTGAATATTTCTTACCATGTTTGCTTACTCCCCATAAAGAATATTTCACGGAGCAAATAATCTAATGTATAAGAATTTTTCTGATGCGGATTTTGCATTGAATACAAATTTGATCTCTCGAAGAACATTGCGCGCGCAGAGATAATGCCATGGGAGGTGCCCACTGCTGCTTCATGTAGAACCTATAACATGGAAAACAAATATCCTACAGCAGTTGCCTAAAAATGTTTTTGCTGCTTTGAGTACTTGTTATCTCAAAAACAAATTCATACACTTTCATATATCACATAAACTAAATAAGAATGAAAATAATAAAATAGTTAACTGAAGGCAGAACCTAGATCATCTTCTATCTTGTTATCTTTGCATCTTTTTAGCATGAGTAGTTGACTCCTCAAATGCAAAATCTGCCACATAAACTCAAGTTAACTATTCAAAATGTAGAACCCATCAAAGTTTTTTTTCTTTTTTCTTTAAGAAAAAGAAAATTATAATCAACATTGACACATTAAATTCGTTTACCTCGTCTTGCAGTAATGGATGAAGCCTCTCAGTTGAAACTAAGCCAGATACTTCCTCCAAAGTCTGTTCATCTTTTATACCGGACCATGTTTGTGGGGGCAGTGCTAGTAAAAGTGCAGTTAAGACGTCAGTACTAGCTGGATGCATACCAGAGTAACCACATGGGCCAAAATTGCAGTGGCTAGGATCCATTCGAGATAACGGGACTAACACATCAACTCCTTGCTCTCCATTGCCACTGACCACGGTTCCAGATACTACTGTAACGGGGTTGTCCCCGTTAATTGCTCTATAACATCTCACACATGTCTCCTTGCAGCAAAATCTATCTGAAGGGCTGAATTTCCCTGTCAAAATCCCAGCCCCTTGGCAGCAGATAGAAGCAGCAATATTAGGCAAACTATCTCCATTGCCGAAACTTTGTTTTGGGCAGCTAAGTTTCTCCGTAGATAAAATTTCAGTCACATGCTTGTAAAGGTCAGTTTCTTGCACTTGTTTCAACACCTCCTCCTGGAAAATAGGTCATTTACCATATTAAATGGAAATTCAAACTCCTACAGATCAGAAACAAGAATATAGGTGTATGATTTTTTTATTTTTTTATTTTTTTTAAATGAGAAACAGTAGAATATAGGTGTACGACGATCTGGCTTTAACACCACCACCACATATATTGTTCCTTTGTCTTTTTACCTTGATAGCAAGCCTCCCTTTCTCTTCTTCACTCAAACTTTGTGCACCTTCCTCTTTTCTACGAATCTCAGCTACCCACTTAATGAACTCTGCGAAATCTGATGGCAGAGACACGAAAATGGCTGTGATCACATTCTTGACATCCTTCATATTGTCTGAACTTAATAGCACTGGAACATCATCCATCAGATATTTCGCAGTAGTGATCCAAGTTTCGTGTTTGCAGCTCTGTCAAAGAGTATCAAAGTGTAAACTAGATTGAGCTGCCCAGCGAATAACCAAAGTTGATTCGTCAAAAAGGGAATCTAAGTAAGCTTCTAGCCAACCAGTGTATTCATTTAAATAAATTAAAGTTGATAAAAGATACTTAAAACATTCATTTGTAACTAAATCCTTTCAGTAACAACTAACAAGTCATTCTTTTAAGTTTGTTCGCTTCACTTGATGGGAGAAGCCGGTATCTCAGACTAGGATCTGTAATTCAATACTACGTAGCAATCTCATGTTTGTTATGCAAAGACTCAGTGCATGATATCCCATATTGATATGTAAATTGGTGTTGTCGATGGCATTTAGATTGTGTAACATGTAAATAGCTCCAAAATTTCCAACGATACACCCCTTGCCACCATATCTACGGAAAGATGGTGGTTTAATTCGATGGTTTTGCCTCATCATAACTTGTGCCCTAATTTGCTTATATCTATCTTCCTTTAGTCGATTTTGAAAGACAGAGTAGTTATTGAGATCTTACCAGGGTATAAAGTAAAGCTGGTGATCTCTGGTGCCTAGACACAAGCAAGAACCTGCAAATTGTGAAGATCAAAGCAAATGGAAATTTCAGAAAGGCACGAGAATCTGTTTCAACAAAAGCAATATAAATGCTTGCTGCACTGTAAAACAATGCCTAGTTGCAATGATAAACATATAAAGGAAGATAGGAACGATTGTACTAAGTACAGACAATAGTACTAAGTAGAGAAGATATGTCAAAATTGCGACAACTAGAGAGAACAGGGAGACAATGGTGAAAATATGATGTGGATAATTGCAGGTGGATTCAACTCTGCGACTTTCATTTTCTTTTTCTTCTTTACAATACAGCAAATGCAAATTATTTAGAGAGGAGCTTCCAGTAAGGACCTTACACCAGCAAACTAAAATATAACACAAGGATATGCTATCAAAATACCAGTAAAATAACAAGGCCAAGAATGCAGAGATCATCCAACACAGATACTATGCTATTGCATAGTGTCCAAAAAGCTTCTTTTGAGAAAACTTTCACCTTATTTGTCTATTGACATGTTACTGTTACCAGCTTTGGCCCCTACACAGCCATGGATGTAAAGATTTACTTGTAAGATAGTAATCTAATTTAAAAGAAACTGAATATATAGCATGACACAATCCTATATAAATCAGTAAAAATAGCAAAGAGAACGCATAAGCACACACCCTCTGTGTAGTCCAGTTGATTCATCAATAGTGTCCATAGCTTTCCAAAGAAGGTTAAGTGGAACCCAATGAGGTGGATATTTGAACCTTGCAACATCTAGAATCAGCGCCATATCATTTTCAGCATGATATCCACCGATAGGCGAAAAATGACCTGTTCCAGTCTGCTATTAAAATTGTTCAACTCATCAACACTTCGATCAAAATAAAATGGCAAGAAAAAACATTTAAAAAATGAAACCCATCAGAATGAACCATAACCATTCTAAGAATTTGGAAGCAAATAACAGCATACAAAAAGTCGACCTGGTTAAATGCTCCTCTGTGATATGTTGAAATCACATGACAATCATCTGAGGAAGTGCATGCCATAACATACTTCCGAAAATCATCTATGGTGCTCTGATTTGTGCGAAAAGCTTCGACCTTAGCTCCAGCACAGTGTGCCAAGCATACAACTTTCCCAAACGAGATACCCTTATCCTTGACCTTTTCTAGAGGCTCACAGCAATCCAACATATTTTCATCAAACCATCTCCAAGGCCCTGTAGTGAACTTCGATAAGCAAGCAACATAAAAACTTAAGTGTCAACAAGACATGATTTTCCAATCAAGAAGCTCCAAAGGTGAATAAGGCGTAATTAAAAAAGTTATACAATATGGAAGACGCACCAAACCCCTATTCTATCCATAGTCTCCTCCTTTTTTTTTCTGGTCACTAGTGCATAAAGAATGTTCAGAAGTTTGGCATTCAGATCATTCCAATTGCCAATTTGATTATCCAAGATAATCTTGCAGCAATAATTTGGTTTGTTCCCTAAAGATAAGAACGCACAGAAAATAGGTTTGAAGTGCTTCAAAGTTCTCAAAACAAGTAGGACCCATTAAAATCAAGAGTCTGATTTGAGCAAATGCATAAAATGCAAACACGAAGAAATATAAATATAAATCGAACTCGGATTGCTATAGCTTTGACATTCTTCCTAATGCATGCCAATACCTCAGTCATGAAAACATTTTAGGAATGAACAAAGACCCCAAAACTGTCTTCATTTCTTAAACCACACAGACAACCTCTAGGGGAAGTTTACTCCACAATGTATTAAAATTGTAAAAAATAACAAAAGACGACGGAGTTAGTGAAGGAAAACGATGGATTGATTCAGAATCCCTAGACCTTCACATGACATGTACAGTTACATACAGAGCTCTTTAAGCTAGTTTAGTGGTCTAACGAAATGTCTCTTAGTAGCAGAGGATGATTCAGTGACTTGCCAAAAAAATCATAAAGCATGGATTTCACTTTTAGCTACCTTTCCACTTTCTACCAGGGTCAATGGCAAGGGCATTGAGAACCATTGAAAGGCTAGCCAAACCACAGTATGCAGGTTCAGATTGTGTCTGGAAATAAGAAATCAACTTGAAAAAACCTTCCATGGTACCACTGTGAATGGCCTCTGTGAAGAGTTTCTGCAGCCAGACAAGAACAGAGTTCAATCACTTGACAATAAATAACAGAACGCTATCACTGCATAGGGCTGAAAGAGTTCAGAAAGCAGTCACAGTCCTGACTCATGAAGGATTGAAATGAAAAAATATGCACTTAGGGTTCTTAGGCCCGACGATATGGTTTGGCAAAAAGCAAGAATAATTCAGAAGAAGCGACAATGGTGAACCAAGTGCTACATGGTACCTCATTATAACAATTAACAAAAATATGAAACTGCATAATATTTATAGATGCTAGATCAAAGAAATTAAACAAAAAAAAAAAGGATAGTTGTGAAAGTACCCTTAACAGACATTCAATCAGTTTTAGTACCAGTGAGACTATGCCATCATTCTTCTAATCAAAGCTAAATCATAATAACGTCGTAATAGAACAACACTATAAACTTCCAGACCTTCAAATTCAAATATAAGTGCAATGCAACAACTACTCTAGAATTTGTCCAGCAGATGGATGTGGTCAAATATCTAGAAAGCCAAATCCAGAATATATTTCCTTCCATTTGCTAACCGGCGCATCAACTTTGAATATCTCTACCTCGATTGACAATTTTACTCTTGCTAATTTAGATGGTGTGATGACCCTCAATCAGAAGAAGACTTATGGGCCGCAAACACATTTATAATAGACTAATACAAAATCTACATGCCAGCTACTAATCTTTTGTTGGGATAAAAACAATTCTTCAATTTCATGAGCTAATAGGATCCACATTCCAACTCCTGACATATTTTGCCCATCATTCTAGTTTTCTCTCTTAAAATTCCTCGAATTCAATTTTCCTTTCAAGTTGCAGTTACAACACAGTTCACTCGAATGTCAATTTCCTATCAGCTGCCACAACATACTTGTTTCCATTTCGAGTATCACACAACCAACACTGAGAACTACCAGAAATCTATTATTCCATAAATGAATTCTCAAAAACTCCCAAGTAGCACTAAAGAAAAAGCAGCAAAAAGGGCACCGAGGAAAGGAAAAAGAAAAGCGAAGAGTAGAAAAATTAAACGGGAAAGAAAACCAAAAGCGATCACATAATTAACTGCCATGGAAGTGGTACCTTGCCCTCAGAAGAAGCGAAATCAATGGCGGGAGGAGAAGGAAGGATACGCCTGTACAAACCTGCCATCGCCATTTCTACACACACAATCACACTGAGGGCGAGGGTTTTGTAACTTATATTCGCCAATGGATTATGGAATGGAAAATAGTGAATCGTTATACCCCGCGTACAGAAAAAAGTTTGAAAAAGGAAGAACAATTCTTAGCTTGACTCCCAATTGTCCAATGGGGGACGTCGCTGTTAGATACGGCTATGGTGCCTATGGGGGACCAGAAGGGGAGGACTTATTGTTGGATGAGATTTGATAGGCACAATTTATCGCGGTTTGTAAAAAATCCCCGACTAGCTCCAATTAATCTCCGTTGATGTGTTAGACTCCGACCAGTTATTAGGTTATCCATTGTTCATTACTAGCTACGATCAATTCCAGTCGAGACACTACACTCCCGACTAATTGTTAGATTATCCACGGTCTAACTAGCTGACTTCTACGACGTTGTTTTATAATGTAATTGTATATATCCGCTCCTAAAGAAGGATTCGAGTCCTTTTCCTCAAAAGCAAGATTCGAGACCACCATTTCTTCACACGATCAGGAGGTGATATGATTTTACAAAGACAAAAACTTGCTCTTAACGAAAAAATTGGATATGAATTTGATAGTGATTAAAAACCTGATTACATAGATAAAAGAAAGTTTCAACAACATCGTCTGTTTGAGATAATGAGTTTGGAAGGAGGAGGTAGGCCGTAAAAACCAAGCTTGGTACTCGATTCGAGATTATTTGTTAAAAAATCGTTTGAACTATGTTCTATTAAAAATATCAAACAAGTTTGAATATATTTTTACATTTGATAAAATTTAAAGCTTGGCTCGAACTCGAGCTCGATTTAATTATTTTATTTATTATTATTTTTTTGGGAAACAAGCAAATACTATTTATGATTAAGATAAAAGCAATTATCGTTTAGACGTGTCCCGACATGGTCCGGCGGCTCCGTCCAAAACGAGCCGCTCGTGCAATGATATCGAACTCAAGATCGATAAGTTAAAAATATTAAAATAAGTGTAAAAATGTCAAACTACTCGAGCTCGACTCATATTCGGCTCGATTAAAGCTCGTTCAAGCTCTATTTGATTAATAATCAAACTTAAATATAATATTCGAAGTTCAATAATATTTCAAACAAGCTTGAATAATAATATATTTGACTCGACTCGACTGATTTACAAGCCCTAGGAGTAGAAGGAGGTTATTTGTTGCTCTATTGAAGAAGAGAGGCTGCATATTGCTGTCACTCAACAAAGAGGGCAACACGCAAAATTATTGTTCAAGAAAGGGTTGCCAATTACGTAGAAGAAATGTTACTGATGCTGTATCACAGTGAATAAGACAATAACAATAATTCCAGAGGAAAAGTAAGTATTGTTGTAGGGAAAGTATAAACGAAATAAGAAAGAGAGGTAAGAGAGGCGCAGAATAATTAGTGTTCTCTTATTCATTAGAGATCCCTTTATATAGGGTACCCAAAGTAGGGTTACAAGAATACACAAAATATAGTAAACGCCTAAATTGCCCTTCATCAATTACTTTTGACGAAGGCACACTAATTGTGTTTTTCCTTCAACAAGTATTATTATTATTATCACGTAAGGAATTATGATTACAATAGGGGGTTATTTATAGATAAATTAGTGGGCTTAAGCCCACTTGGAAGCCCACTATACTAATTCTAGTCTACTTAGGATGTTGGGCATTTTTAGCCCCTATAATACAATTGTTGACTAAATTGGGCCCTATCCTTGAATGAAGCTCATTCTCTTGTCTCTGGCCCAAAAGCATGCTTGGTGTATCAGTTACTAATGTGCTACTTTTATACATTAAAGTGAAAGTGTAATGTGCCACCTATTCATTATCAAGTCCTTTTGAGAATATAATACATAAAAAGTAAAGTTGGCATTAACAAAATTTTAATGCTATACTTGAAGGAGTACACCTAAACTTGATCATAGTTCAAGAATTATCGGTTTATGGTTCGAGGCGGCCAGACGCCAGTTCATGGTTCTCTGAAACGAAACCTTAATTTTTTTTACAAAGTTTCACATTCAATTCTTAAACTACCGATTTTGTTATCAGTTCAACCACAGTTCCGGTCTAATTCCAACCCTTTATTATTTTATATAACATAATTTTTTATGTTTAAGAGAGATTTTAATAAAATTATTTAATAAGATATTTTTAAGCTTGGATATATCTAAAATTTCAAAATCTAAAATAATTTCAATAGTCAACATTTGGTCGGTTGCAATTATAATTCTTTTTTTTCTTATAAAGAAATATTCAATTAGCATCTTTGAGACTTTGAGCTTCTTCGCAAGTTCAAGGGCCTCAACATATTAAGTTTTATTTTTCGTTTTTCATTTAACTAAGTTGATATATCACATATAAGTATGTCCTAAAAAATTAATAACTGTATTTGTAGCCCATTGGTTAGAGAGGCGTCCATATTTCTTCACACCTTAAGTTCCAATCTCTTCAATGATGAATAAGTTTTATTTTATTTAGTTGAAAATTTCCGGGTCTTATGATTCCGAACACACGGTTTTATGATTGGTTTTGTTTCTAATTCAAAACCACCGGTTCAACAGTTTGTAAAGTGAATGACCTTCAATAGGTCCTCAGTAGCATTTTTTAGTTACGATTCCGAACTGACAAACAGATTAACGAATTTTAACCATTGATCGACAGTTCAGTTGCGAGTTGGTTTCAATTCTAAATTGAACTTTGGTCAAGTCTAAGACACCAATTAAATTGTATGCCGATTAGAAAAGATTCTTTAAAATGAAGAAAACTACCAAGTACGTTTTGAGCTTTAAGCAACCTAACTTCCAAAAATATTACATCATTTGTTAGATTAAAAATGAAGAAAATTGCTAAATTGTGGTTCTTGTACTATTAAATTGAAGCTTTCCAGTCTTCTTTTTCTTTTTTTAAGTATTTTCACTTGAACTTGAATCTTGTACTTGAGCTTCTCCTTTTTGGTTGATTTTCTTCTTTGGGAAATGGAATCTTGAATGGAATTAATGGGGGTGGTTGTGATCAGGGACGGAACTAGAATTTATGATCAGGGGGTGGAATTCAGTGGCGGAGGCAGAATTTATGGTTAGGGGGCCCAGGGGTGTACCCCGAAAAAAAAATTGGGTCTATTTTATATTTTATGTTGCTCCGTCTATGGCGGGATTACAAGTTGGAGGAGGGGGACGGGATTTTAAAATTTCTGGGGGGCGACATTCAAACTTTTT
>JAUEKW010000028.1:228295-243932 GCA_032274785.1 Ajuga reptans
ATAAAATTTAATTGTCTACAGTAAGTAGAAACCAATTATTAAAAAGTCTATTTGTGTATTTAGGGATGTTGAAGAAATACTTCCAAACAATAAGAGAGAGATAGATAGATACAGAAAAACAAAGCATGCATATCTCCATATTTTTTCCATCTCTTACAAGGACAATTAGGCAAATGGTGTTATCCACTTATATATATAAATAAATATATATATATATATATATATATATATATATCTGGAAACTAAAAAAATAATTGGTTTTACTATTTCTATATAAATTGCTGTAAAACTATATTAGAAAAGATGAATATATGGATTGTTTTATAGATTAAAGTTAAGGTTTTCAAAATTAAATTAAATTGACTATTTTTTTAAAAAACAATTATGCAATATATGTTTTCAATACGAATAATCCAACATATATTAATATTACATACACAAATCCAACATAAATAATTGTATTTTTTTTTCTAATTTAACTTTAATATATGTAATATACCTGCCAAATTAGAGACCATGAAAAATATGTTAACTTGATATATTGTACATAAAAAAGGAAAAATAAATAAAATTTGTGTTTTAATTTATATGACAATTTTTTTTTAATAAAATAAATCAATCATATTTTATGCTACATTATGTCTTATTAGCAAGGACGAAAATATCGATCTTTCAATTTTACGGAAATATCGGTAAAATATCGATATCGGTTGAAATATCGGTGTTGTTTTTCAAAAAATATAAAAAAATGTATTAAAAACTGAAAATTAGACATTGTTGTTATAACTAACCTAATACAAATATTTATATTATAAATTCCTACAAATTGACTTATTTACATCTAATTCATAAGTAATAAACAATATAAACGGTGTCTCGTAATATTATACACATTATGAAGATACTTCATACAACATTACTACTGACTAGTACCAAAATGATGACATATAAAGCTAATGGAATAGATTATAGAGAGAGGAGGGTGTGCAAGTGGGCAGATGGGTCCCATCTCTCACCTGAATTTTAATTTGAGGGCTGAAATTTAACTTCTTCATTTGCAGACTGTTTGTACAGTAGAATTGAGCAGATTGGCTAGTTTCTACTGAGATTTGGTCATGGAATCTCAGGAGGTTGTGATTGCTATCGCAAATATAATCTCTTTTGTATTTTTGTGCAAAACATAATATGATAAATTAATTATTGTTGGTTTTGGCTCTTTATAGATTATTATATGAGTGGAGAACTAATAATTTACTTTGAGCAGACAAGAAAAGAAAAAAAATTGAAATTTTCAAAATTTCTGAAATTTCACCGATAAATCGCCGATATTCTGTCTTATTGTTCACCACCTTGACCGAAATTGAAACAAACTGAAATATTGCCGATATTTCGGCGATATTTTGTGGAAACTACAAGGAACCCTATGTTTTTTTTCGATACAGCAAAAATACTTCGCCGAAATATCCCGATATTTTTATCCCTGCTTATTAGTAATGAGCAAAACCTACCCAATTTTAGTAGTTGAAATAGGCGGGGGAATATCATTATTTTGTCTTATAGAGGATTATTTTTTATTATAGGCTTAATAATATAAAGATGCACGATATTTTGGTCAATTATCAAATACAACACGACCTTAATTTAACGTATAACTACAAGGCCCTTTATTTTTTCAATTTAATATACGAGGCTAATTATGGGCTTCATTCGCTAACATGAAGCTCATAGCAGAATAAGAATCTCATAAACTAGATATTTTCTTCATTTTCTACCAGATAAAGAATTGTGGTATTAGACTCCTTTTTAATGGAAGACAAATATGTTAATTTCAAATTTTCTTTCTTTTCTATTTTTTTTTAAATTGCAGCTACAAATTGAAATGCACTAATGAAATTGTATTATTGCGCACTCACCTATTTCATCTTAATCCAATCACTAGTCATCCACAATTAGATATAAACTAAAATGGGTAGCAAATAGAAATCTAAAACCGTTTGTTGAAACCAACAATCAAATATATATTTTACCACCATAACTTATCACCAAGCATAACCTCAACATTAACCTACATACACACATAAAGACCGGATGAGCTTTCTCGACGAGCTCTTCGATGTAATTCTCACCGAAGCAGCGGTGGTGGCATCAAACACTTGGCGTGAGAGGAAAACCGACTTAGTCTTTCTCACAGTCACAACTCGGATCTGTTTGGATTCACGATTAGAGCGCTACATGGCATCGTTCGTGGTGGAAGCCGCCGAAATTTCTGACCCTGGAGATGAGGATGAGACGAAGAAGAAAATAAAAGTAGAGTAGAGTAGATCCAACACAAGGAAATTTTGAGAAGACGACTTTGCCTTTGAGAAGAATGGTTTGTACTGAACCTCTATTATTAATATCTCCGCAACATTGTTTCTTATTTAAAAAAATAAAAAGGAAAACTTTGAATTTCACGTCAGACAAGTTATGTCCCAAAAAAGTTGTGGAGCGAGTGTCCAATTTTAGTCTAAGAATATAATTCCTACAATATTTCAACAACTTATATAGAATTGGTATAAATAATGTACTTCTCAAAACACATGCGAAACCCCGGCCCTTGTAGCAAAGGAATGTTACTATCACCTTACAATAGAAAAACATGAATATTTAATACATACTCGATCCCTCCGTCCCATAAAAAGAGTCATGTTTGATAGATGTACAACTTTTTATCTTTGGTGAACTTAGTCAATGTACAAACCTTTGCAAGTGGATGCTTGTAATATTTACCCTTCAAAATTTGTTAAACTCATCAATTTCTTATTGGTATCAAAGTATTAACATAATTTTATAAGGACATCAAAATAACTTATATGGATAACCAACTTTAACTTTTCAAACTGGACTCTTTTTATGGGACAAAAGATAATTTTGATACATGACTTTTTATGGGACGGATGAAGTACTTATTAGTTGGGGGCAGAATCTAGCTGATGTGACCACTATTTTATAATTGCACATTTTTCCTACCAGTACCTTGACATTATAAAAGGAGTTATTAATATCAATTATTGATGTACGAGAAGAATCCCAATTTTCGGTGGGAAAAAATATTTAAATACTGTACTTACCATATTGATATATTGAAAATTTTGGTATAATTAGCAGGCGTTGCTTTCCAGATCAGGAATCCTCAAAGACTAGTTTATATATTACTATAAATGCCCAATAGAGCTCAGTTACGGATGAGGTGTACAGTCAACATCCGACTTATAAGATGTTAGTAATGATATTTTTGTAATTAAAATTATAAAATTTAATTGAAAAATAAGTTGGATCTTCTTTAGAACGCTTATTTTAAGATGAAATAAGATCTTATTTTAAAAACACTTCCAAATATTTTGAATGAACTTACTAGTTAATTCATAAAATCCAAAGTATTAAATATAAAAAAGAGAGGGAAATAGAGAAAGACACAAAAGAATAGTGAAAGTGTTTAGATACCCCAAAAACCGACCTGAACCGTATGACATGTCCCCCGAACCACGTAGGCTCGGACAACCGTTTGGCCCTCCAAACCTCAATTATTAAACAAATAAAACCCCATCTTAAAATTTAACCAAAATATTAAATATCAACCCACGAAGGACAGAGAAAATTGCACAAAGTCCCATTAAAATATAAATAAAGTGTCTCGTTCTTGCTGCAAACACGCACTATTCTACACACAGTAGATAGAGAACCAACGACAACAAAAACCTGCACAGTGAGTGAATGAACTCCCATTTCCCATTTCTAATTTCTCCACACAAAACATATCCCAACAACAAATTAAAACTATCAAAGCCCACATTTTCTTCAATCTCTACCAAATTTCACTGTCCATTTATATTTGCAGTGATAAATTTGACGGAAAGTGAGTAGTTTTGGTTGGGGAGGATGAACGCTCTGTGTTGTTGGGTTACATTTTTTCCCCATTTGTTTTTCTTATTGAAATTAGGGTTTCTTGCGCATGCACTGCTGGACCCGGTTGATTTCCTAGCGTTGCAGACGATCAGAAAGAGCTTAAACGATTTACCAGGATCGGATTATTTCGCTTCATGGGATTTCACGGCGGACCCCTGCAGTTTCTCCGGCGTTTACTGCGACGGGGATAGAGTGATCGCGCTCAATCTCGGTGATCCTCGGGCCGGTTCTCCTGGATTAACGGGCCGCATCGACCCGGCGATCGGTAAACTCTCCTCTCTTTCCGAACTAACCGTTGTTCCGGGCCGGATTGTCGGGTCACTTCCACGCACTTTATCCCAGCTTAAAAGCCTCAGGTTTTTAGCAATCAGCCATAACTTCATCTCCGGCGATATTCCGGCGGGTTTAGGTCAACTCCAATGGCTACAAACCCTCGATCTTAGCTTCAACCAACTCACCGGAACTATTCCACCCTCTATCGGAACACTGCCGGCGTTGTCCAACCTCATTCTATGCCACAACCACCTCACCGGCCCGGTTCCGCCTCTCGCTTCTCAAACCCTCGCCCGGCTCGATTTAAAGCACAACAACCTATCCGGTTCTCTTCCGCCGCTCGGTCTTCCTCCCTCTCTCCAGTACGTCTCGATCTCATCGAACCGGCTCTCCGGACCACTGGACCGGGTTTTCTCAACGCTAAACCAGATAAACTACCTCGACCTAAGCATGAACCAGTTCAGTGGTTGGATCCCTGTTAACCTGTTCACCTTCCCGGTCAGTAATCTCCAACTGCAGAGGAACCAGTTATCCGGTCCGGTCCAACCGGTTGAGCAGGTGAAAATCCCGACAATCGATCTGAGCTACAACCGGCTGTCGGGCGAAATATCACCGATGTTCTCCACGGTTCAGAATCTGTACCTGAACAATAACCGGTTCACCGGTCGAGTCCCGAGTAGGATCGTGGACCGGTTATTAGATGCAAGTATACAGATACTCTACTTACAGCATAACTATTTGAGTGAGATCGGTATTAATCCGACGGTGGAGATTCCGTTAAGCTCATCGCTGTGTCTGCAGTATAACTGTATGGTCCTGCCGGTGGAGACGCCTTGCCCGCTCAAGGCCGGTACCGACAAAGCAAGGCCAACTTCACAGTGCATACAGTGGAAAGGGTAAATTGGGTTTCCTAAATTTTGGGATAATTCAAGATTCATTTATTTTTTTATTCTTTTGTGGCTAATATGGGCGGGGTAACTAATTACTAATTAGGTGGTTTATAAATTAATAATTTGTCAAACGAAAAGAGATTCTTGTTGGGAGTCTGATTATGTTATTAATAATCTTGTCGTAGTCAGAAATTAATTCTTTTATTTGCTAACGGGAATATTAGAGCTGATTTTTTACCATTTGTTTCTCGTGTTTGCCGAATTAGGTTTGGTAGAATAAAGACGTTAGAAATTTGCTGGCATGCCAACTATTTTTATAATAATAATAATTAAAGAAGTTAGAAATAGTTATCTAATTCTACACGAAGTAATATAATATAATATTATAAGGAGGGGATTTCATTGGGCTGTTTGTTTTTTATTTTTTATTTTCTTGAGGTGGACGAAATAGTTCAAGGGTATAGTCAAAGTTTTCCCAAGTAGTGGAATGTTCTAGGCACTAGTCGTGCGTTACACAAGTGTTTAGCGTCTAATTCAGCTTATGCACTTGGTGATCTGTGTATATATTTGTATGATAGAAGCCTTCTCTGTTTTGTTCCTAATTTATTTTGACCTCCTCATAAATCTGACGTGAATTGATTCCGATGACTCATTGCTTTTAGGACTAAAAATTCATTTTCTTTTAACATATTGAGAATAACACTAGTTGAGAGTAGTGATGGAAAAATAACTCGTACCTAACAAGAAATTGTTCCTGCCCCAAACCCACCCTGACCATGTTAACGGGCGGGGCTGGGAATGCCAAAATCCGACCATGACAACTCCGATCCATTGCCACTTCTAGTTGAGGGGGACTTTTCGCCTCTATCTCTCCATAATTTAGGGTTTGGAAGATTGTTAAATTTTAAGTCGAGGCCTCAAAGATAAAATCTATTAATTTAGAACCTACCCGTTAAGGACCTACAAATCTGTGCACACTATAAATATCATATGGACATTACTATGAGTGTCTCCAAAAATATAATGAAAATTTTGCGATATACTATTATAAAAATAGTACTGATAAGTTTAGTGTGTTCGAACATGACAAAATATACATATTCAAGTATTAACGAGCTTATTAGGTGGGGTTAGGTTATCAAATTAGTAATGTGTTGGTTCGGAATGACATTTCCAACCCAATAAACTTATTGTGCAGGTTCAGGTTAGCCCTTATCGGTTTGGTCTTATCGGGCCTGTTAATTGATATTTGCCCCACTATTAAATACTAGACTTGAATGGAAAATAGTTTTTGGAAGCCGTTGTTGGGGTGGCCCAGAATAGTATGTCTAACGGGCTCAAGTGAAGGGCCCATCCCGTTTGGGCTTTTTTTTATTATCCATGTCCATTTCATGGGCCATTGATTAGTTCTACAGAACACCAACAATTATCAGAGCACCACTACA
Organism: Ajuga reptans; assembly: GCA_032274785.1. Classification (NCBI taxonomy): domain Eukaryota; kingdom Viridiplantae; phylum Streptophyta; class Magnoliopsida; order Lamiales; family Lamiaceae; genus Ajuga; species Ajuga reptans. The sequence goes on from JAUEKW010000028.1 coordinate 234,849, forward strand.
AAAGTACAAAATCCATTTTTGTTTTCACAAAACAAAATGCACTTCAATCTAAAAGTTCTCCAAAGTATGCCCACACAAAAATATTAATAAAAAACAAATGATTACAGTCTTAAATTCAATGTTCTAAAAGAAGTTGGGCACTGTCTAGCGCCTAGATATGGCTTAGACAAGGTTAGGAGTCGGAGAAAAAACATAGGCAACCGGCACTTAGACGGGGTATAGTTAGAGGTAGACAGGAACATAGGTTAAATTAAGTGAATTGCAATACTTGTCATTTTCAGTTATTTAGCTCCATATATCTTCTTAAATTTAAAGTATATATGTCCAAAATAAATCTAAGATCCACAAGAAAGACGTCAAAGAAAAAAATAAAACTATTGTTTTGATAGTTTACAGTGTACATACATTGTTTAGCTTGTGTATGTACAATTATTTTGGTATAAATCCACAACTGAAAATGGTGAAGTTCACTTGATATGGTATGGGTTGAAGGAACAAATGATGAACTTACAAGCAGTATCAGTCGTTGTACTGTCTCCGAAGAAGCCTCCTGTTAATTGGAGGCGGAATTCCCTCTACTATGTCGTTTCCAGGGAATTCCCATTTGACCATGTCTCCATCCCACGAAGAGCTAACCAACATCGGATAGGTCGGGTGCCAGCTGCAATCTCTCACCGTAGATCTATGGTATTGTAGCTTCGCTACTTGAGCACCACTAACCTGCCAATTTTAGGGTAAATGTCTTTTAAGTTTGGAGGTTTCGTGAATAAATGTCATGCAAAAGGGCTTTGAGGATTGCACATACCAAATCATAAATGTAGACCATGGAGTCGTGAGATCCGGTATAGATGTACTTTTGCCCAGTGCTGTTGATGATAGAGAGAAAATACGAAGCATTAAGTTTTGATAGCCAACAACAAACTTAAAGGGGTTAGATGCATTTAGGGTTCCACCTATATCCCGGGGAGAAATAACAGCGGATGAGGGTACGCAACACCGAATGGCCTTTATAAGTAGCTACTGATTGATCGTACGGGTGCTTGAAATCGCTTGCTTGCTTAGGGTAGTCCATCCATCTGTAGTCCCATTCATAGTTCCTGTATCCTCGATAGCTGAAACACAATCACTACACGAAATCATATACCCCAAGAAAGCTTAAATTTTCATAAATTCAACCAAAACTTAATGACATGAGAGAGAATCAAGCATGCAACGGTGCAACAAGACATGCTTTAAATGCAATGTTCATTGATCTACTAACACCAGAATACTTACTCCACCCGAATGATTAAAATGTAAGCGTTAAATTAAATAATGAAATATATTAAGATAGGCAAAGCCTCGATGAATAGTACCATGTAGCGTTAGAGGACATTTTGCGTAGATCCCACAGTTTGATAGCTTGATCTTTGCCATTGGATATTAAATAACGGCCATCTCCCCGACTATCAATAAAGGTAATGCCTTCAAGGTGACCCATAAGCACCCCTGCTGGCTTGCCTTTGGCTGTAAAGCAGCGTCTATCCCAAACCTATCCGGTACAACAAGTTATCATGGAATATAGCTTATTCGAAACAAACATGAGAAAGATTTGAACTCTTCTGTTGTATTCACTTTTCACCACCCACACCACAAAAGAACAATCAAAATACCATGTTTCTCGTATCTTATTCAAAGGACGTAGTTATTGTATAAAACAAATAAAGCAGAGTCATAACCACTTATGGGCTGAAGTCGCAAACATTCTTTCTTTAACACTACAGAGTGGATAACAACGATGAAGAGAAAGGAGAAAAATGGGAAAAACTTTGTTTGCTCTTGGCTCTTAAACATATTGCAGATATTGATCACTATTCGTTGAAACGAAACTATTTCTAAACCAACAAAAAAAGATCCTCCTACAGAATATATCAATCATCTTAAATAAAGAAAATTCACTCATCTATTGTCCATTTGCACAATTAACACACACGCATACCTGTGTGTATACGTGAATGGAAGGTAGATACCACACTTGGTGGAATCCACCTGGTGTAGCATCTACAAGATCAGATCAAAACTTCAAATTTGATCTTGTTAGGAGATCAAATTAGTCAAAGTTTCTTATCTTCAATATGTCTATGTCCAGCTGTTAAGGTTTGGTTCTAGTATACTGAACAAAGCAAGCTGTGTCAGTATCAATACATTCTGCGTTCATGGTATCGGAGCTTAAGGACTAAATTGGCAGAGTTGAAGCTACCATGTCTAGATCTTCTCGAAGACAAGAAATCTTGTCTGAAAATTCTAGCCAGAGGGATCAGCAATTGTATCTAGAAAGTTCCAACCAATCAAGCCACATAACAGTGAACACACACTCCATGCGGAGGAGGAGAAGGGTGGGTTGTGATCACTGTATTATTATGGCCACACTAGAGAGATATGCTGAAGACTCGTTCAGCAGCAACAAGAATGCCCACCAGAAAGAATATAAAAAGAAACAAAACAACCATCATCACCACCACCAAAAAAAAGAAGGAAAAAAGAAACGCGCGCACACATAGTATACCCTTTTCAATCTGCGCTCATCCAACTTCATCTCCAACAGTTGCTAAATGCTTTGTAGATCAATCTGGTACCTATCACCGAGGCTATCAATCTTCATTCAATTCTACTGACTCTGGACACTTGGTTCAGATGCCACGACCATATATGACAGTTGATAATAATCTTTTCATTCCTATAATCCTTGTTCTAGTGACACCACTGTACAAATCATCGATAGATCATAAATTAGACCTTAAATCTTAGCTGCATGTTCCATCACCAAAATGTCATACAATAATGTACTCGCAAAGATACTCGTGAAAATACAGGGGTTGCTAAATTCATGCCCTCTTCAGTCAAGTCAACTTTCAGGACCAACAGGACAAATGGCAGTGGTAGGGTTCACGATGGACTTTATTTCTTTGAGTAGGAAATAGAAGATAGTCCAGTAACTCCAGTCTGTGATGTCGCATCCTATGATGTTTCTACAATTTAAATGCACCTAGAGTTCTCATTAACCCACAGTTGCATATAAGGACAGCACAAAGTCACAACATCAAAATGGTAATAATTGGATCATTACGTTAATTGAAGATCGTACACAGAGTACAAGGGCGTATCTTCTCCAAGAAAAATTCAGAGAAGCACCAAGTATTCAAAAAAAATTGGAATATAATTCAAGCCCATTTCAAGCAAATATACAGGTGCTCCAGACCGACAACAGCTTTGAAAGATTCATGGAGAATATTTGTCGCAGAATGGGATCATGCATCAGAGTTCATGCATAAATAAAGAACAGGCGTTTTTCAGAAAGTGGTTTTTGTTATCATGTTCTCCATGCATGTTCCAAAGTATTAGAGGGCAGATTCCATATTAATAGTACTAACCGCCTTCCTAGCCAAACCTGAACTCTTAATCGACGACAACATATATTCTCACTAAACAATATTCAGAGCCTTCATCTCGCAATCAATCTATCTATTCCTGACTAAACATATATTCTCACTAAATGATTAAATTGCGGACACCTGAACCAGAGGACCTCTTCCGTCACCTGAATAAAGTATCTCAAGACACTAATGAATATCAATGAACCAGAAGCTCCATCTGCACCAACACCTCCGCATTTCTACCATGAGCAATTACCCAACCATGAGAAACTTGGGGAGATCCGGCAATGCATCATTGTTGCTACAGTTGCATGTCTGCTATAGGAAATAAAGAAATTATGGATCCAATTTACGGTCAAGAAGTTCGTGATAGAACCACTTTTCTCCATGTGTCATTCATGTAATCTCAAGGATTCCGCAAGGCCTAACCTTAATCTAGATGTGCCAATGGTTATTAGAAATAGTATTCGAATGCACTCAACATTTCATCTCTTGGCATTCTCACGAACGGAAAATTGTTGTTCTAGAAAGATGCATGCTCTTAGACAAAATATTCCAGCTGATGTAATTTCCACAAGACGAGCACCATGGGATGTAAAAGAGTGTTCACTGTTAAATATAAAGGTGATGAGTCTGCTGAGGTGGCGAAAATTTTTACACAAACGTATGGTTTGACAACACTGAAACACTGCTTCTCTGGCTAAGCTCAGTACTATCTGGATCTTACTCTGACTGGTAGAAAATTCTGATTCATGTTTCTATCTTCTCTATATTTCTCTATATGAAAATATAGATTATTAAATGGTAATCTTGATAAATAGTTTTACAGTAGTGAACTACCAGACTTGAGAACGAATTAAGCAACTGTAACTGTATAAGCTCCATAAGTCGCACCATGGTTTAATATAGTTTCCAAGGGCTTCTTTAGATTTTATTCAAGAGTGTAAGATTATGTATGTTCAAACTTCAAGGACAAACAGATGATACATTGTCTGTTAAACACGAAGCTGATAAGATAATGATCTGGATAATCTGTATTAATTACATCCCTGGTGATAACATTACGGAGATGGTTGAAATTATGCAGATTATGCAGGAATTTGAGGTTAAGGACCTTAGAGCATTGAAATACTATCGGTGAATATATGTTACAAGAAGTAGGAAGATTACTCTGTCTGAGAGGAAATATCCGTGTGGTTGTATGTGAACCAAGTACGACCCCAACCGAACCTGGAACTAAGATAAAGACACTCGAAGGAGATTCAGATTACAAGAGGAGTTAACAACTTGTTGGAGAGCTCATTTATCTCTCACATACAAGGCCCCACATTGCTTTTGTGGTTGGCTATACTAATCATTTACATGGATGAAGGCCAAGGCCATACTGAGGTTTTGTACATAATATCAATATACTTCAAGCGAACACCTAGAAAGGCCCACTTTTTGCAAAAGATGATAATTGAAAAGAGATGGTGATGTGAACTGAGCAGTTCAACTGATGATAGAAAGTCAAACATCCGGTTGTTGTACTCTGTCATGGGGTAATTTGGTAACTAATGCAGCAAAAAATAATCTGTGGTGGCAAGATGTACTGCAGAAGTTGAATATAAGGCTCAGGAATTTGAAGTTATATGAATAGAAAGACAATCCTGAAATATGAGAGGCCTACGCGAACGTCTCATGATAAAAAGACACCATCAGCATTCTTCATAACTCTATTCATTATGATCAAAATAAACATGCAGAGGTTGACAAACAATTCATCAAAAGCAATGGATGTGTCAATAAGATTGAATATGTGCCCACTGTCGAACAACTGTTAGCTGACATACTTTGAAAATGATTAACATGACAAGTATTCGATCTTAGAGTTAACATAGTCGGGCTCATCAACATCTACAGCCAAGCTTGAGGAGGGTGTTAACTGATCACAATGGATTCAACCTATCAAATCTGTAACTACTAATGTGCATTGGCACGCTTCTAGGTTTTACATTTCTTGAGGTTATTAACAAATGGTTTGCCACTTTCTATAATAGGTTTAGATGAAGAAAACCACCCTTAACCTATCTTTATGGCGGGATCTCTAAGCTGACTGCAGGTTTGAAGTAGGCGAATAGTTAAAGGAGCTATAGGAGCGGAACTAAGTGGTGCTGTAGTGTCTCAAGATTGAGAACAAATGCATCATTCTTTTCATTCCTAGAGAGAAGAAGGCTAAGATATTGGGGAGAAGATGAAGTCGGTCGTTAGAAACTAAAATGATGACTTGAGTAATTTTGGGCATCCTCAGGCACATAGGATACAGTTTAGTTCGACAGAACAAATTTATGTGTGTTTGTTTCCATGTTTGTACGTTGGTGTCTGCAACACTAATCTATAATAGCTACCATTGACTGCAATATGAATCAATTCTACGCAGTAGTATCAGATTCTTTCAGAAATCAAATCACATTTGGTATTATGAAGAGACTAAATTTATCAAAGTTTCCTATTTTGGATGCGTCTATGTCAGTATGTCAAGATGTTAGCATTTAATTATTTTTTATAAGTAGATTGCATTTGTAACAATCGGCGTGATTCTAGAGATTGGATTAGGGATTCTCATTCGCCTTTCCCAGCATTATTATTTATAATGTGTTAAAAGATACAATTGTGTATGGGTCAATATAGGCAACGACACACGTATAAGTTCAAGATTATCAAAGGATAAAGCCAAATAAACAGCATTAAATTACCACCATTTCATACAGAGTATCAATAAGTGTCCATCATAACTAACACTTCCAAAGTTACCATGATGTCATAAGGAATTACCTTGCAAAAATCATCGTCACTCCCAGAATAGATGAGATGGCCGCTCTCATCAGCAAAACATACAGTATTGACATCTGACTGCATATAAATAATGAAATACGCATTGTCAACCTCTTGATAGTAAAACGCTTGACAATCTTCTGTGACTATTACAGTTTTGGAAAATAAAATCCCACTAATATCCTCATCTAATCAGATAGCATCAAAATCACCCCTAAAATAAATATAAACATAGATATTATTAGACAATAAGAGTTGAACATGCATTAGAAAGCAATCTAATTAAGGTATCTTCACATTTTTACCCTAAAAAAGCAAAGCAACTCGCCCTTAATAGGTTCATTTGCTCCGTAAAAGCTTCCGTTGGGATGACAATTCGTCAGGATAAATGAAAGGTCATCCCGGTGGAGAACAAAGAAATTGAATAATCTATCACACCCTTTTGGCACCAAAAAGCAACTGGCTAACCTGTTTGCAGGAAATTAGAAAAGAAAATATACACAACAGCAGCAATACCATGTGAGCAGAAATTCGAAGACAGAGTTTTTTCGCTTCGAGGTCATACACATATATATCCCCATTGCTGCTTCCCGCGACAAGTTCTTTCCCATAAGTTGAGAACTTCAAAGAGAAGATTCCAAAAGAATATCCTCCATCATCAGGAGAAGAGAGATCCAAACCATCATGAACTTCCTGCATGGTATACAGGTCTTATTTGACCAATTATTTAATAGGAGAAGTTCATAACCAAATCAATAGACCTACAGGCTACAGAGACCCCAAATCAATCTCAGTGAAATTGCAATTGTCAAGAATAGTAAAAAATAACGTATAATTTAATGACAGGTTGTTCATTAGCCCAAAAAAAAAGGGAAAAAAGAAGAAGATGAGGCTACGAAGCCGGCCTGGGTAAACAAGAACTTCACATGCAAAAAGTGCAACACTTAGCACCTGACGAGTTATGTAGTAGCTTCAGATATTCCAAAAAATAAACGACAGCGAAGTTGCATACAGTGATGTTCGCAAGAGACTCTCTCATGGCAGATCCAGCATTGACAATATGGATAATAGGTGACATGCTAGCATAGACCTGCATAAAACATTCAATTCGAAACAGAAATAGAGCAAGACCAACAAAATGCAGTTTGCAAATAACACACTGCAAAATAATAGAAAGTATCATGTCATAACATTCAGGGCATTAAATTCGATGCAATTCATAAAACACTACTCTCGTCTTTATAATGTGACATTTATGGTGATGGTTGCCTCCTACCTTCACTTTTAAGCTCAACAATTCCACGGGGAACAGTCAAGCAGGCAGACTGACTTAGAGAATAAATCTAAAAGCAATTTCACGTATTCTTCAACTAAATACAGCAAGAGAGCTTACAAGGTGTCGTTGATCGGGAGAAAGGGATGTATCAGTGATCGTCCATCTTAGGTTTCTAGCTATGATATTCTTTCGAACTTTCCATCCTCTTTCCACGTCGTATATTCTAATCTGACTTCCATGTTCCACAAAAGTAATAGGATCATCAATCAAGAAATAACATAAAGGCCACTCATTATGTTCCCTCAGAATGCATTACAAAACCTGCAGCCGTAATACCTGAAATGCAGCCACAAAAAGGGATCCATCAGCCGAAAACTGCGATACATACGCTCTAGTAGACATCTGGTCCACAACCCACGGACCCTTAACTGGCAAATACTTACTCAAAATATAACGACAATCTCCTGACGAAAACCTCCCTCTCCCTGAAAGATTAGTCTCTCGACCTGCCAACATCTTCACAGTTGAAACAGGAAACTCGCGCTTCCCAGGTAGAACTCGGCTCAAATTCTCATGTAGGCCCGATTGGAGCTTGGTTAACTGAGCAATATCGTGATCTAAAGCGTTCGACTTTCTATTAGGCCGAGGACTAATACTACTACCACCAACCTCATCACTTGAGCCATCAAAATTCTCAGGATCTATCTCCAATTTGCTAAAGGTATACCCCATATTATCAGTTTGTGTGTCTTCAGTTATAAACCACATTCCACCCCCACCAAATTCGTGTGTTCTCACACACACCTGGAGAGCTGATTCTTCCTATAATTGGCAATAGAAATCATGCCAAACCCAGAAAACACCTGCAAATTGGAGCCTAACATATTATTTCTTTTCTTCCCCCTTGTACAGAATTTCATTTCAACGTATTAAGATACCTAATAATCATAATTCACTCTTATGCAAGTATAACATACGATTGTAATCAAGAAAATCTTAAGAAACCATAATTCAAGAAATGTAACAAAAGTCCTGCTACCTCTGCTAAACCAGAAACCACTGAACCCCAAAAAAGAATTAAACGGAAAGTAAGCAGAAAATCACAGCCGATAGGAAACTAAAAAAAGAAAAACAAGATTTGACTTTAATCACATGTTGACTCACTCACCACTTACCTCTGGAAACCTCTGCTTGAGCTTGGCTAATAATGATAACATATTTTCTTTTCTATATTGGGATTTTGTATTTATGTGGAATGAAAAAAGAGTTTGATAATCGGTTTAAGGCTTATCCTTTTCGTTAGGACAAGTCTGATATTGATCAATAGATTTTTGTTTTTTGTACTGGGAGAAAAGAAAATAGATTTTTTGTTTCAAAACAAATAAGAATATTAACATTAACAACTAAAAAAATCAGAACCACGAGAGCACCGGGCGACAATAATTATTTTTTTGTTGATAGGGACAATATAAAATCAATAATATTAATATATATATATATATATATATATTTTTTTTTTTTTAATGCACGATTTTTCAACTGCTAGCCATGAATACTTATGAGTGGGTCTCATGTGCACCT
>JAUEKW010000028.1:281916-294536 GCA_032274785.1 Ajuga reptans
GGTAAACAGTAAACAGAGGAATGATAGATAACATTAATTGACTTTTTCTTTTCCAGATGTTTTCTTTTGAGGTCACTTGAGAGAAACTATTTTTCAGCCATAATTTTAAGTTCACACTATTTATTAGCCAGGATAGCTTTTTTTTGGACATCTGTACCCTTCATCCCCGCACTACCTACATCAACCTTTACCATGCCAATGGAAATCGAATTGTTCTACTTTCACCAACTCGTACAATAAAAAGCCAGCCCAGGACATCAAAATCAGAAAGGGCATAATTTGCACGTAAAGAAGAAGGAAAATAAAAAGAGAAATTGGCTAAAAGCTAGGGAGAGGTCTTCTGTTCACAAGTGGCTAAGTTTTGGGGGTTTTGTTCCTTTTCTTGCACATAATATAAGAAATCATATGGTCCCAAAGAACAATCACGAGCAATATTTGCTTACTAGGTTTCGAAGGAATAAATGAAATGTATTGTGATGGCAAATATGGTAACTAGAACACTCATATATAGCAATATCATGGGAGTGTATTAAAGTTAGCTTCACGTACCCCACCAATAGGAAGAATTCTTCTTGTCAATGTGACTTCTCCAGTCATAGCAAAGTCCTTCTTAACAGGTTTATTCATGGCAAGAGATAGCAAGGACGTTATCATGGTACAACCTGCACTTGGACCATCCTTAGGGGTAGCACCTGCAGGGACATGAAGATGGAGCTTCGTATTGGCAAAGAAGTGATTCTCAGGATCCTTCTCAAGCAATATGGCCCTAGCAACAGTGTGAGCAATCTGGGCGCTTTCCTTCATCACATCTCCAAGTTGCCCAGTGAGGTTGAGGGCTCCTTTACCTTCACCTTGCTCAACCTGACCTGTCTCTATGTAGAGCGTAGAGCCACCCATTGCGGTCCAGGCGAGGCCCATCACAACTCCAACTGGAGTTTGATCGTATATGCGCTCAGCATGGAAAACGGGCTTTCCCACGAAATCTACAAGGTTAGATGAGTCAACTAAAACCTTTTCCACTTGTTTAGTAGCTTCGCTTTCTTGATTCTTCTCAGCTGCTAATGATTCCTGCCAGGATACATACATAATATGAATCTGAATCATCGTAGTAATCCAGGTATTACGAAGTCGAATAATATAAGACGATAGATCAGAACTGATTGTCAGCCAACAAACACAATGGAGGGGCACATCATCACTCGACACCCCCCCCCCCCAAAAAAGAAGAAAAAGAGTGAAAACCTCTCTCCTCTCTCGTTCACACGCGCACACACTAGAAATCAGAAGCAAGTACTAGATTGATCATTAAAATATGGTACCTTATCAACTGGGGAGTCAACTATTTCAGCTTCAGCATCATTTTCAGACTTATTTCCATCTACTGCTTCACCTTCTACTCCCTCAACAACAGATTCTTTAGACACGGATACAGATTCTGACTTATCCTCATCAAGTACTATAGACTCGTTCTCTCCTTGTCGTACAATTCGTAGAGCAATCTGAACAGTAAATTAAGCGTAGAATCGTTAGCAAAAGAAAACATGACAATTAGTATTACAGCCACAGACACAGCTCGTAAACATGATAAATTAAAATACGTCTATATTGAAACTTTGAAATGATGCACACAATCATAAATAACAGCAAACCTTTCGATATATCTTCTCAATTTGCTTTTGAAGATTCCGAACACCGGCCTCTCTGCAATAACTTTCAATCAATGCAAGAAGAGCTGAATCTGTGACCTCAACCTAGATCAAGAAGAATAATGGAATAACTATGTAATCCTCGACAGATTACGCACCATATGAACAAGTATGCACATAATTACTAGTCATGCTTTAACAAGGCATAGCCATAGTTGCATGTCAAATAGCAGCTGAAACAAGAAACAAATTGAAGGAAAGCCATCTCAGATTCTTAACAGCAGTGAGAAGCCCAACATGATCTAGCAAAAGGGTCCAGATAATCATTTGAAAAGTGAGGAAGTACAATTCCTGAGTCAAGAAAGATCTAGCAAAAATATAGACGTTTCAGTCTGGAGGCTGCAGAGAGACGGTAAACAAATAATCATATCAGAGAAAGAGTAGACATGGGTAAAGGCATACATCTTTAACAAACAAAATTGCAAAAGGGAATAATTCCAATGACTTTCCGCAATTGATTCATAAGTTAAGACACAGTCGTAAAAAAGGTACCTCCTTCATTGATTCATAAAATAGAGACCTCCAAAATTTTGCATTCTAGTGAATGAATCATTGACTTTCATTCATCATATATGCCCTCACAGGAGACAAAAGTTAACATGGAAACAGAATCTAAGGGAATTCTCTCATCAATCAAACTCAGCAAAATAACTAAAAAATAAAGATAGGTACTTTATCCCAAATTAAGTAATAATTGTTATAGGAGTTTCCTAAGAGATAGATGGCAGCACTACAAATGGTGTGATCACCAGCACGTACTAGCATAAATAACACAACAGTGTTGGCAGATTTCATATACCCACCTGCTGAAATTAATTATCTATCCAGAGATAATTCTACAAACAAAAGTGAAAGAGAAATCAAATACACAGTTCTACCTCAAAAAAACACAAAAATCTAGACCAGCACCTAGAGCTAGGCCTGACCAGGTAGCCTTTCATCCTCTTTTTGTGCTTAGCAACAGTCACATTTGGGGAATTGCTTTAATAGATTTTTAATGAGTTAGCTATGTCTAGAGTAGGTTTGTTTCAATATGCAAAAAAATAAAAATATCTACTCTCCTAGCTTTTGTTAATCTAGACTTCTGAACATCTTTTTTTTTTTTTTTTTTGATAACCGAGAACTCACTATAGCCGAGTTCTTTGGGCCCACCTACAGTTTACAAACTCGGGGGTAACTACGCGCGCCCCAAAGCCTGGGCCCCGGAGACATCAAAAGTAGCCTGGAGTTGGTAGGATTTGAACATCTTTTTATGTGCATTATACAAGATTCTTCAGCATGTTCTTTTTGTCTAGTATAGTATTTCATCAATATGGTAATCAGGTAAAATAAAAAGATGGTAAGTTCCATGCAGAGAGATGATCTTCATGAAGTGTCGGGATTAAAGGTAAGAGAACATTACCTGTTCTGGCTTGATACCACATGCTTCTCGAGTTGTTTTCTCTAAGTAATCTCTAGCAATGTGCATTTTCTCATCACTAATGTACCCGGCAATGGATATCACCTCCATTCTATCCAAAAGGGGGTTGGGTATCATTTCAACAACATTCGCTGTACAGACAAATAAAACCTGCAGCAAAGTTTATGGATTCTTAATAAAGTAAACTGGTGAAGGCAGCGAATCTACCAAGAGAAAACCAAATTACAGCCTCATCAAGTATTAACAATAAGTAGAAATTCATTGCAGCCTTATAAACAATTCAGAATTCCATTTGCAGAGAGCACTATAAAAGCCTTATATCAGAAGCCTTTTGTTTTTAGCATCTTAACAGCGACGGGAGAACGCCACCAGAAAGGCTGCTGTCACAACGATGACCTGATTCACATACAAACAAGACAGATTCGCACTGACCTTGGACAAATCAATTGGAACATCAAGATAGTGGTCTAGAAAATTTGCGTTCTGCTCAGGATCAAGAAGTTCAAGCATTGCACTTGCAGGATCACCTGCATGTCCTTTTCCTAACTGCCAGCAGTTACAATTATTTTAGATTTTTATCACAAAAGATAGAAGGATAGCTCAATAAGACTACATTTCATATTACAGAGAGAGAGAGAGAGATGGAGAGACAGACACAGAGGGTGAAGAACAAAAGAACTTGAAACAGTTCGTCAACAGATCCAACAAGACAAAAAATAATAATACCTTGTCTATCTCATCAATCAGAACAAGAGGGTTTGCTGTTCCCACACTTTTCAAACATTGCACCATCTTCCCTGGCATGGCACCAATATAGGTTCGGCGATGTCCCTGAAGTGTATTCAGTCCCAGAGTTACTGGGTTTATCACAATCATAAAGTTTCACCATTATCTAAACTTTTCACTCTTCATTACCAACCTTGATTTCAGCAACATCAGATAAACCTCCGACTGAGAACCGATAAAATTTACGGTTTAAAGCCCGAGCAATGGAACGACCAATACTTGTCTTTCCCACTCCAGGAGGACCAGAGAGACATACTATTTTACCTGTAAGCAATTAAAGAAAAAATAAGCTAGTGCTGACATCTCTTTCTTGCAGGAATGCTCACAACAAGTTCACCACATTTCCTGCCGTCTCAATCCAAATTACAAGACGTTTATGAAAGAGTCAAAGAGGGAATCCAATGCACAGACGGATTTTCAAGCTACAACGTGCAACTAATCATAACCAATTACATCGAGAACTTTGAATAAGACATTCCAAGAAGTTTTTCAAGAAAGGAACCAAAAAGCTTATCTAAAACATAATGGCAAGTTGATTGCACTAGAATATTTCCTGTACAGGACCATAAAGAGTAACCAAGTCTTCGATGACACAATGGGATCACATGATGAACACAAATACAGATAGTGGACGGAAGTAAAATAGCAACTTCCATCAACATGTTACAAGCTTAAAATTATTACTTGTCTGATAACTAACACGCATTAGAAGACGCATCAAGCATCGGGGTAAACATAAAAAACTTCAAATGAAGGCAAGCTTTTCATGGCACAGAATCCAGACAAATTTTAGAACTTGAAATCACATAATTCAGTGATGCAACATTCCAGCAAGTAGACAATGTAAAAGAAAACTTAAGAAATTGCCAAACCTTGTGCCATTCCTCTCAGTTTCCCCACTGCTATGAACTCCAATATTCGCTCCTTGACATCTGCCAATCCATAATGATCTTCATCTAGAATTTTTTGTGCACGGATTACGTCAAAGTTCTCATCACTGAACAATTAAAAAGTGATTATAAGAAGCATCAGTAAAGTACCAGATATTCAATCGAAAAATCTAGCAACCAGGAAAAAGACAAGAAATTCTGATATATAACCCTGATGCAAGCTCAAGTGTCAAAACATAGAAATTTAAAAGGTCTTTGCAGTCAAAGAGTTTTATTTAATCAAAATCAAGAAAGGCAACAATCAGATTCAACTAATGAAACACGTTTTCAACCAAGATGCTGTACCTATGTTCCAATGAGTATGAAAGTCCTTTTACATACTTTGTCGTTCTGGAGAAAAGTGACCTTTATGGCATCTTTGTAGTGAATTTTAGGCTCAGAGGCTTCGTATCTTTTTATTTTTCCATTGTTCTTTTTATTCTTTTGGTTGGGGTGGGGACTGCTCAGATTTGGTAATTTACTTCCTTCTGATCTATATCTTTATCCAGTCTCATGATTATCGGAATTCATATTCCCACCTGGAAAGAATTTTGATTTATCAAAGACACTCTTGCATCAAATAAATTTGTAATGATACAAGAAATGCCAACAGCAACATGTTTTAATGACATAAGAACCATGACTTCAGATTAGCATCTCTCTCTTTTTATGGAAACTCATGAACAGATAGACTACAAGTCACTAGATGAGGAACAGCAATTTGTTCAGACCAATTATCATGAGACTGGGGAAGAATTTCCTTCTCTTCTGAAGTTTCAATATAGTTAATAGGATATATTTCATTATCTAGGAGGTCTTTCTGGCACCAACTATAATGTTGCATTATAAGTGAGAGGAGAAGTACATCTTTTCACAATCTTCACATTCTTCTTACCTACAGTTTCTGGCCATACCATCTTCATAGTCTTTCAGGAGTTTGTTTCATTGAGATAAGCAGCAAAGAAGCAGGGAATGTTTAGTTGATTAGGGTACAAACTAACAACAACCATTTCCCTTACGAACTCCAAAATCTCAAAGTTCTATCAGTTGGAAGTTATTTTTTAAGAAACAATAATTTTATTAATAAAGTAGCCAAGGGATGAGAAATCCCTGGCAAAAATACACAGGCGGATTACAATATCAAAGTATGAATACGCACAGCAAAAATACACAGGCGAATTACAATATCAAAGTATGAATACGCACTACAACACATAACTCCAACTCCTAATTAAATCCATCAAATTCTGGCACAATGTGACATAATTGAAAGGAAAATGCCGACTGTAATTCAACAAAAAGGAAAAATAGCCAATGAAGTTCATCCTCTTCTACACATGTACAGAAAGGACCTATTTGACAATTTATGCAATGATCACTATCTTGAAATAGGCCTTTATATACATAGGGATATGAACACATAACACACAAATACGGAGACGCACTCTCAGTTCAATCTTCACAGAGCAATAGTTTTTTTTTTATAAGAAAAAGATTGAAAACTTCACAGAGCAATAGTAACCATAAAAAATGATGCAGACCTGTATTCTCCCCAAGGCAACACGGTCAACCAATCAAGATAATTGCGTGTCACATTGAATTCACTAGAACTGGCTTCCAACAATTGCAATTTTGTCAATTCTTCTTCTATGACCTGCAAGACATGAGGTGGGATCTTCTCCTTCTTCGGGTCAAGCCTTTCTCTGAACTTTTCTGTAGTAGGTGAAGAAAATTGTCACCCACCCGTATTAACCAGAAATTGCACACAAATTTGACCAAGAATTAGAAGAAGACCAAGTCTTTCTCTGAACTTTGTGTAAGTGAAGAGAAGTGTTACCCCACCCATATCAATCAGAAATTCCAGTATATATCATCAAATAATTTTGACTTAGAATTATATAAAGCTAGGCGCTAGCATCATCAAAACTCAAGGAATACACTATCACACTAGCTCACATTGTGACAACCCGGAGGATGACAGCCTATAAAACCATATTACCAACCTGTCTACATCAGCACAGAATATCCATCTGGGAAATTGTAAGATAAAAATAGCATACATGTAAAAAGTAGGAGCATGTGGTTTTCACATAGGATTGCATAAACACCAAATTCTCTAGTTACAGTCTAAAAAGAGAAATTGGTACTCATGAAACCCCTAACTGCCTATTCCACCAGGACCTCCACGTATTCACGTATATTATCTGATAAACCGCTTGAACCTCTGATCTAAAGCCAGTTCATAGGGCACAAATAAATAGTCCTCCTTAAAGCAGAGAAACATCTTACGAGACAAACTTATACCATCATAATTTCGCCAAGTGGAAAAAGGAAATGAGATAAATGATTCCAAGGACCATTGCATATTCATCGAATCAGCTAACACACGGAGTACTCAAATTTTAAAAACAAACCAAGAGAGGGGGTAGTATAAGCGAAAAATAGATAAGTCTGACAGAAACAAAACAAGTAAAAAGAGAAATTCCTGAAAGAGATCAAACCAGAAAGAGCAGTTTTGTCATCAGTCTCCAATCCCAATTCCTGCACAATTAAGAAGTCTATATCAAACAGCATCCTTATCAGAAGCAGATTCAAACAGAACATAATCAAACTAAAATGAGCCATGAATTTTTCAAGTATAAAAACTCATCACTCACACTGTTTATACTTACTACATAACCTTTTTTTTTTAATTCCCTAACAAAAGATTACCTTTTTTATGGCCTTAAGTTGTTCATTTAACAAGTAGCGGCGCTGCTCCCCACTTATCTTCTCCTCAATGGCCTTGGCTATGGATTCCTGAGTACCGCCAAAAACAGGGAAACTTTGATAAAAAAATAAGTGAAATGTAGAACTTTCTGGAATTGATCTATTGTCCAGAGTGCATACCTGGATTTTGCTAATCTCCATTTCTTTCTTCACCAACTCCAAGGTCAGTTTCAGCCTTTTATGTACCTGAATGTAGAGAGTTGGTAGCATCATGAAATAGTGCATGCACAAAAACTTATGTCATTAAAATTTAATGACATAAGAAATTCTTCCAATAATTCCAACCCCTAGCTCAGCTGTTTGAGTGAATACAACAAATAAATAAATAACCCTCAATTTATTCAAGCCTACATAACTGCATAATAATTTGAGTTAATTATTCATCTTTGCCAGAAACTTTTTCATTTCCTTTTTCCCCCTTCTAAAACACCTTATCGAGCAAGGTCATCCTGCTTTCGAGGAACATTTCAGTTCAGAGAAGTTCCTAGTTATACACTTGGTCGGAGATTTTTTCTGCCTCCCATTATGCTAAACAGTATATCCACCAAGAGATCAGGAGGCAGAGATATTTAATTGGAATCCCAGTAAATAACCCAAAACCCCTGAAGGGTGTCCAAGACACCACATCAAAGCCATGTAAGGTAAGAACCGGAAGTTTCCTACTAATTTTGCTGACAAACTATTGAAGCTTTGAAGTCACTTAAGTAAGGCAGTAGACTTAAAACCACAGGGATCAAGACCAAGTTAGAGACCCAATATTCACTAGGACGAGGATGGTGCGTCAATCAGACAGTGTGATAAACTACTTACATCAAGTTCTTCAAGCACTTGTTGGCATTGTAACTTATTTGCACCTGATATTGCGGCGCCAAAATCTGCCACTCTTGGATAAGTGAAATCGCCTATATGCTGCAGGTATTTCATGGCAAGAGATAAGAACCCCAGTAAACGCATAAATTGACAATTTCACATACTTCTAAATAAAAGGACACAAAATTCATATTTTAATTTGAAAAGTATGTTGCTAGTTTAGCCAAAAACTCATCAATCATGTCAGGAATACAGAACTTGTGTCATGAGAAACTGTAATTGTTGTCTTCCAAAGTATTAAAGGTCGATGCCTCTTCCCATGAATCTAGATTAAACAAATATCATTGGATGAAACATCATGATGGGTATAGTAAAATGCATCAGATTCTCAACCAAAATCAACTGGTTAGCTTAACAAATTTCCTGGTAAGAATAAAGAGGTTGAATGTTTAAACTGTTTAAGATGAAATTGGCTCTAACTTCCAGTTTATCAAGAACCAGATGGACCAACCAATCTGAATTGCTCCACTAATAGAGCTTAGGAATACTGATCCACATTCCACAAAGGCTGCAAGCTTGGATTCTTGGAAACCTCTTACAGTTGCTAGGTCCTAACACCAAGTAGATGCAAAAACATACAAGACCACTCTATATATCATCACCATCATCGAGACCATACAGATATCTGCATGAGAAATTGCTGGCATTTTTTTAAGATGAGGACTATGAGTAGTAACAGACCTGAGTATAAGTTTGTGCATGATCCCGCCAAAGGGGACTTGTCTTTAGAACATCTCTCAGAGTTGATATAACTTCAAAAGAAGTAGCTTTGAGAACATCATCGTCCTTATCATATGGTTTTTCCTGAAACACACATCAATAGAGATGAGAAAGTGCCACATGAGCTGCACTTCGAGTTCCAAAAGAGAACCAGTTACAGAGGTAAGCAAATTTTAAATACCTTAAGATGGTCAACTTTGACAGTCAGAGGATCTTCACTGACCTAAACAAGCAGCTACAGTTAATCAAAGTTTGCATGTTGATATACATATTTTCTAGCAATACAAGTATAACAATTTTGTTCCAAGTAAAGAATATTATGCATATGTAAAAAAATGAAAGCATTTTCAGTCGGGGTTGGAGAAACAGATCAGATTATGGAAGAGAATTAATAATCGGATGTATGTATGGTCTAGTTTCAATATTTATATATATATGCATGTATTTTTGTGTGTGTATACATATGCACGTATGTATGTGTTTCTGTGAAGACAGAATTCTACTCACCATTTCTGTGATTCGAAGGCGTCGGTGACCGATCAGAACAACCTGATCTCCTTGGATGCTTGTAATCTATATCATCAAGCCAGATTGGTCAATTCAATCTGTCATACAGATCTGAAATGTTAACATAGCTAGACAGCGAGTAGAAGAAATTACCTGAGCTAGTGTACCAACTTCATGAAGACGATTGAATAAATCTTTTCCTTTGAGATCAAATACGTTCTTGTCTGCATCTGAACCCTCAGTCCCTTCCTCATCTTTAAGAAGGAAGGCACCAGTATAAGGGGCTTGCCTTTTCCTACTCTCTACTAAAGCTGCTAATAATTTTGGATCCTGTAAAACCAGTCCAATCAGCTAACCTCGTACCAATAAAAAGAGTAAAGGGGAAATATGCCAGATAACGTTCTTAGCGTGAAAACTTAGAGATGTATGAATTCATTTTTTATTTTTCCACCCTCATAACGTGTGACACCAAAAAACTTCAACACTGGTGTACTTACAGTTTGTCACAACATGAAGCATTGCAACAAAGAAAGACCAGAGGATATCCACGATCCAGAATAAAAATAAATAAAAAATAATAATAATTGAAAATTGAAGTCAGAATCGACAGCCTTATTCCCCAACCATGATTGGTGCATTCCCCTTTAATTGTTTGGGACTTTTTAATGATTTATCAGTTAGAAGAAAAAAGTTGCACATCCAAGAAAATATCAGAAAAATGTAATAGTAAAACTACATGCACGATCTCCAGTACAGCAACGTTACAATGAATTACAATTTGCATATAGAACTCAAGAAATAATGGTGCGAGAGGCTGCATTACGAACTCAAGTAAAGCAAATGAAGATTTGAGAGTACAGGTACAGTTTAACACAATATGAACACAAGGAAAACCAGAAGTAAGTAGCCATACCTTAACATATATTGGCATATAAAATCCTGGAAACAATGGTCTATGTAGCAGCGGCAGTGCTATAACCTGCAACAAGGAACCAAAAAAAAATCTAATTTTTGTATCACTATGAGATTATATTGAACAAATAACTAGAACCCAGATTGTACTGTGTGGTGGAAGAAGTCCTATAACATGAGAGAAACAAACAAACATGTAATCTCCTACACAATGTTAACATGTGTAAGGAAAGCCTGGCCTGTATAAACTTACAAAGTTCGAGTGAATTTTACAGAGAATCAAGAAGATGGGTAAAATCGAGTTGACAGAGGGCGGGAAATTAGCGAAATAGTACACTCATTATACTGAGCAGATATATATTTGTGTTTTCTGAAACTCATCCTAGAGAATTACAGAAAAGAGTGGACCATCTGATTCTACCAATAAAACATTTAACCCAAATAGAAAATGTGAATATGTGTCTTCCCTACTAGAATGTCTATCTTACCCTTGAATGAACTTCAAGAAAATGACAACAAAATAAAATAGCAGCAGTTTTCTTTCAGCTTGTCAGATACTGCACTTGTTCTCACTAATGTAACACTTTCCCTTGGGCAACAGGAACACACTATTATCCAGTCAAAATACATACGGACCAGTGCAAGTCTTTAAACATTGGAAATGGAAAGAGTTCTATCTGCAAACCAATTTTCTCTCAGACTAGAAGTTTCACAAAGCATAACTTTCAAGAATCAAAAGCATGGAACCAATCCTTATCATGAACTATTCCAGCTAAAGACAGAATCAAGGAATGGTGATTACGGTTACTTGGCCAAGCTTTGGACCAAATGATCTTCTGATTGTAATATGCCTCAAGACCACTCTATACAAAGAGGCGAGGGCCAAAATAAACAAAACTTGCCAAACAAATGAATAAAATCATGACCTCTCCTCTGAAAGCTGTGCATGCCCTATTGCTAAAAAAATTGAAAATCCTCTTTCCTTCTCTTGTATGTATATACATTGGATCGTACGTGCAGTGTACGCATGAGATAGAGATGTGAGTTTCCTTGTCCTCCTAGTGATAAAACTAGCTTTGCATTAGACTTCAGCTAAAGTCCCTACCAAACATTATATTTTTCACAGCTCCCCAAGTTCATAGCAACAAAAGAAAAGGTGTAAATACAATTATGCATAAACTGGTCGTCTCGAGTTTCACCATAGTCCATTTCCATTCATTTTCAGTTGTACAACAGTTAGAGGTACACTTCCATGGCAAAAATTTAGAGGCCTCGATAAATTTGAAGTATCCTAATCTAATATATCAACGGACTTGGACAACATTCTGCCATTAAACAGAATATCAATGTCTCGCTCAAATAGTTGTTTGTACCAGAGGTAACTATGGTTTCCAGTACAAAATCCAATTGGAAATGCAGCAAATATTTGAACAGACGTACCCTAAATAGAAGTTTTTTAATAGGTCTTACCCGGAAATTAGGTACTTGGGCTAGGTTAAAGGTCAAGACGGATCCCCCCCCCCCCCCCAACAAAAAAGAATTACCACATAGAATGTCAATGCAGATAATAAATCCACTTAACAACTAACCGTTAAACAATCTTCGGGTCTAACAACAGTGGGTACAATAGCCGATGAAGACTTGGAATCCGCTGCCTCTTCACCTCCCTCGACCCGCTTAGCCTCCAATCCGGCCGGGTCGGCCGGGTCGGCCGGGTCGGCCGGGTCGGATCCATCTGTGGTGTCTGAGCAAAAGAACCTCCGGAAAAGATATGGATTCCTACTATTTTTCCCGAGAATAACGCGGAGCAACGAGGATGAGGGCTCCCCTGAGGACACGTGCCGGCTCAGATGAGCCCCGAATGCGGCGTGCACACTGCACCTGGTCGTTAGGGCCTTCAACATAGGGAATTATGCAGATAGGAATTAGGGTTTTGGATTGATGATTGGATTCGGATTACAGGTGAGGACGAGCCGGAACCGCCATTATAGAGTGATGTGG
>JAUEKW010000028.1:302029-318187 GCA_032274785.1 Ajuga reptans
AGTCCCCGCAATAGAAATGCAATTTTACGCCCCTGCAAAATGCATTAACAAGGAACAGAGGTTTACAACTTGAATTGCATTTTATCATTATAACGTAAAATGTAACCTAAAAGAGGAAAAAATACAAGACATTATAACGTAAAATGTAACCTAAAAGAGGAAAAGATACAAGACATTATTCAGCTAGATTGTAACGTATATATAATCACCCCTACCAAACACAAGATAGTCAAAAGATGGTATATATTGCCTACCAAATGTAAGATAGTCAAAAGATGATATATACAATCATCCCTACCAAACACAAGACATGTTATACAGTATGAGCTAATACATGATATCTAATCGCACGATAGTTACTACCTCCTAATCTCATACCCCCTACCAAACGAGCCCTTAGTGCAGTGGCTTTTCGCTATGGGGGCTAAAACGGGGATGTTATTAGAAAACCATAAACCCTGACATTTCCGATCCAAAAACCATCGAGTCGTCGACAATTACTAGACTCGAAAATCATGCGCGACTAAGATCTCAGCTCTCCATTCTCTACTCTTCTTGTTTTCAGATCGGACCGATCAACAATCTCGATGGCTTCCATAAACTACTTTCTGCTCTTCGCAACTATACTCTTCCATAGTTATCGATTCGTGATTGCTGATTCCATCCAAGGATGCGGTGGATTCGTTGAGGTGTTGTCGATGACTTATTGGATCTTTTGTTGTTTTCTACTTGTTTTTGACTGAAAATTCATTTAGAATGTGTATAATTATAGTTTTCCTGAGCTAAATGTATGTGGAAGTAAATTTTATCTGTCATTTGGTAGGCGAGTTCGGCGTTGATAAAGTCGAGGAAGCCAACTGATGCGAAATTGGATTACTCTCACGTCACGGTACTGGAATTTGTTGCAACCGTGGTTAAGTCGAATTCTGGTGTTTGTTTCTTAGACTTGGAATCTTGTTTTTGGTTTTTTAATGTGTACTGGTTTCTGAAATGTAGGTTGAACTTCGGACATTGGATGGCTTGGTTAAGGACAGGACACATTGTGCTCCTAATGGTTACTACTTCCTTCCAGTTTACGACAAGGTATACATTAACTTGCTTCTCTTTTTTTCTTTTCTTTCTTGGCATGAATGCTCAAACCTGAAATTAGTTTGGCGTTCTTGAGTTCACCTTTTCTTCATAACATTATTCAGTAGATTTAGTTGAAGGGAAGTTTGTCCTCTTACCTATCTCTATATCTTTCCCTCCCACCCAATAGAATGCGCATGACCAAATAGAAATGCTCACCCCCATCTTCCAATCTTCTCTATCAAACATACCCTAAGGGACGAGCCTGACGATTTTCTGTAAAAAAAAATGTGAGCTCCTTTCTATCCGTTTTCGAATTCTAAATTTCTAGTGCAACTGCCTTGTTTGTAATCTTACGACTTTCAGAAGATTTTATTTAATGTATTGGTTGAAGATTCGCATGCCTGATATCAACCTACCAAAGCTTATGAGTTGTTTAAGACCCTAGTACTGGGACTCTTGAGGTTTGTTTTTTTAAAAGCTGAGTACTAGTTTCTTTGACAAACTGGATAAACTACAGAAATATATAAGTACACGTCTCTCTATTTTATATTTGGTTTTTTAATTTTGTTGTATTATCTTTCATGCCATTTCATGAATTGCTTTTATCTTGGTTGCAGGGTTCTTATGTGATCAAAATCAAGGGACCTAAGGGATGGACATGTACACCAGAACAGGTTGAGTTTCTTGGTTACTTACTAATATATTTCTTTGTAGAATGCCTTATTTCAAATTTAAGGCATGCGGCCTTTTCTGTTTCAAATTTAAGGTACATGCTCACTGCAAATTCCTTTTGTAGGTTCCCGTTGTTGTTGATCACACTGGTTGTAATGCCAACGCTGACATAAATTTTCAATTTACTGGGTAGCTAATAACTCTTTCTAACTTTAGACTTTTATTTTTTATTTTTATTTTATTTGTTGTTTAAAGATGACAGTTGGACTTGTCCGTGCACTACATTTACTCCTTATCTTTGGTATTATTGTGTTACTACTTCTGCAGGTTCACCTTATCCGGACGAGTTGTTGGAGCAGTTTCTGGGGATAGCTGTTTGCATAAAAATGGTGGTCCATCAAATGTGAATGTTGAGCTTCTATCTACCAGTGGAGATGTTGTCTCTTCAGTTTCAACAACATCAACAGGAAGTTACTCATTCAAAAACATTATTCCAGGTCTAGTTGCTATTCCGATTTCTCACCATAAAATATAGCATATGGACTCTCTTAGTAGTTGAAGATGGGTAATTGGTCTCCTCTTGCACGTTTGGTTGGCAGCGGGTCCGTTTCCAATTGTCGACACGTGTTCCACTATTTCCCCTTCTCCCTCTCTATTCAATAAAACCATAATTTTATCTTTCATCATGCAATTCATTTCTCCTTTAATTCTTTAGCTTTTTAAGTTGTTACATTTTAACCCATATGCATTCATATAGATCCCTTAAAAACACCAAATCTCATAAATCAAAATAGTTATTTTAAAGAAATACACAGCATGTAGAGCACACAGAATCTGCAATGAATGAACTTCATTTTTATGAATATGGTGTCAGATAATAGATTTCTTGGCTGTGTGAGGAATGATCTGTCTTTTTCATAACTTGCGTTGAACCGGATAGGTTTTCTATTTGTTATGCATTTCTATTAGATGGAGTTATCATTTCTGATCTAGTATGTGTTTTATTTGGACGCAGGAAAGTATAAAATAGCTGCTTCACGTCATGATTTAAACATCGAGATCAAGGGTTCTGATGAAGTAATTACATGAACCCCTTTTCTCATTCACTACTTTGCCCAATTTATTTAATCTTACTGTAACATTAATTCAAGTTCACATTTGATCATGCAGGTGGAATTAGGGTTTGATAATGGTGTGGTGGGTGATGTTTTCTTTGCATCAGGCTATGATATCCGTGGACATGTGGTTGCTCAGGTATATATTTTCCAATATTTCAACTGAGTACTTCTTTTTAGACTTTCTGAGCTTTGATTTAGCTACCAAAGAGTTCACTATTGCTTCTTGGCTGTTCAGATTTAATGTAAAAAAATATCAGCCTCAAGAAATGTTGGTTAGCATATTAATTTATGATAGTTTGTGTTCTCCATCCACTTCTCCATTTTGTGCATGAATAGAAAATGTTCAATTGGAGATATTTTTTCCCCATTGGTATTAGGGGGTGGTTGTTGAGTATTATTCAATCAGCTTGTTTAATTGTTTTCACTGCATATTCTTGACTAATGATATAGTGCATTGGAATCGATAGTATGCCCTTTTGCTTTTGAACATTATCTTTTAAATTATGGCGCATGGTGAACTTTGTTTCGACATGTATTTAGTCGCTGAAGGATTGATATCTCATGTAGAGAAGACCTATGATATATTTGTTTTTTGTCTTTGACGATGGAGAAATGTTTTGGGAAATTGTTAAGGGGGATGTGTGGTATATTTCCTTTTTATCTTTTCCTTATCAAATGTTCATTGATTAGGTGTACTTTTTGACGAATTGTCACGTCTGGTTGGATTTTCTCTGATTATTGGTGTCGCATCATCATTATTGTTGGATGATAATTTTATATTAAAACGGAAATTGTTTGACATATTTTTAATACTGTAGGGATTGATGTGTATACATACACAAATATATAACTAATATGTGACATATGTTGTATATGGCATATGTGATATACAGAAAAGATTAGGGTGCTCTGAGAATAGTTCAGGAAACTGGAAATGTCTTTTTGGACAAAAAGTTGACCAAGTGTTGGTTTTGTACTTGGAAGAATGAAAAAGTTCGCCGAAATGGAAACCAAAACCCTATTTTCGGGAAAACGATCATGCTTGCTAAGATGCTTTGCTATATTACAAATTACAATTTTAATATTTCTAATAACCTCCTAAGCTAATATGCTTAATCTAATTTGGACTATGTTATTTTGAGGTTCTTTTTGTTTTAATTTATCTGCATTTTTTGCAATCTGATATTGTCCAAAAACCAAAACTTAAAAGAATAATAATATAATGATCTTCAATGTGATATTGACAGGGAAATCCCATATTGGGAGTTCACTTCTATCTATACTCCGATGATGTCTTAGAAGTGGATTGCCCGCATGCCTCCGGTAATGCACCTGGGCCGGGGAAAGCTCTTTGCCATGCTGTATCTGATGCTGATGGGATGTTCAGATTTAAATCAATACCATGTGGTAAACTCTCCACTTCTTGAGTCTCGTGAGCTCTTGTTGTTCCAAAATCGTTGTTGTGTCATTATTCTTGTCTGCATTTTACTCATTTAATTATCTGAAGTTTGATATCAAATCTCTGCAGTCTGCACTTTTTTGAAACCTCTCCTAGATCAATATCTTTTACTCTATGTATAGAATTTCAGTATTAGTGTTCCCATAATACATGCATTTATTTGCTCATGCTTGAGTATTATACATTTATACTTATCAAGGAAATGTTGTGTTTGCTTGTGTTCCACTACTATTGTTTTTCTCAGAAGAATGTTTTCTTCTTGTGCACATTATATGTAATTGGTTTTGTCATGAGAGTGTTTATTTTTTGTATTTCATTGGATTGTCTTATGCCTATAGTGTGATTTTTTTTTTCCTTTTTCTTTTCGGAAGATTATTAGAGTGATTTCTGGATGGGCATCCAAAATACCTCGTGTACTGGGATTGCTAACTGCATATGGGAATTGATTGGTACTGTGACAGTTTCTTATGAATGCAATACTAAATTTTCTGAAAGTAATACAGACAGTGTGTTCAACTACTCATTCTTTGACCTCTACATTCTGGTTAAGTATCTAGGTATAAACAGGTTCTACATGAAAATAGCATATTCTTATTTCTCCGGTTTTAGTTTGTTTCTACATCAGGCGATCAAAGACTTGTCTGCTTATACCTTATTTATACTAATGTACATTGTGGTCATGCCACCATTTAATTACTACATATTAGAACTTCTTTTCTTGATAGCATGTAAGATAATCCAACAATTGTTTTGAACAACTTGGTTTTTCTGGTGTTTAGCCAATGGTTTGGTGAAATGTGTCAGGTGATTACAAGCTTATACCTTTCTACAAGGGTGAGAATACAGTATTTGATGTTTCGCCTCCTTCGGCACTGGTGTCTGTCCAGCATGACCATGCTATAATCCCTCAAAGGTTCCAGGTATTGGTTACTTTCTTGTCAGTCAACAGTACTTTAGTTCAAGCTAGGAATGCAGCCTGAGAATATGTAGGGATGTAAACAAACTGAATCAAGCCGAACAGTACAAGGCTCAAGTTTGGCTCGCTCGATTTTTCAGTGTGTTCGAGTTCGGCTCGAGTTCCACTCGAACTTCTAAAATGATATTAGAATTTGGTTCGTTTTGTAATTATTAAGCTCGCGAATAGTTCGAGCTCGGTTCGACAAAAGCTCGATAACATATTAAACGAGCATAGTTTGAGCTCGAGTTCGATAACATGTAATCGCTAAGCTCGCAAATAGTTCGAGCTTGGTTCGGAAAAAGCTCGATAACATTAAACGAGCATAATTCGAGCCCGAGCTTTTTAAATTCATGCCGAATACAATTAAGTGTATATATTTTTAGATAATAATATATATAATCGACCTTGGCTCGCGAACCCAGCTTGCGAGCCTGGGTTCGTGAAAAAGCTCGCGAACTTAAGAACCAAATACCTACAGGCTCGAGTTTGGCTCGAAAATTTTGTCGAGCTCGAAATTAGGCTCGGGCTCGGTTCGTTTAGTCCAACAAACGATTCCGAACGAATACGTTTTCGAGCTGGGGTCCGAATAGTTTGAGAATAGTTTGGTTTGGTTACATCCCTAAGAATATGCATAAAAAAATACTTGGATATGCTTACAATTGTGTATTATGTTATGTTCTATCTTTTTTCTCATTGGTATATGTTTTGAATGTGATATCTAGGACTTGCTTAAAGTTCTTAGTTATATTCACTTTTTACAAGGACGTCACACCAAAAACAGTATATAGCTGACTATATGTTTTAGCTTCTTGGTGTTTCTTTCTTTCTTTTGTGTATTTTTTTTTTATTTTTTGTTTTGGTGGAACCTTGAGAAAATCTGATGCACGAAAGTGTTCTCTCTTTTATATCCTCAAGAGGATTGCATTGCCTAGGATGATTGACATACTTCATATTATTTCATAGTTTTAACAACTTTTCTCTCTTAGATTACTTCTTATTTGCTATTTCATTCATGTTTTGGATGCTAAACATGCTGTATCTTAAATTCAATAATCATATTGACATTCATGTTATACAGGTGACTGGGTTTTCCGTTGGGGGTCAGGTGGTTGATAGTAATGGTATTGGAGTGGATGGTGCGGAAATTGTAGTTGACGGCCATGAAAGATCAATAACTGATAAAGAAGGATATTACAAGCTTGATCAGGTATAATCATGTTAAAACTTCTACTTCTAGTAGCAATGTTTCACGTTTAGTTTCTTATGATGTCATCCGTTGTTTTCCCCCACTTTCATTTCGTTGTTCAGTTTTGTGGTATAAGCTATTAAGTACGTAGTTATGCTATTATGTCCTGCTTATTTCTTGCTTATCCAAGAACATTGTTAGTCTGTGTAAGTGTAAAATATATGGATCCAATCTAAAATTCTCAAAACCGTTATATGGGGCTTGTAGTCTTAGGCCTTATGAGATGCACAAATGAAGTCGAGTACAGTGTTAGTTTGTTTTGGAATTCTATTTGATTCATTCTCATTCCTCGTCATGTTCAGAGTGATTCTAATGCATTTTGTAGTGCCACCAGTCATATTTTTTACTAACGGCTACTGAATCAATTTTTTCTACAAGTAGAGATATTATATAAACGCATAAACTACATTTTGCTTCTTCCACTGTAATCTCAATTTCTGAATATCTGATCCAATCAGGTGGTGTCTCCTGACTTTATGTGAAAAATGCAATTCCTCATTTTTTCTCCTTTTGGTGTTTGCTTGATGAATGGCAATCTTTTTAGGTTACTTCAAAAAAATACAGTATTGAAGCCAAGAAGGAACATTATAGGTTTGAAAAGCTGAATGACTTTTTGGTGAGTCAATCTCCAATCTTCTATTTATTGCTAACGTTCATTACCTAACACAATTACTGAACAGAAGGAATTCCTCACCAATGATTAATCTCTTTTTTATCTTCATTGGGTTCTCAGTCATCTATAACATTTTGCGCTGACCTGCACATTTTCTTAGGTTTTACCAAACATGGCTTCTATCGCTGATATCAAAGCAGTTGCATATGATATATGCGGCATGGCCCAGACAGTTAATTCTGCTTACAAGGCAAAGGTAATTTGTTTTTCACCTGATTATATTCAGCATTGTGACACATCCATATTTACGCTAGAACGTGGCATGATATAGTAGAGTGGGACCAAGAAACCAATGGGTTCTTCTTCTGTCTTTGGTACTTATTGCTTTATAGAAAGTATGGTTGTATGACAGAGTTGGCCGGTAGTAGCCCAATATACACAAATTTACCGGAAGTAAATTTGAAGTTTGACTTTGATGTTTTGAGAAGTTTCTAATTGCCATCCCGTGGAAGTAAATATTCAGAAAACCCAAAACGTTGAATTGTCTGGTGGTGGTAGTGATGTCGAGGGTGTTTGCATCCACTGATTGATGTAATTGGTATGGTGACAGTTGGTTCAATGCTTAATATCATGAGGAGCTCTTTTCAAACTTTTTTTGCAAATTGTTGCATATAATTGGTT
Source organism: Ajuga reptans (assembly GCA_032274785.1). Classification (NCBI taxonomy): domain Eukaryota; kingdom Viridiplantae; phylum Streptophyta; class Magnoliopsida; order Lamiales; family Lamiaceae; genus Ajuga; species Ajuga reptans. The sequence continues at coordinate 309,848 of JAUEKW010000028.1, forward strand.
TTAGAAATATTAAAATGCTTTAGTCTCTTCTGTTATATATATATATTTGATATTTGATTTGATTATTTTCTGACTTCGTTGCGAGGAAATAAAATCTTTGACTTGTCAGGTTGCTTTGACTCATGGGCCCGAGAATGTCAAACCACAAGTGAAACAAACTGATGAAAGTGGCAACTTTTGCTTTGAGGTAAGCTTGTATCATGAGGCAGTTTCCCAGTTTGTCGGAGCTATTTTTAATTTCACAACTTTTCATGTGTATATCGAATTTCATAAAGCACATCTTTTTCAAGCTAATAGATTATCTACTAAGCTATATCATTGGCAAAGAGTGCATGTTTTTATGTCAGTCATATAAAATGAATATTTAATGTTTTCAGGTTCCTCCGGGTGAATACCGTTTGTCTGCCTTACCAGCGACACCTGAGAGTGCTCCAGAACTTATGTTTTCTCCCACTCATATTGATGTTATTATCAATAAACCACTGCTGGATGTCAAATTCTATCAGGTATTGGTTCACATATGATGACACGAAGAGTGCTTTCTTTTTATATACAAGATGCTTTACAATCTCACTTTTTCTTAGAGGCGTCTTACAACTCTCACTACGTTTAGTCTGTCTATCCGTCTCCTGGATATTTTCGTCGTATATTGACTCTGGATGTTACCCAGCTTTTTAAAAATAAAAAGTTTACCTTGAATAGTATGTTCATAATGTAAGAACTTCTCAGATTATTGTTATCATTATTTCCATGAAATAATTTAGGCACAAGTCAGTGTTCGTGGATCAGTAGTCTGCAAAGATAAATGTGGGCTTTCTGTCTCTGTTATGCTTGTGAGTCTGGATGGCAAAAGTAAAGAAGAGAGAAGGACAATTAATCTGACTGATCAGGGTGGTGACTTTTCCTTTTCTAATGTTCTCCCAGGAAATTACAGAGTCGAGGTAATGCCATAGTCTTTTACTTCCTAAATAAAAGGCATGCTTTTGGTTCTCTGTTTCCGTTTGCACTATCTTATTTCTTCTATTAAACTGTTGTGTATCTACACATGTACGCATTTATGTATGTACATGCGTGTCTGTGAGAGAGTGACCAAAGCTTATGTTAAATCCCTTGTGTTTAATTCTGTAGATTTGTTGCAGTTCCGGACTGTTGCTTAACATGAAACTGTGGGATGTTGGGCTCTTTTACGTCCCTTTCTTGGTTTCTCTTATTCCACTGCTTTACAAATATGAGTTAATTATTTGGGATTCCCTGGAAAGCCACAGTTTGTAAAGCTGTGGTCACTGAAATCAATGCATGCATGCTATAACGTCTGGTTAATTGTTCATGCCGTTCCTCATAGTAAAAGTAGCTACCATAACACTCGCAGGCTCCTTTTTTATTTCTAGGTCCTCCTTAATGATAATTATTTTGCTCCATACCAGGTCAAAAACTATTCGCCTGGAACCACATCTGGAGAAGATAGTTGGTGCTGGGAGCAGAACTTTATAAATGTGAATGCTGGTGCGGAGGATGTTTCAGGGATTACATTTGTACAAAAGGGTTATTGGGTTAGAGTAATTTCCAGCCATAATGTGGATGCTTACTTGACACAAGCTGACAGTTCCAGGATGGACTTGAAAATTAAGGTCAAAGTCATTATTGGATTACTGAATATCTCCAGCCCATCATTCATCTTGAAGTCATCACTTAAGTCTTAAACTGTTTTCATATTGCAGAGAGGTGCTCAGAGGATTTGTGTAATGTCTCCTGGTGTCCATGAACTCCATTTTATTGACTCATGTATCTACTTTGGGAGCTCTAGCTTCACAGTTGATACGTCAAATCTATCAGTATGATGAATACCATTGCTATCCCCTCTCATTTTTTCTTTCTTTTGTTTGGGGTGGGTGGTGTGATTGGAGTGGGAAGAGATTGTGGGAGGGAGGGTTGAACTTAAAACGGTTTTGCCTTCTCTTTTTCTTATGTATTCATTTTATGTCTTGTTTGTGCAGCCTATTAATTTGAAGGCGGAAAAATACCTGCTCAAGGGGCATATAAATGTTGAATTGGACAAGAACTCGCCTGATAATATACCACTTGATATCTTAGACGATCAAGAAACATTGGTTGATAATACTATTGCAAGACTTGTCTCCTCTGAAGTTGATCAGTTAGGCCCTGCAGTCTATGAGTATTCTGTTTGGGCTAGTTTTGGAGAAAAACTCATCTTTGTCCCGCAGGATTCTGGGTATGTTTGTTGCCAGTTTTGGTTCTTGCATCCCAATTCTGCCTGCTTTTCTGATTTAGGATGTTTCTTGTAACCAGAAGATTGCTTCATATTACTATGCATTTATCAGCTTTTTGTTTTTTGTTTTTTTTTTCTCTCTCCCTATATCCATTAAGTCTTTTCACTTGAAATCTATATTTCCCCTCTGTATTTTTCCATCTTTGCAGAAAACTAGGATACATGAAGTAAATCTATTTTAAGTGCACATAACCCAGTTTGAACAGTTCTACAACCAGGGTAGGCAACCAAAACAAGGCCACATTGTTACCCCATATATAAGATTAAAGGAAAATGTTTTTCTTGGCCACTTGAGTTACATGCCTGGGGGGATCTCCATTGATTTGTACATCAACTGCAAACAGGTGATTATAGCTGGTCCTGGACTCCAGTTAACAAGATACATCACAACTATTGAATTTAAAGGCGTGACACACTAAAAGAACTTGCTCTAACCAAGAGAAGTTACTAATAAGTTGCTCTCCTGTATCTTCATGTTCACAGTACTGACATAATGTGCATCATTTATATTTATATATTTCAGCGACACCTTACCTATTGACGTTTAATCTATAGGGAACTGATCCCTGCCTACCATGGGACAACTTAATGTGCCCAAGTTGTGCTCAATGTGGGCAGGGGATCATTTTCCTTAATCTATTTACTTTCCAAGTTCAATAACTATCATCAGATTGCTGGTCTATATGGCTGGAGATGAACAGGAGGATTTTTGAAGATCGTTTTGAAAGTTAGGAGGATGTTTGGGGGAGGATTAGATTTAGAGTAGCACTTTGGATGCCTAACCATAGGAGTTTTAAAAGTTCTCATGTATCAGACCTAGTTAGGAATTGGTGTTATATCATGTACCTCACCGAATTTCCCTGACTTTAGGTGTATGCTTTTCTGATTAGGATCCCTCATCCCTGTTTCTGTTTAATTTAATATTTTTTTTTCTTATAAAAGAAAATGTTGTCGGACATCTTACAATTGACGTCATCTTTAATTTACATCTGCTGCAGGAATGATATGGGAAAGAAAATATTATTTTACCCAAGACAACAGCATGTAAGGGGCTTTAACAATCCCTTTTCAACTTATAACTTGTATAGGGAAAATCTCAATTCAAGGTTTCCATCATCCTTGATTAGGTCTCAGTGACACAAGATGGCTGTCAAGTTCCAATTGCCCCGTTTTCTGGTCGATTGGGGCTATACATTGAAGGGTCAGTTTCACCCCCTCTTTCACATGTTAACATACGAGTTCTAGCTGAAAGAGATAGCCATGTTTATCCACTCAAGCAAGGCGATGTAGCACTGCAGGCTACCACTGGAACAGATGGTCTATTTCTTGCAGGTCCTCTCTATGACGATATAAGTTACAGTGTAGAGGCATCAAAGGTTTGGTTTTTGTTTGTTTGTTTGTTTGTTTGTTTTGATTTGTTTAGTTCAGATTATCATGACATGGTTTTGTTTGGTTATAGTGCTTCCAGCCAGCAACTTGTTGAGATATTGCTTGTAGTCATAGTTCATTTGGACTACATAGTCCTTGTTTATATTGTGCAAATATAATATTGAAATGCTTTTAGGAATGTTCAAGTGTTATCTGCATGTTTACAAGAATTTCAGAAAGTATGATATAAGGGGCATATTGAAGTTAACATTTGTTGGAAACCTGTGTAATTAGGCAAACTTTTTGAGGGATATACTCCAAACTTCCCCTCAAAAAGTTTGGAGTATATTGAAGTTGGAATTTCTTGGAAGTCTGCATATTAGGCTATATCCACTCCCATCAGATTATTCTGATTTTATATTCTTTGACAGATATTATTATTATTATTAATTTTTTTTTATTTTTTTTTGATAGGAAACATGTATTATTATTATTGTTATTATTATAATTATTATTGTTGTTATTATTATTATTGTTGTTGTTGTTGTTGTTGTTGTTGTTGTTATTATTATTATTGTTGTTGTTGTTATTATTATTATTATTTGTTTGTTTGTTTGTTTTTTTTTTTTTTTGAAGTTGGGCTGTGCTGCTTTTGTTGTGTACCTTGTTGCTGATTATGAGGTTTAGATTTAAGTTAGTGAAGTTAGAAGATGGTGATTTATGAGTTGGGTTATGAGTATCCAAGGAATTGCATTTTTTCCGTTAGTTGTTTTTTCCTCTGGAACAAATAGAAGTTCTTTACATTTTTTTTGCTCTTTCCTTGACTGAAAATTACATTCTGTATTTTCCTCCTTTTCTGATTGAAAATTATATGTTGCGTTTGCCTTGTCACTGGAGGAATTGTTTTCTTTTTTGTAATCAATTCCTCTTACCTCCATATTTTCCCTGTATTTACGAGTGTGAAATATGCTTTTCAATTTAGCAAAGAAAAGGAATCATATTTCGTTACATATAGCACAGAATATGCAAATGTATAGTTGTACTAGTTTTTAGTCAACTCCCCTTTGTGTGCAGTCATATTATATTCAATGAGTTTACTGAAGAAAGATCATATCACTGTAATTTTTACACTAAAGTTAATTGAATTTGAACAAATATTATGTATTGAAAACTGTTGCCAAAATTCACATAGGAAAGAGAATTCAGAAAACTCCATTCTAGATTTTTTTTGCACATCATGATGACTGCTTTTTCTTCCTTGCAGCCGGGTTATTACGTAAAACAAGTTGGACAGTATTCCTTTTCTTGTCAGAAGCTGGGTCAAATTTCTGTACGATTATTTTCTAGAGAAGACAGCAATGAGCCTTTTCCATCTGTTCTCTTGTCATTGAGTGGTGATGATGGTTATAGAAACAATTCAGTAACAGGTGTTGGTGGAACTTTCACGTTTGATAACTTATTTCCCGGGAGTTTTTACCTCCGACCTCTATTGAAGGTACTTGACAGAAAATGCCTTTTGTAACCTGCGCTGATTGATAATGATCGCTTTTCAACTTTACTTTTTGGTTGATGCCTCATTATTTTGGGTCTGGTCCACAGAATTTTAGGCCTACATTCTGAGCAAAGTTGTGATTGGAAGAAAATAAATATTTGAAAGACGCTAACACCAAGCAAAGTCGTAGAAATCTGTTTCTTGTTGCATTAAAAATTAGTTTTTTTAAGATTTGTTCACTGCCTAAAGTCATATGCCTCCAGCTTCCCATTTATTTTACTTGGAGATCGACAAACATTAGAACTTGTCATAATTTTCCTTCCATATGCATTACCAATTTTCCAGGTTATGATTTGCCTTCCTGATAACTGAGTGTAGGTAATGGTTAACAATAATGTACTGATATTCTTCTTCCTACTTCCAGGAATATGCTTTCTCTCCTCCTGCAGAGGCAATTGACATTGGTTCCGGGGAATCCAAGGAAGTTGTCTTTCATGCTACTCGTGTTGCTTTTAGGTATCACTAAAGAGTAGTTTTTCTTCATTACATATTTATAATAGTTACAATTCCAACATATCCAGCAATAATATGCTTTCTATCATGGTAGCTTTTTGTGAATGTGCTGTAATGTTTTTTGCTTTGTAAGCAACAATCTTTATATGTAAATACATGCCTCACTATTTCTTTAATTGCTTGTGGAGTCTGAATTACCTCCCAAGGAATCTGATGTGGGATTTGACTGTTCTCATACTTATACTCTCTTTCACGATTTCATTACTCAACAGAGTTCATATATATACTCTTTATTTATGCACGATTGCATTACCCAACACAGAGTGCTTCACATGATTTCAGTTACAGCTTCTTCGTTAGAGATTTATATCTTGCCCAACTTTACATCATGCAATTCAGCCAAAATGGAAATCACAGTACTGGTCTAAATCTCTGTGACAATCCTATTTCCTTGACCCAGAAGCTGGGGGCTTGAACCCTTTGCTGTATCTTAGATGCTCAATAATGCCTTTCTTTTCAAGTGATGTAATAATTTGTAACTTAACCATGTCAAAGGCAGGGTAAAAGCAGCATTTGTCTAAAACTATTTGGCTGTTAAATTGCAAAACAAAACTAAATAGCTATATGAGTACCTTGAACTCTTTACTCCCCTGCAGTGCCTTGGGCAAGGTAACTCTATTGTCGGGTCAGCCAAAGGAAGGTGTCTCAGTTGAAGCGAGGGCCGAGTCAGAAGGCTTTTATGAAGAAACAATTACAGATGCCTCCGGAAGTTACAGGCTGAGGGGACTCCAGCCTCACACCACCTATGTAGTAAAAATAGCAAGGAAAACTGAGCTTGATGGCATACTAATTGAGCGTGCAACTCCTGAGTCCTTGACTATTGAGGTTAGTTTTACTTTTTTTTGGGATCTCATATTCAGATAGCCCCTGATCATGATTAGTATACTTAACTCAGTGACTGTCTTGTAAAATTGTTAAAAAGCCTTCAGCCCAAGTTTAATGCTTTTTGAGTATATAGTTGTGATAAAAATGAGGATGCTCAAGAAGTAAAAAATAGCTAACCATGCAAAAACATTATGTGTGTCAGATTCAATTTCAGGCCAAAGTCTGTCATGTAGAATCCTACCTTTACAGCTCTGATAATTGCATTCTGGAGAACATAATTCTTTGTTTATTTTCTTCACTTATATCTGAAGTCTCTCTATTTACCTTATATATGTCATGTTAGGTTGGCAATGGAGATATCAAGGATCTAGATTTTGTGGTCTTTGAACAGCCAGATATGACCATTTTAAGTGGCCATGTTGAGGGAAAAAATATCAAGGAGCTCCATTCACATATAAGGGTGGAAATTAGAGCAGCTAGTGATCCATCGAAGGTTGAGTCAGTCTTTCCCTTGCCAATTTCTAACTTCTTTCAGGTGAAGGACTTACCCAAGGGTAAGCACCTGGTTCAGCTTCGATCTGATATACCATCTAGCACTTACAAATTCGAGTCTGAGGTTGTTGAGGTCGACTTAGAAAGCAGGCCACAAGTTCATGTTGGTCCATTGAGCTATAGGATTGAAGAGGACATCTATAAGCAGGTAATCTCTTGAGTTTTTGTGGTTTTCTAAGTAATTCAAAGCTCTGCAATTGGATGGGAATTTCTGTGTTAATAAATGCTGGTCTTGTATTTTTCTTTTATTTTAATTTAGTGGGGTTTTATGTTGATTGAATTCAAATAAAGGGTCAGCATTTTGAACTTTTCCATTTTGGCAATGTTATATAAAGCTGATGTGAATGATTGCAATTGTTTGATCGTCTTCAGGAATTAACTCCTGCTCCTGTGTATCCTCTGGTGGTTGGAGTTTCCGTAATTGCCCTCTTCATAAGTATGCCAAGGTAGTTGAGATCGTATAAAATGCATATTTTGACTTTTCTTAACCTGCTATGTTAGTATGTAAATTTTATTACTTGAACATATAACTTATAACTTTTTGTTGTTTGTATCACTTTTTGACTTGTAGATTAAAGGATCTATACATGTCAAGGTCCTCCGCAGCTGCAAAGAAGCCGACTATCAGGAAAAGGATATAGCCGATTGAAATTTTTTTTTCGCCGTCCATTTTATGAGCCCAAAAGGGGTGATTAGCAGATTAATACAATTTAACGTAACATCAGCCACGTCTTGGTGGGCAGGATCCGGCTGGATGAAAATTTGGAGCATTACTTGTTAATTTGGTGATTTGGTGATCTGGTAAGGTAGTCATAGAGCTATTTGTAGCCATGGTGGTGATGCTTCCCAAGGGTAATTCTGTAACATAAGAGCAGGATTCTGTAAGATTGATACATTGTTAGGGTGCTCCAATTGCTTTGAACTTCGGTTTTTGATCAATGTGAATGAAATCTGCAGAAGATTTTAATATGGCAGTATTAAAAAACAAAGACAGCGCATAATCCCGTATTAAGGGCGTGTTATCATGCCCAAACCAAGAGACAGATTAGATACATTGATCGATAGCATGGAATGGTCCAGCAAACTGAACCCTGCCTTATTCTTAAAAGGGGTAGCCTCTGATTTGATGGTTGTATCTACGCTAAGCTAGGTAGTTAGAATGGAATATTATATATATATATATATATATATATATATATATATATACTATCAAAGAGAACGTGAGTTTAACGTGTGCTCTTTT
>JAUEKW010000028.1:332342-349164 GCA_032274785.1 Ajuga reptans
AAGTAATATTTTTTGACAATTAAGTAATACCTTTTGGCATAAAAGTAATACCTTTTTGACCGGGTAGAACTATCATACCCATTGCATATAAAAAGATCCATGCATGATGCAACGAGGACATATAAGTTTTTGCCAAAATATAAATATTCACAAACGTTATTAACACAAATATGTTGGCAACAAAATCAAACATTACTCTACTTAGCTCAAATTCAATTTAAGAAACAAACCAAACACAAGTAATTATAAGCTCGGCTCAAATCGGATCGTTTGCGGCCCCACGATCTAGCTCGAGGGGCAATACGGAAATTGAATCCGTGAGAAGAGACGAAGTTTACCCCAATTCTCCTTATAATTAGCCACACCATTCAAGGATGGAAAGGGCAGCGGACATGGAGGTCTACTCATGGCTCCGCCGAAGTGTTTCCAAACTCAGGAAGACGTCTTTCACCACCTCCACCGCCGCCCTAGCTGCCGATACCAACAATAAATTACAGGAAGAAGAGGAGGAGAAACTTTATGGAATAACTGACCAATTGATAGAATTCATCAAATCTCTCTCTATTGATACCTTCAAGAACTTCTCTCTTCCAGGTATAACTACTCTTTGATTTTCTGTTCAATTTTTTGTTTTAACTGTGTGGTAATGGTCTGATTTGGCGGGTTTATAGATGAAGAGGAGAGTAATTGTGATGGTGGAATTTCTGGGAAGGTACGGGCTGATCTTTCCGATTGGCAGGAAACCCATGCCATGCTTGTTCTTTCCAGAGTGAAGGTTGCTCCTGCCTCCCCCCCAATTAAATTAAGTATTTTATGACATCATTTTTGTTAATGACTAGACTTGTCGAGTTGAACTTTTGTTGAATATTGCTTTAACAGAAAGGGTAAAATGCTGGAGAACTATTGTAGGAGTGCTATGTAATTATTTCCAGGATATGATTTTAGATGCATAATAACAAGTTGTGAAATTAGAATATGGAGTTTGTTAGATGTTTAACGAGAGTGAACGGAGTAATATTCAGGCAAAAATTACCTGCTAGAGAAGAGAAATCAAAGAAATAGCCTAATTTGTCTAGCACACACACTTGTATGGAGAGGTATACTTGGGGATATGTTCTAGCGGTTATATGTAGTGTGCTTGTGACTCTTAATGGTGTTCGAACACTTTACCTGTCAACCTTTTCCATTTTGGAGGAACTCTTGCTAAGTAATTTACGAAATAACATAAATTATTTTATGCATCTAGATGCAGCTTTGTTAAATTAGCATTTAGTTTGAGGACAGAACAACCGAGAAAGGAAGGGTGGGAAAAATAGTTATGAGGGTGATGATGGAAAAGGAAGGTTATCGAATTATCATTTCTCACGTGGATCTGCCTTCACACTCCTGTCAATCTTTTAAAACTAAGTTTCCAGCTCTCATTGTTAGGAGATGGATTCTCTTGCAGTCGTATTGCCGTAAAGCTTGTAGTTGAAATTCCTTGATCCTGCTTTAGATAATTTAATCAGTTATGTTCTTACCAAAGCACTGTCAATTTTGTTTTCAGGAACTTGCAAAACTACGATTTCAATTATGCCCTCGCTATCTGAAGGAGAGGCAGTTTTGGAGAATATATTTTACTCTTGTTAGGAGTTATGTGGCCGAGTGAGTTTTCTGGCTTGTTTATTTATTTTACGCTTTGTAGATTATTCATTGTAGTTGCTTTCATACACCATTGCATTTGCTAATTTGCAGAAGTGTTCGATGAGGAAAAAGTTATTGTTATTTTATCATGCATTAGGAATTATATGTTGGAGGTGGTGGGATCTATGTTAGAGAAAATGGGCTTGAGTTGGATAAGGCTTAAGTTATTCCGGTGGAATAACATTTCAGACAGTTAAAATCTTGGCATTTAATACTCAAATAATTTGGCAAAAGAGTCTTGTTTGCTAGAAACGTGTTATTTTCGTCAAAATGTCTTCTTTGCTTGTAGTAATTTCGCACAAGAGATTTGTTTTCTAAATCAGAATTATATTAAATACTTAAGCATTGATGAGAATTTTTCAATCATTTTCCTCCTTTGAATGGCTCAAATTGATGGTATTGATCTTCCTTACTACTATATTATGGTAATGTAGCCTGTCTTTCATAATTGCTGCTCAACAACTGTGTGATTGTCAATAATTGATAATATTTTACGTGTGCCATTTTTAATTTCCACTTCTCATTAATATTAGAGTATCTCCACTTGTATAAGATTTTCATTTTATTTTTAACAAGATGAAGATTTGAGGTTGTTCACCACAAAGATGGAAACTTGATATACAGATTGCAAAACATTGAGCTTAGCATTATTCTATGTTACTGAGAGGTAATCCACATGGATGAAGAGATTAGAAACTGTATGTTGGAGAAGTTCGTCCGGAACTTGAACTTGACTAATGAATAAAGGAGAATATTTGAAACTATTAAGATTCTTGTTTCTTATCAAAAAAGAATATTTGAAACTAATAGCAAGTCCGTCAAATTTCTGAATTATAAAATATTCTTCTGAAGAAATTGTGATTGAACCAAAAACTTTGGATGAATGGTATGTCCATTGATAGTTTATCCACAACGTGGTACAATATGGGTCACGAAATGGGCGGAACAGTAGTGGACGGTAGGCAGTACGAACGGGGTAGGCTTAGTTGGTATACTAATCTGTTTATTTAGAAATCTAGTGAGCTACTGGTATTGGTCCCTTTCTTGGTTTGTTACAGGAGCTTCCTAGCTATGCAATTTAGTATGTCGGTTTATGTGGCGATGCCCCCTTCCATATCCGTGGAAATTCTTGCTTGTGAGCATCACAAGAGTTACATTCTTCATGTTCCTAATGTTCAGATATGAGTTGCATGCTGTACGGCTAGCCAAACTCAAACAGATTAGAACGGGAAGTGAAACTGTCTCCGACAGTAGCGCCTATGAAGTTGAAATGTCTGAAGCAAAACATGTGTCTTCTGCGACTTCTATGGAACAAAGTCCTCAAACTCATTAACGTAAGATAAGGTACTAAATTGCATTGTACTCTATCTTTATCACCTTCTGTGCATTTACTTAACTAATTTTGTTTTCATCTTTGGTTTCATTGGTTTTCTTCTGCCGATTGGGATTGAGTAGTTCCATAGTGTGTTGATTCAGCTATATCTGATTGAGGAAACTCCTTGGAATGGTTACGAAGAGAAATTAATGGCTGTCCGTTGGAGAAGAGATGCATCTATTTCTGGAATTATCTGCTAAATGGTAATCCTCAACCCTATGTAGAAAATGTCATATTTTTGTTCTTTCTTAGATTAACTTTTAGACGGCTGAGCTTGTCTAGGATATCTTGCAGTAGAATGTGAAGTGAGACTTTTCTCTATTATAGTCTTCACAATTCAATCTGATCACATTTTGGGCGGATCTTGAAAGTATATAAAGCCACAGATGCAGATAAATTTGCAATTGGAATTTGGTAATTATTTGTGTGTGGAAGTAATATTAGTTACCCGTTATCTGCAACTTACAAATGCTAAAAATCATTGTCTATCATCTTTGCATACAACTCGAGAACAACATAAATACACGCAAGATCCACCTCTTTCTGTGATCATAAAAGTTGAAACTTTTCCGCTTCAGACTAGTGTAAACTTGATTGGAAAAGCCCTTCTTCCTCTCCAGATTTACCAGAAAGCAACTAAAATTCGTCTATTGGAATGAAGAGAAGTTTGCTTTGGCTTTATGAATTATTTTAGTTTTATTTCTTCGTTTCTCCTGCGTCTTTCAAAAGGATCTTTACGGGACAATGGGTAAGAATCTTCCCAGCTATGGGACTCAACAAACCTAAAAACAATCTGAAAATATTTCATGTCTAAACAGAGGAAAGGTGTAACGACCCGTGGCGTGGACTTTATTTTTGGACTTAATTCTCCGCATGACAGACATTCCCAAGGCCCATTACTCATATGATTATCCTCACATCTAGAAAGTGGGTTTCTTTCGCCTTCCCACACTCGAACCCGGATCTCCAGGCATAAATCTCAAGTTTTGTGAATGTGAGTACCAACCACTTGAGCACACTCAGGGAACTTTGTGGTTTATGCACGGAGGTCTCGGTTCTAGTGTGGGGAAGGCGAAAGAAACCCACTTTCCAAGTGTGGCGGCTCGTGGGCAATGTCTATGTCATGTGGAAACCTAAGTCCAAGCCCACGTGTCATCACAAAAGGATCTTTAAAAGGTAATACCCTTGAACTGCAAGTTTCTCTTTGATTGGTGGTTCCCTTTATTAACTGCGATATTCAACTTCAGCAAAACCCATCTGTGTCTCTCTCCTTTAGTCTCAATTCCCTTATTTTTCTGATCAATGTGAGTATCTCTATTAGGCATCAATCCATAGGTATTGTTTGGATTTGAAATCCATCACTATCATCTTAAACTGAAGTTGGAGGGATTAGTACGTCTGAAATCCACGAATTCCATTTCAAATCCTTCATCTTGATGCAATCTGAATGTTTCTTTATTATCACGCACATGTACCTCGACATTCGTAGGATAAAAGTCGAATGATGGCATCTCTGAGGTGTCTTGAGAGTTAGAATGGCATACTGGGTTTTTTTTTCTCTTTTCTTCGGTGTTGGGGTGGGTATGAGGTAGGTAGAGATCAGTGGCTCTACGATGAAGCTTCACACACTGGAGAGGCAAATAAGTGCGTATAACAATATTCTTTGGTCTCCATCATTAAATGCCCCCAGTGAGGGACAAAACCATTAACGCAATAATTTACTTAACCAGGGTTCATTCTACACTGGGTGCATTGTACACCACTCGTTTTACTTACACATCCGAATTCACAATGTAATGTCTACCACTAGTTCCAGTTTCCTGACACTAGGTCAGAACTCAGTGGGATTCTTCACAACAGGCAAGCAAAATTATCTTTTACCATTTCATCTTTACAGTTTCTTGCACTAAAAGAAGCAGCAGTAAATGAAAATGGAACCTACCATTTGACATGACAACAGATAAAAAGTGGAGTATTTTCACTGAGCCCATTAACAAGCTAGTTAAAAGTATTTATTATTAAAACCTGCCTAGTGATTACATTTCTAAGACTACTCACTCTAATTGTATAATAATAACATTGTTAGTCAGCAAACCAACAGCCCCACGTCCTGCATTTTCTTCCCACACTTGTAAATATGCTCAAGGCATCACAGCCACCCACTCGTAACGCCCCGGAAGAGGTAAATCTTTCACAACATCGAAATTGTACCTGCAAACAAACGTATTGGGGTTTTAGGACAGTCAGGAAAATGAAATTTGTTGGAGATTGCAAGAAAGCAGAAGCATACTTCTCTATAAAACGCCGCTGAATGGATTGCTCCTCACGGGCGAAAAACTCCTCCACTTCACGCGAACAAGGACCATCCAGTACCCTTCGGCTAGCATTGCCACTTGAAGATGTCGGCTTTGTGGTAGAGCCAGGGGTGTCCGCACCCCTTATTAAACTGCATGGAGTGCTTTCCCGGGTTCCCCTACACAAAATGCACACCTGATTAGTATGCAGTCTTTCGAACCCCACTTTCACATCACCACCTCATTGTTGATGTATCCTAAGGCCCACAAGCCAAAAAGAAATGATACTGATAGATGGGTATATACTCAGAGGATGGTACAACATCAGTTACCCCACGTATTTTGATATTTTGCAGTGGCCCCGTCAAGAACGAAGTATACCTTTCAGATCAGCTAAAGGCCATGTTTCCGGTAATTGGTTTTTGTTCTATCTGGGACAATAGAACACAATGAACCAAAGTAGCAAAACATAACAGTGACAAGAGCCTATAACCATCACTGTTGCAATTCACCCTTAGTGAAAGTACAAAAATTAATACAAGCCATTTGCAGCATAAGTGAGTCATTCAACTGGGTGTAGTATCCATCATATATTTTATGCAGACTTAGTAGTGAATGCATGCAAATAAGAGGTGTCTATTACACGGTACAATTTTATCCGGGTGGGGGGATCTATCGGGCCAGCAGCAGGAGGATGGTTCAAAAAAGCAACAGAAACAATTAACTAAAACTGTTGTGGGGCTAAGGTTAGCTTTATGGTTTGCATGTTTTCTGTCTATATAGCAACAAGGCAAGTGGGGCTGGCAGTGAGGCACATGCAAAGATTGTTTATGTTATTGAAACAACCATTCAATCACAACCGCTGCTAACCATCCGTGAAGTCAAATTTATGCAATTTCCACATGTAGCATATAATAAAAACTAACCCATATAGCATTAAAGCCACTCAACATAATGAAAAAGGAGGCCATTCTAATAAATACTCTTTCTGAGATAACACAGATGATAGATTCAAGAGGAAATTGCAGTTGTGACTAACTGAAAGAACTAATTCCATGACTTATACACACTTCAACATGCAGATGCTATAAAGACACTAGAGTAATATTCAGGTTTTAATCCTCAGATAAAAAAAGTAACAAAGTAAGCCCTTGTTTATACTTTCAATTTCGGAAAAAATGTAAAGCAACAAAATTTGTGCAACTCCAAAGGTTAAGACCCCTTTTTCTTTTTTCTTTTTCTTTTTTTTTTATCATTTTTTTTTTATTATCCTTTCTACCCAAGATAATGTAAAAAGAATATCAAAAGGACTACTTTTGCCCAAAAAAAACAAAGAGGCCACGCCCCTTTTGATGAAAAATAAGGAAATATACAAACGAGAAAGTCGAGTTGAGGATGTTAAGTCAAATCCATAAAAAGCCCTTTTTCTTTGGGCATAACTTATAATCTGTAAAACTGAAAAAGGAAAAGAAAGAAGAAAAAGAAAGAAACAAGAACAACGATGGCAAAATTCTAAAATCTGTTCGCTAAATAAGAACGAGATGAAGAAAACCCTAAAATTAATCGAAACTATTTGAAACATAGAAATATTTTTCTAAAACGATTTATGAAAGAGACACGAGGGGAAAAATGAAAAGAAGATTAAACCTAAATTAAAATCACCACGGATAGTTTACCTTTCTCTAAGCTCAAAATCCAAATTATTTTCCCCAAACGAGGCCTCAATTCCCAAACCTCCGCCTTCAATTGCGCCACCGGGCATAGAACACTCTTCATGCGTTTTAATTTCCGCGTTGGAATCACATCCACGTCGTGAATTTTGCGGCTGCATGGTTTTTTCAAGCCGGCGCGAGCGGAGCTCCAGGTAACAGGAATCCGGCTTGGAAGTAGCGGCGGTCGATTGGAGGCGCTGGAGGGCTAGGGTTTTGGCACGGGTGCGAACGCCGAGGGGGGATTGTGAGACATCCATCAAGGAGACGTCGGGTGTCATCTTGGCTTTCCTCGTGTACTTCCCCATCGATGCTACTGCTGTTATTGATCTGTGGAAATACGTCGGAGGATTATATCATGTATAGACTGTAGAGAGAGAAACAGAGAGAAGAGAGAGAGAGAGAGAGGAGAAGGGGGGAAGGGGGAGAAAATGACGGGGTTAAGAAAGAGAGGCTTTTTGTTATTTGATGAATTTTCACATTAGCCCCTCAACTCTTAAAATTTAGCCACTTTTCCTCCTTATTCTATAAAAGTAGTCATTTTGCCCCCCTCTAGCTTGGCTCTCCGCTCATTATTCATTAGGAGTGCAAACCCTTTTTGGTGTAGAGGAAAAAAAAATACTTATTCTGCTTCCTATTTTTTTTTCTTTTTTTTATTTTGTTTGTCTTTTGTATTTTTATTTTTGTTAAATTTTGCTCATGAAATTTATTTTCTACTCTTTCTCCAATATATCTTTAAGATCACCTTTTTATAAAAAAATTCCTCCACTCCATAATAAGAGTCATATCTCAAAAATTATGTTATTGTCCCAAAAACAGTATCCTCTTTCAAAAGGCGATTTCTCTTTATATTAACATGAGACAAACATTATTTTTTTAGTTTACGAGTAAGTTAAATATTTTTTAGAATATGTCGAAAGAAATATGAGTCATATAAGTATGAAAATATAAAAGAAAACACACAATTAGCGTGCCTTTATCAAAAAGACTGATAAAGGACATTTAAGTGTTTGTTGTGTCATATGTATTCATGAAATCCTTTGAGAAGTGAAATTGGAAAGAATTATATTTGTTCTGTAGGGTAAATCGATTGTCCTATTTTGTCAATTAAATGTAAATGACTAGTGTATACTGGCCTGAGCCGCATGTTCTTACATGCTTGATGATTTTAAGTATTTTGGGAAAACATTCGGCATGAGAACATGCACATATGATTCTTCTATGAGTTACAACTGTAGTTTTCGATAAATTGAGTATAAATTTATATGTACATCTATAAAATTGAGACCACCTGAGTTTAGTTTGATTCAATTATTCTGATGAAACTAAAAGTTTCAACTTAAATCATTTACCCACTTTGAGGGATTTGCAAAAACAAGGTTAATTGCAAAAAAAAAAAAAATGCATGACTGTTTACCTTTTTTTAAATTTTTATTTTTTTTAATTATTTTATTTTATTGCAATATAATCATATCTTTTTTAAAATTACAAAAAAAAAAAAAAATGCATGAATTTTTTAAAATTTATAATTTAATGCATCAATAAATTTTCCAGTAAAATCGTGAGGATGTGGCTGCCGGAACTAAATGGACTTTGTCATGTTGGACGCCACCTCAGCACAAATAAAAATTAATGTGTTTTAGATAAAGAGAATGAGGGGAAAATAATTTACCCATCTACATCCTTATCATCGGCCCCCACTTAAAATCCTAGATTACTTTGTAGTTAAAAAATTAGAGAAGAGAACGTGTAAGTTAAAGAAACAAGTGCGGTAACTTTGAGGTTGATCGGTTCCTGAAGTAAGATTTTTATTGAAGGTTTTTGTCTTCTTCCAATTATCGACATTCAAAGTGGAAAACAAGTAAGTAAGGCTAATCCTATATTTAATTAAATCAATATGAATGTCTTTCTTAATTATAATTGTTTCTTATTGATTAGAAATGAGAGTCGTAGGCACAACTTATGTATTAGATTGAAGGATTTCTTTTGTTCCTTACGTTTTGACGTGGCAATGTCGCTTGAGCTCCGATGGCCACATCATCACAATCGGACTAGAAAAATTAATTTTCTGCATTGAATTGTAAATTTTTAAAAACTCATGCATTTTTTTCTGCAATTTTAGAAAAGATATGAATAAATTGCAAACAAAGGTAAAAGTCATGATTAAAAAAAGATATTATTTGTTTGATCATTTGGGAACTTGATAATAGCCAAATCTATGTGTACTTGATCACTTCTTTTGCCCATATGTTTAGTTAAGTATAATAAATTATGTGTTTTCATAATTACAACAATTCACGAACTATATCAAATTAGTACAAAATGAACCCTGTGACAATATTTTCACATATCATCGGAAACATGTAGTCTCGAGATTTAATTCACAAGAAAATAATTAAACCAATTCGAGCCGATTTAAAATACAAGATACTAAAGGAATTGAGTATCACAATTAACTTTTTGACGTGAAAACTTAGTCCATTGGAAAGGGTTATACTTTCACAATCATACAATCTACCAATCCCAAGACAAAAAATTGTCTAACAAAGTCAAAGTCATTTCCCTAATAAATAGCTTATCCTATGATTACATTTATTTAAAGATATCCAAAGAACTTTGGAATGCCCTAATTAACTTTTTAGAAAATTTTATGGCATTCCGCTTTCGAATATGACCATCGAGTGGAATGAAACCCGCTAGATTGAAAGCAAAAAGTTAATGACATCAACAAGAACATATTGCACCTAAAATAACATCTCACTTTCTGTGGGACGAAAATCACAAAATAAAAGGTGATGTCTCACATATACTAGTGAACCGGTATAGGCCATAGTATGGCAACAAAAAAATTGTGATTCAATAAGTTGAGCAATATGTTGCAAGTAGCTCACATGTATAATCACGTCTTTTCTGAAAACAACACCAGACTTGCTATGACAAAGACAATTTTCTAGCTATACTATGGTGAAGTTAATAGTGGAAAGAAGTGCTCCAAAGCAAATGGGATGGGATGAGTTTGTTCTACCAACATAGAAATAATGCAGCAAAGAGGAAATGTGCATAGGGATCGTGGATGCTATCCCACTATGGTGCAAAGATGGTGGCGCTACCCCGAAATGGACACGGTGACTATGACACCATGGTGCACATGACACCTTAAAACTCCTAAGAAAAAAGGTGAAAGAGTTGGTAATGAACTTTGCTATAACTATAGAGATACTATATATTTGTATAAAAATTGGTAGAGCAGTTAACTACAAGAAATAGGAAGTCCAAGAATAGAGACTCACTTTAGAAGAAGGAGGTCATTACATCTACATCATGATTGCAGTCTTAAATAACAATAATAACTTTGCCTAGTTAAAAAATTATGTTTCTTAATGTTTCAAGAAAGCTGTGAAGACATAATATCAAATTCTAATTAGACTAGTGATTTTGGTCTTAAAATTTATTCATTAATGCATTCATTTGTGACATGATAGTCCATATTTAAGAAATTCATATGGGCATTCTTTTTTCTAGTAAAACACAAAATGGCATAAACATTTTATGCAATGTACAGTACAATCCTAATATCGCTCTATTGCGACTTGTGCCTTTGAAGCACTAGTTGCACTATATATAACTCACACTACAAGTCATATCACTCATTTTCCAAAAGCCTATTATTTAGAAAAAAAAAATTAAAAAATAAAGAGGGATTGAGAGAAGGGTTGAAACCTTCCTCATCAAATATATAAGCAAAACATTCAATTCTCACAAAGGAGCAATGTAGTCTATGTGGACATATACAACCAGAATGTAGACCATTAAAGTATTTTATGGTTATGATAGATGCTTTAACACATCAACTAAATGTAGCGTTATTGTCCATAAGAAATGTTGCATTTGCAAAATTCCTAGAAAAGATTATACATTTAAGGGTTCATCACCCTGATCCCCTCAATAAGTTTGTGAGACTTGATAACAATGGAGAGTTTACATTAACATATTTGACAATTATTTCATGTCTATCAAGATCGATGTAAAGTATCATATACTCAGATATTTAAACAATCATTTTTCTCCTAGGTTTAACTCAAATTACAAAATATTAGAAAATACCTGTCAAATAAAAAGAACTTATTAATTGTATTTTTTAATTAAAAAATAATTAATAGTTTTTATAAGAAAGTAATTTGACTATTTTTTCGTTGTAGCCTGAATCCAATATTTAGTCCAACCCACAATAAACGCCCAAAATTAACTCCAACAATTTAGTTTTTTAAATTCAATATCTCAAAAATAAATTAAAAATGGAAAACATATTTGTGTCTTAAAGTATTTAAAAAATAAAAAATAAAAATATCAAAGGAGGAAGAATGGCATATTTGAATGTGGCAAAATATTTTTTAAAATTTATGCGGGAAAAGAGATTTTATTAATTTAGCCTCAACTTGTTCAGGTATTTGTAATTACAAGTTCCCTGACAATGTTTTTCAATGATTCTTATCAATTTAGAATTTTAATTTATGAATACAAGTCTCCTAACAATAATTAAGGAGGTGGATATGTCTTTACAAAATAGATATTCCAAATGAACATGTAATTTATTATAGGTGAGGACGACATGGAGTGTTTTTGCTCGGAGATACATGGAGATTTTCAAATAAACTGTAGGGAACAACTCCAATTTTAGATTTGGTCACGTCTGGAGAATTTTAAAATTGTATATATGCCCAATTGCTTCTTGTGGATTTTCATAATCCAGTTACCCAAAAGTAGGATATTTGGACATATATGAGATTTTCAAATAAAATTGTCTAAAACCACTCCAGTTTTAGATTAGTTTAATAGACTTAGAGTAAGCCAGAAGCAATATTTTCATTAAGGGATCAACCCAATATATACAATTATACAACAGTCTACCTATGGTAAAGATAATTACAAATCCCATTAATTATGCTATACAATCCCACACAATGTGCTGATTAATAACTATGTAGATTCTTCCTTAATACACCCCTGCAAAATGGACGTGTCGTCGGCCACGGAGATTTTGGACCGCAAGAGTAGGAACTGGGACCAAGCTAGAGGTTTCGTCAAAACATCAGCAAGTTGGTCATGGGTATTAACATAGGCAACTGAAAAAACACCTTTTGACGATAAATCACGAACAAAATGTAAGTCGAATGCAATATGTTTCATTTGCGAGTGCATGACAGGGTGGAGAGCAAGATGCGTGGCACCAAGATTGTCTCAAAGAAGGCGAGGCGGAGAGGAGAGGGATAACCCGAGCTCGCGAAACAGTTGGAAAATCCAGCATACCTCGGCGGCAGTAGAGGCTAATGCACGATACTCCGCCTCTGTCGAAGATCGAGCGACCCCCATTTGTTTTCTAGAACACCATGAGATTGGATTCGATCCAAGAAAAATAACATAGACCGATGTGGACTTCCCGTCATTGAGATTACCACCAAAGTCTGAGTCTGAGTATGCCGTGAGAGTGAGAGAAGGCGGAGTACGAAGAAGAAGACCATGATGTAAGGATCCCTTTAGATACCGAAATAATCGTTTCACAGCTAGCCAGTCATTATGAGTAGGTGACGACATGGCTTGTGCTAGGCAATTTACGACAAACGAAATATCTGGTCGGGTAATGGTTAAATATTGAAGTCCTCCAATTGCACTCCGGTATTCCGAGAGGTCGACCGATCCAGAGACATAAAGTGTGGAAGATGGTGCTATAGGGGTAGTAACAGGTTTAGACCTGTCCATACAGAATCGACGAAGAAGCTCTACAATATATTTATGTTGGGAAAGAAGTAGGCCTTCCCGACAACAAGCAACTTCAACTCCCAAAAAGTAAGTGAGTTCACCCAAATCCTTAACAGCAAACCGCCCTTTGAGGTGGTTGATGCAGGCGTCAACTAAGGAGGAACTAGTGCCTGCGAGTATCATATCACCCACATAGACAAGTACAAGCATATACTCTTGAGATCGGCGAAGGATAAATAGCGAAGTATCGGCCTCGGATTGATAGAATCCGAAAGAAATTAAGACAGCACTCAATGCATGATACCAGGCACGGGGT
The DNA here is from genome assembly GCA_032274785.1 of Ajuga reptans. Taxonomy (NCBI): domain Eukaryota; kingdom Viridiplantae; phylum Streptophyta; class Magnoliopsida; order Lamiales; family Lamiaceae; genus Ajuga; species Ajuga reptans. The sequence continues at coordinate 345,477 of JAUEKW010000028.1, forward strand.
GCTTGACGAAGCCCGTATAAATATTTTCATAAAAAGCACACATGATTTGGATGGGATGGATCGACGAACCCCGATGGTTGGACCATAAAAACTGGTTCTGACAAGGAGCCATGAAGAAATGCATTACTTATATCGACCTGTCGAGTAACCCAACGATTAAGGAGCGCCAAAGTGAGAACTGTTTGGATAGTTACGGGTTTTATCATTGGACTAAAGGTTTCACAATAGTCCAACCCCGAGCGTTGATGAAAGCCCTTTGCAACAAGACGTGCCTTAAACTGATCACCTGTGCCATCCGGTTTACGTTTAATAGTAAAGACCCACTTACACCCAATTATATTGCAATTCGGTAGTGGGGGTATGAGATCCCAAGTCTCATGTTTGGTTAAGGCTGTGAATTCGTCTGCCATAGAGGACCGCCAACGAGAATCCCAAAGAGCGTGAGTGACGGAAGTTGGGGCAACATCATCAGGCAATGGATGTTTGGTCGAGTAATAAGCCTTGGGTCGAAAAATATTATTTTGACTTCGTGTAGTCATGATATGTGTTCGGCCTGTAGGTGGAATTTCAGGCGGTGGTGGAGGAGTAGGAGTTGGAGAAGACGACTCAGAGTCATGTGTAATAGGACTGGAGTGGTCCGATTGTAAGCTGGGTGGATTAGGTCCAGTAGCTGCAACTTGGGTGGTGGGCAGATTGTTTGGTTGGGCTTGAGCATGCCTAATAATACGGATGGGGACTTCAGCTAAGGAAGGAGGTGGACGTGGAGGCTCCTTGGGTGGCGCAAAGTGTGGAAATGTAGACTCATGGAACCGAACATGTCTCGAGATAAAAATGCGGCCCCTTGATGTATCAAGACATTTATACGCATTCTGAGTCGGAGAGTACCCAATAAAAATGCACGGAAGCGAAAAGGGCTCCAATTTATTTGCAGCATAAAGCTTAAGCCAAGGATAACTGACACATCCAAATGTTCGTAATTTATTGTAATTCGGCCGCTGCTTAAATAATGCTTCAAATGGACTGATGTTATTTAGCACCGGTGTTGGCATACGATTTATGAGATACACTATTGTTTGAAAAGCAAATAACCAAAATAATGGTGGTAACTTCGAGAAGTGTAATAAGGCCTTGCCGGTCTCCACAATATGGCGATGGCGACGTTTAACCAATCCATTCTGCTCTGGTGTATGTGGTACAGTAGTGAACCAACTGATCCCTCGTGTAGACAAATATGAGCGAAGAGCAACATATTCGCCCCCGTTGTCACTGTAAAAATTCTTTACCGAATGCCCAAATTATTTTTCATTCAAGGGGCATAATTGTTCAAACACCAATTTTACTTGCGATTTACTTGCTAAAGGAAAAAACTAGCAATATCTTGTAAAAGAATCAACAATAAGCAAGTAAAAACGACATCCATCATAAGGGGCCGATGTCGGGTCCCATACGTCAGCATATAAGTAATACAATGGATGTAAAGCACGTAATGATGAATTAGAAAATGATAATTTATGAGTCTTGTAGCTTGAACACAAATCACATACCGCATCCGACATGCCAGACTTTAAAAGCGGTAATTTAAACTGGAAATTATAAGCAAACTTAAACGACGAGAGGGGTGACCCAAACGTGCATGCCAAGTCTGTAAGTTGGTACGCAGACCAAGAGTATTAAAATTAGATGTAAACTGCAAAGATGCTGGTGGTGGAAGATGGTACACTCCTTTCTCACATTTGCCTTGAACTAGAGGCGCCCCCATGATACGATCCTTCACAAGAAAAGTAGATGGAAAAAATTCTATAGATACGTTATTAGCCCAGGTAAATTGATGGACATATAGTAAATTTTGCTGAGCCGTAGGAACACATAAGACATAAGATATGGGCATAGAAGAACCATCCGGAAGTTACACTTCTTCCGGCCATCGTATTCAGAATGTAAGGATAAGTTCCGAAGATCTGAGGTGATATTGTGAGATGCGCCACTGTCCATCATCCAAGAGTTTGGTGGGGTACGGTTTTGCGGGGAACGAGACATGTTTACTTGAGCTCCAAGACTACGACAAGTTCGTGTGGTGTGGCCTAGAATTTCATAGAATTGACAAACAACAGTAGGAGGTTGATTAGTATAATTTCAATTATTAGTGTACCAGCCGGAACCACGTCCCTTGTCTGAGCCGCTACGATGACCGCCCCTAAACTAAGTGCGGCCACGGGAGTTATTATAGCGTTGCTAGGACTGGCGGGAGGAGAATAGACGTCCCTAGTTATTACGTTGGGCGGCATTGGCGGTGACGGCTAGTTGGGCAGTATTCTCCTCAAGTGTATTCACGAAGGATTCGTGGGCGACCAACATATCCACAAGAGCGGGGAAAGAAATCGAATTAGATTAGGCAGTAATGGAGGCCACAATGTCATGAAATTTGTGGCCAAGTCCATTCAATACGTAGATGGTAAAGTCATCATCCGATAAATGTGTATTAATGAGAGCCAACTCGTCGGCTTTGGCTTTGAGAGTATGAAGGTATTCTATGACAGTGTGAGACCCAATTTGTGCTTTAGTAAGATCAGATTTCAATTGAAAGACACGCGAACGTGATGAACTCGCAAAGATGCGATGAAGATTAGTCCATGCGTCAAACGTCGTGGACGCCGTGGAGGCAAACATTGAAACCTCATCACTGAGAGAGCCCATAATTGCAGCCAAGATCAATTAATCTTGTTGAAACTACGCCTTATATTCCGGTGAGTACGAGAGGGAGCAGTAACAGTACCATTTATATATCCCTGTAAATCTAAACATTTGAAGATGGCTAGTAGATGTGAGCGCCATTGGGGATAGTTAAGGCGCGTTAGTTTTTGTGTTTGTTGGAGGGACGATGTGATAGTGACAATAGGTACGAGGTTTGCGTTTGTGGCAGGCTGTGTTTGGGGAGTGACAGTGGTAGAAGGATTTTTGGATGTAGCAGACTCGTCATCGAAAGGGGCCATTTGGACAAGAAAGATAAACGTCAACGAGAGGAAGATTTGGGCAGCGGATATACGTGTAATAGGATCAATAGTCTGATACCATAATAGACTTAGAGTAAGTCAGAAGCAATATTTTCATTAAGGGATCACCCCAATATAGGGTTGCTGAAAAGGCCCGAGCCCGCCGGGCCAGGCCCTAGCCCACCCAAAAAATTCCAGGTTTAGGTCCGTATATATGTAGCCCGTTTAACAGCCGGGATTTTTAGCCCAGAGCGGCTGGCCCGCCGGTTTATCCGGGCTGGCCCGGAAACTGTGATGTCCTCATTTTTTTGTCAATTACCTGGAAGCCCTAGTGTGCGGCAGCGGCACTAATTACACATTCACAGAAGACAGAACAGAAGTTATAGAATCACAACACAAATTGACTGCCCGTCGCCGCTCTTCAAACCAATTGACCATCCGTCGCCTTCCTTCGCCGCTCGTCGCCGCCCGTCGTCGCCGCCTATATTTTTCTTCGAAAACTTATATACCTAATTTGGTGAAAGAAGGAATGAAAACAGATTATTTGATTATTTGAAAATGAAATCCAACTACAGAAAATGCCCAAAATTTGAATCAATTCATTTTTCTTCAATATTTTTATTTATGAATTTTATCGTCGTTAATATCAGAAGATAATCTCTTTGTTCCCTTTTATATGCATGCAGTAGACACTAGAC
>JAUEKW010000028.1:367137-384848 GCA_032274785.1 Ajuga reptans
TAAGGGCATCAAAGTAACTTCTATGTTTAACTAACTTTGACTTTTCAAACATGACTTTTTTTATGGGACAAGAAATACTTTTGATACATAATTTTTTTTATGGGACGGAGGGAGTATATTTTATGAAATAAAATACGTTTTTCGAGTTTACAGCTTTCAAGAATCCGCCTGCCACAAATAGGGGAAAGTGCTATACCTGCATCAAACTCTTTTGGAAATAGAAAACATACATTATTTTATTACATGTAGGCATCTCCAATTGATTATGTAGTAAGATTTTATATTATTGCTTGAAGTTTAATAAATTTAAAATATATTAAATTTAATAAACTGTTTAGTAATAATAATTTATGATATTCCGAAGTATTTTAAAATGGTCAAACAAATATTTTATAATTAGAAAAAATTAACATTTCTGTATAATTTAATTGAAATTTACTATATTTTACGGTTTTTTATAATAATAGAACAAATTTTCAGGTTTAGTATAAATATTTTATAATCATATAATGTATACCCAAAATTTTATTACTTAAAAATAAACGAACAAATTGTTTTCGTATGATTCAAATTGAATTACCACAATATATATGTGGTAAAAGTAGGAATCAATTTTGTAGCCAACCCACCCAGAGAAAGTGATAGAAGGGATTAACATGATGGGGTTATTATTGGAAATCTTAAACAGAACACCGCTATATTCGTAACTCTAACCCTACGATCAGGAATTTTAATTTAAGGGGTGTGGGAGAACGAAATATAATTTTTTTTTTAATTATTATACGATATATAAAATTAGGGGGATGACCGCGGCGACCCACTCGTCCCTGCCTACAACCCACCTTAAGGGGAAGATGCAGAAGAAAACGACAACTTCGTTAATAAGATGCTGACTCCTTGCGAGTAACCATTTGAACCCAGGCTTTAAACAAACAATAGACGGGACACTAGTATTTAGAAGAAGGATTTGTGTACCAAAAGATGAGAGCCACGAACCAAAATAATAAATTATTTTTATTTGTAGTCCAAACACGATACAAATAATTCACACCGTAATAAAAATTAAATACTTCATTCGTCTCATAAAGATAGTTTACTTTTCTAATTTTAGGTGTCTCTCAAAGATACTCTCGTTTTCATATAAAGGGTATATTTAAATGTTTTTCTCCTAACGTACTCTCATCTAATTTTCTTAAACAGATCACTTATCTTTTTAACATTATTTAATTAATTATATTAAATAAGGGTATAACAATAATTTTTAAGTGTAATAAATACATTTTTTAGTCGGTGTGAGATTTGAAAGAAGATCATATTTATGAGATAGAAACTGTAATTTTCAAATATGATACCATATTTTAATTTTAATACTCCCCCCATTCCATAAAAAGAGTCATGTTTGAGAAATGTACACCTTTTCATTTTTGGCAAATTTGATGAAAGTATAACTCTCCAAAAACCATCAATTCTCTCTTAAACGACTTATTTTATTTTTTAATTTGACATATTCAATCATATATAAGTAATCTGTGAAATAAAAAAAAATTAATTTTTTTTACTTGGACTAAGAAAACGAGACATTGACATTTGAAATAAGACTCTTATTTTGGGACAAGAATCTTTTTCGAAACATGACTTTTTTTTATGAGACGGAGGAAGTATTATTTAAAATATGGATATTAAATTAACGATCGTAAAAGGACTATTAATTTGATCTATTATATTTTTAAAATGAGGAGGTTAATTTTTAGAAATAAATTTTCAAAGTTTTTTTATTTTTAGACAATTCTATTTTGTTATATAGTAAAGTAAGATATGCTGGAGTGTGGCCCATTATTTAAAGCCCATTAAACAGACCAATCTTAAGAAGTTTGTACGGTGTTGCAAGACTCAGAACTGCAGAGTGTGGACTTGGTTTTGGGGCCCCAACCGAAGTCTCCTTCGTCTTGTCTTTCGCCGTCTCCTCCATCGCCGAAACCAGTTCCAGTTCAGCTGAATACACAAGACACCAATTCACACAGACAATAGGTGCGGGGACCGCTATCTTCACCCCGCCCATTGTTCTAAATCCACTAGCACTAATCGTTCCACTATCGCATTCTCTACTCAAGATTTTTCTGGGTTTTCATTTTCTCCAAGTGGTGCTCAAATGTATGCGCTTCTGAGGAAGCCACTTCGATAAATGAATAGAACTCTTGGCACGCAACGACTCATATACCGTTCTCTTATCGCCAGCTACGTCAGAGCCGGCCTCATTGATAAGGCAATCCAAGTGTTCGACGATATGTCTCAATCAGACTGCAGAATTTTTTCGACGGAATATAATCGGTTCCTTGGCGTTTTGATAAAGAACCAACGTTTCGAGTTTGCTGAACATTATTATAATTCCATGAATCCAAAAGGGTTCTCTTTGAATTCCTTTACTTACTCCAGATTCATTTCCGGGTTGTGTGAAGTTAAAAACTTTTACCTCCTCTCTAGGATTTTTGAGGATATGGATACTCTAGGGATTGTTCCTGATATGTGGGCGTTTAATATCTATATGAATCTTTTGTGTAGCGAGAATTTAGTGGATGATGCGTTGGGAGTGTTTAGATTAATGGGGGAAAAGGGACAGGAGCCAGACGTGGTGAGCTATACCATTATCGTCAGTGCATTGTGTAAAGTTAAGCGGCACGGCGAGGCAGTTGAAATGTGGAAAACTATGATTAAGAAGGGCGTTAATCCGGATAATAAGGCATGCAGGGCAGTTGTGCTTGGGTTATGCGACATTGGGAAAGTTGATTTGGCTTATGAGCTCACTGTGGGAGACATGAGGGGAAAGGTCAGGTTTGATGCTGTAATTTATAATGTGCTCATATGTGGTTTTTGTCGAGTAGGAAGGATTGATAAAGCACTAGCTATTAAGAATTTTATGAGGAGAAATGGTTGTGAGCCTGACTTGATCACACACAATGTGTTATTAAACTATTGTTGTAATGCACAAATGTTGGATGAAGCAGAGAGATTGCTGGGGAAGATGGAGAAGAGTGGGATGGAACCTGATAGTTACAGCTATAATGAGCTCCTAAAGGGGCTCTGCAAGGCCAATAGAGTAGATAAGGCGTATACGTTGTTAGCCAACAAAATGGAGGTCAAAGGATGTGCTGATGTTGTGTCATATAATACAATTATGGGTGCTCTCTGTAAAGCTGGTGGTACTAGAAAGGCTCATAAGCTCTTGGGAGAGATGGTGAGGAAGGGAATAGCTCCGGACGTGGTCACGTTTACAATTCTCATCGATGCTTTCTTGAAAGAAGGCAACTCTGTTGTAGCCAAGAGCCTTCTTGACAAAATGACAAAGATGAGCCTATATCCAAGTCTGACATTGTATACAGCCATTATTGACCATCTATGTAAGACTGGTAGGTTAAGCATGGCTCATGGCATTTTTGATGATATGGTGGAGCATGGAATTGGCCCTGATGTTGTATCCTACAATGCACTTATAAATGGATACTGCAAGAATTGTCAAGTTATTCAAGCCATGCATCTATTTGAGGAGATGCAAACTAGAGGGGTGTTTCCAGATGAAGTGACTTTCAAATTGATCATTAAAGGTCTTATAAAGGAAAAGCAAATTTCTCTGGCTTGTCAAGTCTGGGATAAAATGATGGAAAATGGATTTACCCTTGATAGTTATCTGTCAGAGACACTAATAGACGCCATTAAGTCAAAAGCAGTGCCCTGAGGTAACTTATTATGGCGGTGTGTATATCATGTTCCTGTACTTCATATTAGAAACTGTTCAAGATAGTCAACGATGAGACCATAATAGCAGCTCGTTATGGCAGCTATCACAGAAATATGGTGTTTTGGGTCCCTAAGGGTGGCTGTTGCATGGACACTGCTCAGCTGGGTGTGGATGGACCCTCGTGTGCCCTGATGTCGTGGGGACATCTTTCTGTGTCCTTTTCCTCAATTGAAGGTGAAGTGCTTCAGACACCTCTCATTTATATGCTCATCTACATATTTTCCTTTTGCTTTCTGTGGTGTTGGCTTAGTCATATTTTACAGATATTTTAATGCTGAGAAATTGTTATTTCATCAACAATTTAATTCCCCTATTTCTATTTTAACTATCATTTTGTCCACTATCTTGGTCTATTTAGTGCTACTAAGTTGATTGTAATTTCTCTTTTCATTCATGTATCATTTAGTGCTACTATGTTGATTCTTGAGAACCCCACCGTTGAGTATATAGTCTCTTCTCACCAATTATTAGGTCTGGAATTATTTGTTCTTAAGTCATTCTTCCTTATACTAACTCGAAAGACCAAAAATTGACTCAGGAAGGGAAGGCCAGAGCAGAATTAGTGTGCACTGGTTGGTTTTGACCTTTGTCAGTTGTCCTTTTTTCAGCTGAATTCGATATAATGTTAATAAACTGCTGTACTGTTTCCATTAACCTATCAATTTAGTACTCTACTATGCACTTGCTATTGTCAGCTTGATTCTTGGGAACCCTACCATTGAGTATAGGATCTCGTATCCACATAGTAGGTTTTGAATTCTTTTTCCCATTGTCATTCTCCTTGTGCTAACACGAAAGCACAAAAACTGAACCAAGAAGAAAAGGCCACAGCATAAATAGTGTGGTCTGGTTGATTTTGACCTTTGTCTGTTGTCCAGTCCTTTCGCCATTTTTATGTTTTTCCTTTTCTATTCTTTAATTTTTTATATTCTTTTATCACAGAAGAAAGTATTATTGATAAAACGTTTATAATATTATGTTTGATTTGTTTTATCATATTGTGTTCTTAAAAAATAATAATACTGCATGTGCATGCTTTTTTAAACTTAATTGTGAAATAAAAGCCCGATAAGTGAGAAGATACTGCTGATTCCTGTTGCTCAACTAACGAGATGTAATCTTTTTCCCTTTGTTGACTCAGGTATGGTGTTAACCAAGGAAATACCCATCATTCATCCTTGAGGATCGATGTTCGAGTTCTGTCGAGCATTGAGGATGAAGTATTTTGGGATATCAGAGAGGAATAATCAGAGAAACTTTCTGAATCATATGATTATTTGTGAATATGAGATGAAATGGCTTTGTCTGGAAGAACCAATTGATAAGTTTGTAGAGTTGGAATGTAAGACACTTTCACTGGACACTGTTAGTTAACAGCCCCTCTGTAACTTATAGACAACATAGGGAGGTGGGAGAGAAATCTCTGGGATGCACTACTCTCTCTCAGGAAACCTGGAGACACCACGCAAAGAAATCCATCATACCTCTGGGACGTGATTTATGCTTCCGATTTATGAAGATACTGAGATTCTTTGGCTGCGTCAAGCAAGCAATAAGAACAAAGTGTGATAGAAATACTGGCAACATCTTCTGGGAATATTCTTATTTAACATTCCTATCTACAGAGGTTAATCGGTACCTTCTTTCCGTCATAATTTTAGCTCTTTGTTATGACAATGTTGAATTTCAGGAGGAACCCTTTGAACGCCCGTGTTTTAGACGTGCCTACTGAGAATTGAAGCTGAGATGGGGACGAAGTAAGTCATCATGTCTATGTTGTTCACATACTGGCCATGTATTATGGTGCATGATATTGTGCTCTTTTGTTACCATACCAGTAACTCTTGTTTGCTAACTAATGCAGCATTGGCTTAAGAAACAAAATTGTAAATTCACTTGGTTTGTTATATTTGTGAAATTCCAAGTTTATCTATATGGCAAAGGCCTCTACATTAATCTATCTGCTGCTAAAAGTTCTTTTCTTGCAACGTGTGTTTTATTTGAGAAGCTTTTTGTTCTTTAATATATATTCCTGAAAAGCAACAAAAGGAAAAAAAGACTATGTAATTGGTATGTTATAAGTCTCAATTTTGTCCTGATAAATTACTTTTTTCAGTTGGCATCTATTTGGTTACTTGCCTTGGAGGCTGAACTAATATCTGATTCTTTTCCTGTCCCCCCAATTCTACTACTTGTACACCACTTTTCCTTCGAAGCCAATTTGATTGTTCTTACCACCTCCCCCCTCTCCCGACGCTCCGATGTTCCGCCACCCGGAATCGAACCCTCACTTTCTTCCACGTCAAAATAATGATCCGGTAATTGAGTTTCCCTCACAAACACAGCCACCACGACGCTCAAGGCCGCCACCACCCCATGGCCCCACAAGGCCACCGCCACCTGACCACCAAAGCCGCACGTCGGTTGAGCCGCCCCATGGCCCCACGCCTCAGCCCCCCGCACACCATACGAAGGGCGAAACGCCGCCACCTCAACAGCACCAAGAACAGCGGCCCCGCTTTGCATCGGAGCCAGATCTCCACCCACCTTCCGGAAGAGGCCACAACCGCCGCCATCCTTACCTGCATGGGCCGTCTTCCCGGCCCACCAGGCCTTTAGCCTGGCTAGTGGCATCATTCTGTGTGCTATTTTGGATACTCGTCATAGTAGGAGGCCTCATCATCCTCATAGTCTACCTCGTTTTCCGGCCCCGCAATCCAAGGTTCGACATCTCCACTGCCACCATAAACGCGGCCTACCTCGACATGGGCTACCTGCTCAACGCTGACATCACCGTGCTGGCCAACTTCACCAACCCAAACACAAAGGTGAAGGTGGATTTCAGCTATGTTGTATTGGATCTTTACTACGACAAGCACGCCATCGCCACACGTTACGTGGAACCGTTTTCCGTTATGAAGGGAGAGTCGAGGTTTGCAGACGTGCACATGGTGGCTAGCCAGGTGAGGCTCTCGATGGGGCAGAGCCTGGACCTCCAAAAACAGATTGAACAAGGGAGAGTTCACTTTGAGATTAGGGGTCTGTTTAGATCTAAATCTATACTGGTTGGTATTTTGCATTATTCTTATTGGTTGTATACACATTGCGAAATTGTGCTCTCTGGCCCTCCAACAGGGGTTTTGATCGCAAAAAGGTGTGTCACCAAGAGGTGAAATAAGGGGGAAAAATTAAATGCTGCATTTTTTTTTATCTACTTTTTCTTCTTTGATCAGATCATTTACCGATTGTAATAATTCCTTAATCTTGTAACTTTCTTGTTTGAATTACACCCCTTTTATTCATTTTAGTTTTAATATTTGGGAACGAGTTTTAAGTTCGAGCTCTCTCTTTTGCTGAATCACGAATGGTCCATTTTTTTCCTCCAAAGTAAAAAATTGAATGATCCATTTTCTTATTTAGCCACAAGAGAATAGAATGATTTTTTCACTGTATCTTGATAACAACTTTAAGTCATAGTTCCAAATATTATTACATTCAAATTTATTCTCTTTAAATAATATTTTGTAATATGAATTAAATCACAACTTAAATAAAGATTCGACATGAAGTTAAATGAGAACGAATCAGATTTCGCCTATTACGACTAGTATAAAGCATTTAAAATCAAATTAATCTACTAATAGGGTGTTTTCCGTTTGCTTTTTAAAAGTGATTCTTGGATTTTGACTTAAGAAAAACAGTTTTAGGTGTTTTTACAGGACAACTTCTACTTTTAAAAAAGCTGTTTTGACCTATAAGCTAAACCATGTGACAACCAGCTTCTAACAACTTCTCTCAGGCTGTGTTTGATTGCGGCTGGGGAAGGCTGATGTACTGTTGGCTGGAGTAAATAAGTTGGGGTAAATAACTTAGGCTGTGTTTGCTATGGGCTGGGGTAGTTGGGATACTGTTGGCTGGGGTGTTTAAATGGTTAGAAGTGGTTGGAGAAATAAAAATGTATGTTTGTTATATAAGTTGGAGGAGTGGTTGGAGGGTTGATTAATAATATTTAAATTAAATATGTGATTTAATGTGTGTAAGAGGTTGGTTGATGAGAGAGAAAAAGAGTGATTGTGATGATTTGGTGTGTGTAAGATGATGTTGATTGAGGAGAGAAAGATAGTGGTTGGGGAGGTTGGCCCAACCTTCCCGAAACCAAACACGTATTGAGCAGGGCCAATCAAACCCATAGCAAACACACCCTTAGGGATAAAAATGTATGTTTGGTAGTATTTGTTGGGGTTAGTTTATAATATAAAATCGAAAATGTGATGTGATAAATGTAAGAAGTTGTTAGGAAGTGATTGAATAATGATTAAAGTAAATATTGGAAAGTGTTGACCACAACCACCCAAATTAATGTTGACCCCAACCCTTCCAAAAAAAAAAAATGCCCAAGTTGGCCCCAACAACAACCGGTTGGGGTTAACTGTTATCAAAGATAGCCTCATTGTTTTCTATTTTTTTTTTTGTCAAAAATCAATTTTATTATCAAACATTACCTACTTTTAATTATAATCAATTTTACCACAATCTCTACTTTTAATCACTCTTTTTAAAAGGCGAAGCAAGCAAAAACACCCCTAAGAATGTCCCATTATCTGTCAGCATCATATATTGGCACTGAGTTTGACTGTTATTTTTTCTGTCCATTATTAAAATATTCTCATTTTTTTTAATTAACTGAGGATTGGAATGAAAATTGATAAATTACTAGTAGCAATTGAATTTAAAATTGGAAAAGATGCCCAAAACCACTCCCAGAAACCTTCCTATTCCTGGTTCTGTATCACACTACATTTCCCCATCCACATACTTCATATATGTGTGCGCACGTGTGTTATATCCATACACACTTTATCCCTTATAAAACTGAGAAATCAAGCACCAGGAAAAAGAAAAAGGGTATACAATTGTCAACTAAAACTCTCCTTAAAAAATCAAGCAAGAATCATTTTATATGAGCAATATAATGTACACAGATTTCAATAACTTTGAAAGGAAGAATTCGCGCTATGAACACATCTTTTCAATCTCTCAAGGCCCAACAAATACCACGGAGTGAACAGGCAAAGTAAACGTAAAAGTCACCGGGAAAAAGGATCAAAGGAGGGGTTCAGAAAGTTCCATTTCGTTTGCAGTTTGTTGCTGTGGTTCAGTCCTATGTGAACCTCCTACGTAGTCCAGGCCCAGCCATTGCCAGGGCCAGCAGACATATCTAGGCCTACTTATGCCCGTTCTTGAGGTTTCGCGCGTATCAAGTTCATCAAGTTGTCGAGTTAGCTCTTCCACTCGATCTCTCAGCCTTGTTGCTCTCATGTCCGCCAATCTCAATGACTTCTCAGCTGCGTCTCTTGCAGCCATAGCAGCTTCTGCTGTTTCTTCTTTGAATTTGAGCTTCTTCTCCGACTCTATTACGGCTTGCCTAGCTTCCTCAAGATCCTTCCTTACTGATGCCAACTGCAGAATCATGGAGTTGGAATTCAATGGAAATGATAATTGCAGATGATTATTTCAGGTACCAAACAGAACAGCAACTCCGCTATTTTATTGCACTGGCCGCGCGGTTGCACACTTATTTTCGAGAACAATTAATTGGTGTTAAAGTTAGTATGCACATACCTAGATTTCGATATCTGCTAACGTAGCTCATAGTCCTCCCCCATTTATTATACACTCTCCCAGTCTCACTTCTAATTATAAAAAGGGAAAAAAAATCTGATGTATTTGAAAGCAGAAATCAATGGAGAAAAAGTTCAAGTATTACTGCACCGAGCTTATGTTAGAACTCATGTATCAGTCGATAATTTGATATCAATGTCAAAAGATCATATACAGTATCCAAGAGAACCTATTAATAAGTTTTCCCGTCCTAATGTAATAGAAAGGCTAAAGTAGATACAGCAGTATTATCTAAAAGCAAGTCTAATGTTAACGGAGAAGCAGTAATTTAAATTAGATGATGGCAACATTATCAGGAAACATTACCAGAGTAAAGCAATTTTAGTACATGCCTAAAGCCACACATTGTAAAAGCTGGGTGCATAACAAATGGGGACACTGGAAAAGCTCCAATGAGAATGTTCAACAATATCGTGCCCAGAACAAAGAGGAAAACTATAACTACCTTTAGAAGAAACCAAGGTTCATATCAATCAATTTCCAGGTGAACTTTATATTGCATGATAAATTCATAGAATAATCAACAGTAACCAACAATATTCAATGATAAGTAAAAAGACAACCAACAATGATAACAAGGTATCACATAGATGAAATTAGTTAAATCCGTGAAGATAACCAACAATGATAGGTCAGAGATAAGTAAGTTACTCAATTTTCACTTACCTGCGCAACATAATCTTGTTCAACTGCTTTTCCTGCGTCAGCTTCTTGCTGTGCTGCTACCTTCCACCGCATGATTTCTTCTTCAGCAGCAGCAATATCCATCATAAGCCCTTCAACCTTCAAAAGAAAGTTGAGCACTAGATTTAGACTGTGCATGCATACACAGAATCATTAAAAATATTATGTCTATGCAATCCACCAATCGCAGACCATCATTTGAAGATATAGAGATCTAAAGATATGTTATTCTCAGATGGCTTACATCATCAATTAAAATAGAATCTTGAACGTACATTTTCATTAGCTATTCTTTCCTTCTCCTCGAGCTCTTCTACACGTTGTTTACACTGATTGAGTTCCTTGGATTGAGCATCCATACGCTCCTTATATAAGTTTGACTCTGCCCTTAATTCAGCAAAAATGAATATACACCATAATGTTAGGAAAGGTTCATAAGTGCTAACTAAATTTATGCATGACTGGAACTTCAAAAGCACAACTTAAGTTATTCAGTATCAAATGTTTTATTTTTTCCATTGATGCACAAGTATAAATCAGCTAACAAGTTTGCAAGGTCAACAAGATTGAATCTATTGTATGCTTGCTGAATTTTGTAAAGTTCATCCTGTATTCACAGATGAGATAAATTATTTTTCTATTACAAAGAATAAAACCCAAGAATCTAATAAAGTCATCGTGCACATAGTTGTTAGATGCAGAAGTCGCAAAAGCACCATATCTGAGAGGCAAACATGCGCATTATCAAAGTAAGGCACACAACTGCATGCTGATTGCAGTATATAATTTTTAACATAATAAGGCATACATAGAAAACTATCAGGAAACAATACAACTTAATTTCTACAAGAAAATCAACAAATAAAAAGAAGTTCAAATCTCAAACATATATGAATCAAGACAACACAAATCAATATATATAGATTCTATCGCTAAAACTATCATTAATTAGAAACATGACCAGTCTTGAACATAACAAGACCTAACTAACAATAGATAACAGTTGACGCTGCTGGGCATTCGGTGTGGAGCACCAATCATAGTTCTGGTAGACCAGATTCCCCTCTCTTTTGATTCATCACGATTAGAAAGAGATGCTAGGAATCTTTCTGGACTGCTGGTGTCAAGTTTGACCTTTATTTGATGTTTACTTTGACAAAGAATTTCCGAAGGATTGGACTTGAGAAATTATACTGGGGGATGATTTCGTATTGCAAGGATCGAAAGAAAGGCTTAAAACGGGAGCTTGAGTTTTGATTCTTGAAACCTAGTGAAACATGAACTTACCCTAAATAATCTCAAGAAGTTCTGCTAATAAAGGTTTTAACTCCTTAGCTCTTAATCCATCAAAACCCCCAACTTTAATATTTTCTTCAACAAAGCTTATATTGATACTTCAGTGATAAAAATAGCCCATGATGGACACTGAAATGCAGGTCTTGACAAATCTTATAGTCCAATACAGAATGCAGGGTTTCTACTCTTGCACCTATCTACCCTTCGGCTCAAATTGCACAGTTGACAACAGCACATTAATAATTAAGATTCAAAACATTTTGTAGTTTGTTGAACATTAACAAAGTGTGTCCCTACTTTGTTCAATCAATAAGCAATATGAAAATCTCATAGAGCCAGGGTACCTTAGTTCTTCCACTGAATGTTTTAGCTCAATGATCTCAAGCTGAGACTGTTTAATTATGTTCTCCAGTGCACTAGCCTGAAACCAAAAAGTTAGAGATAATCAACTGAACAATAAAAGTGAAAGCTGACAATGGTAGTGGAAATGGATGCTCGAAATTCATACCAGAGCATATACTTCGTTGTCTTCTGTCTCTTCAGGACTCACTTTACCCTTAGGTTCCTGGAATTTGCTGAACTTATATTCTATTCCCGCCTCTTTCAAACCATTTTCTGCAACTTTAAACAATCTGTTGGTTTTAGATGACATGTCAGCTGACATCCTCTGGGACAGTGTACTTCTCAATAGCGATCCAATTTGTTCCTTCTCCTGTATTAGTTGCGAGACAGTTTCATCTAGACTTTTCACTTCACGACCTTTCTCCTCTACCAAGTCCCTTGTCTTCTCTACAACTGTTTTACTCAACTCATACACGGATTCCATTCCAGCTAAAGATGCCCTCATATTTTCCTCCATATTTGTTCCTTGAGCAAGGAACAAAGATTCTGACAACTCTGAGGACTTTTTAGCATCAACAATCTTCATCACTTTGCACATTTCTTCATGCATTCTAGTGACGTAATTCAGTTGATCGATCAACAAGGGCCTTTGTATCTCAACCTTTGACTCATAATCACTCACCAATACCCTCAACCTTGAGACTTCGCTCTCCATTCCTTCTTGTTTCTCAATAGACTCTCTTTCTAATTCCGTTAGTTTTCTATCCTTCTCATCTATTCCCCGTTTCAAACTCTCAATCTCTTCACTTTTCTTCGCTACATCTTCTCTCAACCCACTAATGGTGGCCTCAAGTTGCGAAACCTCAATGGCAATCTCGTAATTCCTCTGCTCAACCAACTCCCGGGCCTCATTCCTTGATTTCACACTCGATTCAATCTGTCTCAGAAGCTCCTCCACTATCTCATTCGTCCTCTTGATCACACCATAAGCCACTGCTGGCAATCCTGTGTATTTACTAGATTTTGGCAGCCCACTTCCTCCATAATCCTTGTAACTACTCACTTTCCTCGATATCTTCTCAATCCCACTCACTAGCATCGAAGATCCTGTCTCCATTTCTATCCTTGTGGATTCCCTCGCTTTCCCCACCCCCTCCAACTGCCTCGAAACCTCTTCTTTTAACTTCATTTCCTCACTGAATTCCCCACGAACCCTCTCTAATTCCTTCAAGGCTTCCTCCTTTTCACGCGATGCCTCATCTCGCTGCCGCGAACACTCGTCCCTTTTCTTGATTGCCTCATGGCACAGCACTTTGAGTCTATTGAAGGAAACTTGGATATCATTTTTCGCGTTCTCAGCTGCCTCACGAGCAGCTCTCTCACGATCGAGCTCCGCCAGGATTTCACGGAACTTCTCAACAGATATGTTATCCGGGGTTTTAATATCAACAGGAGCCGGATCATCGGCTTCAACATCGCTTAATACGGCGTCGTTTTCTTCATCGCTGGCGCTCGCCATCGTTTACTATTATGTAAATATAAACTAGTTCGCACAAATTCCGAACTCGAAATCAACCGTCAATATAGGATGAACAATAAATCGTGGTTTTTGCAGGTTTGGTAAATTAGGGGAGAGGAGCACAGAGAGAGTAATTAGAAAAATGATTTGTTTGAACCCTAATTGAGATTGACTAAGGGGTAGGAAGATGATGATTACGACTGAAATTGGAAGAGCAGAAGATCGCAACAGACAAATCTATGAAGTCCACGGCCTACAGAAAATAGGAAACGGAAGTAGTAATAATAGGGCAATTCTATTTTCCACACCTAAAAATTGATGCTTAAAAGTTAAAACTACATTTGCTTTGCAAGTCATAAAAAATATAGGGAAATTTTCCTTTTTTACCCCTATAATTTAGTACGAGTCCAAAAAAAATTATGTATTATGCACAATTTTAATTTTAGTCTCGTAAATTTTGAAAAATATCCAATTTGAGGATAAATCGGGCCGAATGTCACTAATTTCGCCAGAGTTGCTGATGTTGAGGTTTAATAAGGATAATTGAACAGATTATGGTTGAAAACTCTAATTACGTTGCGAATTTGTCATCAAATTAGTGACCTATGTATAGGACTATGGTTCTAGTAAAACTAATTGAGCAGATTATGATTGAAAACTCTGATTTTGTTGCGTGATTTGTCCTCAAATTAGTGACATAGGTACAAATCCCGACGGGAGTCATTAATTCCGCATCATGTCGGCATCTCGGCGAAATTAGTGACCTCCGACTAGGGCTGTAAATGAGTCGAGCCAAACGTACTGATGTTCAAGCTTGTCTGAAATATTATCGAGCTTCTAATTTTATGTTTGAGCTTGTTTGATTATTAACCGAATCGAGCTTGAACGAGCTTTAATCTAGCCGAACACGAGTCGAGCTCGAGTAGTTTGATATTTTTACGCTTGTTTTAATATTTTTAACTTATCGAGCTCGAGTTTGGGTCGAACTTTAGATTTTATCAAACGTAAAAGTATGTTCAAGCTTGTTTGATATCTTTAATCGAACATAGTTCAACCGAGCTTTTAGCAAACGATCTCGAGTCGAGTATCGAATAACTTGGTTTGATTTTCAGCCCTAGTTGTAGATGATGCAATTGTAGCTTTCAATTGGAAATTTGATATATGAGAAAAATGTGCTCGAGTTTAGATAAAAGCTCTCTAACAACAGAATAAGAGATTCTGAGTTTGAGACACGTTAAAAATGATGAGATTTTTTTTCTTTTCTTTATATATTAAGAATAATGATAAAAAGGTGATATTTTATTATTGTAAGATCAAACACATATTTATGGCGATTTGAATCCTTTCTTGCTTCCTCCTACATCTCCTTCTACATCACTCGATTGTTGGAACATGAAAAATAATTTCCTTACGTATAATTTGTCTTTTTTTTCTCCTTAATTTCCTTTAATTGAGGATTACTACTTTTCCTCTTTTGAAATTTTAAAAAGAAGAATATGAGAGTGACTTATGATGGTGGACTATGTAACTGCTCCAACTATACATCCATAATAATAATTGGTTTGAATCAATAAATAGAGTGGACTAAGTCGAAGGCAGCAAGTGTACGGTATTCTTGATAATTGAATATTTTTCTACTTTCCCAATACAAAGAGGATATCAAGAATGTTTAATTATATCCTCATTTTTTAGTTGAATTTAATCATTTTGACCATCCCACTAATTGACTTCAAAAGACTTGATTTGGTATGGAAATTGAGTTATTTTAGTGAAAATTAAAGGGATTTGGGGAAAGGAGAAAAAAGGGGGGGGGGGGGAGATTATTTATTTATTCACTTGTTTATTTATGGGTTAATTAGGAAAAAAATTACTAACTTTGAGTGAATTTTCAATTACAACATGAACTTTAAAAGGTAACAAGAAAATTTACCAGCTTTCAATTTTTTTCAATTACAACATTGATCGTATTTTTTGACATCTAACTACGTCGCCGTTACCATCATTAGATCCACCTAAATAAGTTTGTGTTATATTCACCACCTGTTTTGTCATATCTTATTATGGTTGTAATAAATCGATGGTTGAATTTATGATTGTCACAATTTCAACTCTCAATTCACGGTGGTGGCGACGACATATTGTAAAATATATGATAGATATAGAATGGTCTCGTTAAGGCGAATCTAATGATGAAGGCGACGACTTAATCAGATGTTGAAAATTACGGTCCATGTTGTAATTGAAAAAAATTAAAAGTTGGTGAAATTTTTTGTTACCTTTTAAAATAAATGTTGTAATTGAAAATTCAACCAAAGTTGGTGAATTTTTTCGTAATTAACCCTTTATTTATTTATATTAATGATTCGGATTAGTTGGACTAAATCCCTTAATACTTGGTGTCTATACTTTGATTAGTGAGCACGGGTTTTGATAATAATAATATATAAATAATCTCGAGTTTATGTGGTAAGTTGTGTATCTGGGGTTAGATGAGATTAAGTGAGGTCTAGAAGGGATTAAGTAGGAAGAAGTCGAGAAAAAAAAGTAGACAGTCTTAACGCCTAGGAAAAACGTGAACGAAGGTAGACGGAAACTTTTAGAAGGAAGTTGTACCACACACTCTTTTATAAAAGAGATTTTAAATTTCATCTCAAAACCTACTTCATAAACTTAAAAAAAGGAAAAAGAGAAGGAAAAGAAGGAGAAAATTTTAGTACATAGACGGATGGTGAGTTGGGCTAGGCCCATTGAGAACAAAAATAAGTTAGAAGAGTAGTGGGCTTGTCCAGTTGTGATAATGGGCCTATTCCATCCCGTTAGAAAAAACCATTTAAATTAGGTAAATAGAAATGAATGATCGGCCTTAAAAGAATTATATAAATGGATCGGACCCGATGGAAGTGGGCCTTATTTAAAATGTGTGGCCCAATAAGTCACAAGAAAGTTATGGGGGGTGATAATGCTCTGTTTTAAATGAGAATCTTGTTTCAGAAAAAAAAAACTATCTAAAAATGAGGATCATGTTGGGGTGTGCATGGATCAGTTAACCGACCGAACCGAATTGAAATCGAATCGAATTTTCGGTTCGGTTTTCGGTTATTAGTTTAGGGGAGTTTCGGTTTTCGGTTCGGTTTTGGTTTTTGGATTCGGTTACCGGTCCGAACCGAAAACCGAATGCAATTTTCATTTTTTATTTTTTTCTCTTTTAGTTGCAACTTTTCCTCTTTTTTCTTTTCTATTGTTTCGTAAACCTAACTTTTAGACTTTTGGTCTACTAATTTTATATATTTTCTTATCTAATTTCACATTCACATTCACATTCAATCTTTAATTTTCAGTTTTAGTGTTATAGGTACGGTGTTGACTTCAGTTTTCCAAGTTTTATGTTTATTTGTTTGTCTTAATCTTCAATTTCTATTTTATTGTGATGTTGAAATCAAATGCAGAATGCTTTGGATTCTAAATTTCTAATCGATATACCCATATTTAAAAAGTAAAATAAAAAAATAAATGGTTAACCGAAACCGGAACTGAGAAAATTAAAAAAATTCAGTTTTAACCGTAGTTCGGTTCAATTTTCGGTTCCGTAAAATAGCCAATCGAATTTTCGGTTAACCAAACTTTCGGTTCGGTTTGGCCGAATGCACAACCCTAGGGTCATGTTTTCAAAGTAAATATCTTGTTTTACGAGTCCAGATTTAAAAAAAAAAAAATTTAGTTTGACAAATTAGTCACACATGATGGAATAAGTCGAATAAAAAAATCAAATAAGTCTTGTAAGTACAAATTGATAATTTTTGAATAGTTGTACATTTATTAAATCGACCAAAAATGAAAATGTTGTATCCATTTAAATAGTACTTTTATTAATGAATGGAGAGAGTAGTAGGCAATCATTTACATAATATTTTTATGAAATTTGTATGATGATAGAATATGATATGTGATTATGTAAAATAATTTTTTATTCTTACATTTGATTTAACTAGTATTGCACCCGTGCGATGCACGGTTTGTGAGTTATCTATGAATTAATAATTTATATACATATAAAGTGAGTATAACAAAACTAAGAAAATCTATAATATTAACAATATTTAAAAAGACAAAAATG
Organism: Ajuga reptans; assembly: GCA_032274785.1. Taxonomy (NCBI): domain Eukaryota; kingdom Viridiplantae; phylum Streptophyta; class Magnoliopsida; order Lamiales; family Lamiaceae; genus Ajuga; species Ajuga reptans. The sequence continues at coordinate 384,568 of JAUEKW010000028.1, forward strand.
AAAGATAATTTTTTTATTAGTATCAATATCAATAGATAATAAAAAGTATGTATAAATCATAACAAACAAAGTATGTATAAAGAAAAATTAATAAAATAATATATCCTCAAATTAGTGATCGTATAATGAAGAAGAATCAATAACAGATGTTTTAATTAAGTCACATATTGGTTGTAATATTACTTATTAGAGCTATCAACTATGGAAAATGATACCTCACGGGATACATCTTCAGCATTGGAAGATAGAGTATTCTCCCAGAGGAGTTGTAGTTCTCCCAA
>JAUEKW010000028.1:387153-397271 GCA_032274785.1 Ajuga reptans
ATAATTATATTTAGCAAAATATTAATACGGCATAAAGAATTAAATAAAACAGTAGACGAAATAGTCGGGCGCTACAACGTTAAACGTGTATATTTATTATACATATTATAAAATTTAAAATATTAGAAACTAATCAAGAATGGTGAAAGTGGAAGGGGGATCCATTTTTAATCTAATAGGCGTGGAATTTAAATCTCCAGATTAAAAAATCCGGCAATCCCCATCTAGACTCCTCCCCTATACGATATTTTCGGGTTATGGATGGTTCTCCATGGAAATTTAGATAACTTTACAATAAGGCTATGTTTGTTTATGGATTTGTCCATCTGGATGGAGGTTGGGATAATTTAATTCAAATAAAAATTTATTAATTACGGAGTATTATTTAATTATTTAATACAATTTGATCACTTTTTTAGGGAAGATTTGACAATATCTTATAAATTTTAGCACTTTTTATCTCAAAACAATCATTAAATTTAGATTTCATACAATTAAACAAACATATCAACATCTTCCCACTAATTAATGGGTAAAAAAAGTATAAAATGAATTTAATTATCTTTATCTAAAATTTTGATACTTATACTTATGACAGAACGAGACCCTTAACCTAACTAAAACAAAACAACCTCTTAACTCTAAAAAATTAAGCACATAATCGTTTGGAGGCCACCCAACCATAAACAAACACACCCACTGAGTCTCCATTTCAATTGGGAACCCACCACAAAAATTCAAGAACAGGTTGAATGGCGCCAAGCAGCCAACCTATCCTGGGCGGCTCATTTGCATTTTCGGGTTTGGTAAGAATTCTTCAATCATCAAACCCCACAAAACCCCCTTTTGAATCATCTCATGAATTTTATTTTCTGTCTTTTTCTATGTTTTCTTTTAAAAATGCGATTGACTTGACTGTTTCAACTCTCAAGATCCTCTTTGATACTGAGTCATCTTGATTAGCACGGCTACGAGATCATCAGATCAGGTTGTTATGCCACAGGTCATAGGTTGACTGATGTTACAATGTAGTATAATTTATTTGTCCTAAAACAATCATTTTTTCTAATCATACCCCATTGTCCAAGAATTCTTCAAGTTTGTCTAAACTCATGTTTTTCAAGATCCATAAATGGTGCATATGATCTAGATATTGTCATATTTATCAGACCTAAATTAGGTTAAGGTTGCTTTTTTGATAGAGGAACTTGAAATGCTAGGATTTGAAGTAAATGGATAATGAATCAACCCAAACTAGAGATGGTTTCATGTTTACCCAAATCATAAAGAATTAGGGCTGAAAATTCAAATCAATCTACTCGATACTTGATTCGTGATCGTTGGTTTGAAGCTCGTTTATTTAAAAAATATCAAACAAGCCTGAACATACTTTTACGTTTGATAAAATCTAAACTTCGAGCTCGATAAGTAAGAAATGTTGAAGGCAGTGTAAAAATGTCAAACTACTCGAGCTCGGTTCGTGTTCGGCTCGATTAAAGTTAGTTCAAGCTGGATTCAGTTAATAATCAGACAAGGTGTAACATAGTATTAAAAGCTCGATAATATTTCACACATGCTTGAACAACAACAGCATGCTCGGCTCGATTGGGCTCATTTACAAATCTATTCAAAATGAGCGTACCGAATTTTAAATATGTTTCAATACAAAGCGTATCATTGGATTCGTTAATATGGAGTTCAAATTAATCATTAAATCCTTCAATCCAAATGCAATCTATAGTTTCGTTCTAGAAACCTGATTTAAGCTAGTCTATATAGTATCAACACTATACTTCAGTTTGCTCTGCATTTAGACAATGCTAAACCATAAAAAAAATTGTAACGTGTTTAATGATTCAGAATTTATGATATAAATTTCAATCTCCTCTAAAAGTGTAAAAATTAAGCACATTGATAGTGTGTATCTACAGTCAGGAATATTAGCAGGAGAAATATCAACACTTGTTTTAAAAACTCAAAACAACATTCAGGATATCAGTGATGAGGCCAAAGCTAAAACTTAATTCTTATCTAGCAGATGGGACTAAGGATCCATTAGAAAGATCCGGACTTTGGATGTCTAGAAAGCTCGTAAGCAGTGTCTTTCGTGATGATTTACTCCCGGACGAATCTATTTTATCGGTCCCTTTCTCAATCTTGATTGCGTCCTGTATAGCCAGTATTATCTCTTGCATTCTTGGCCTGGAGGAGCTCTGCTGTTCAACACATTGGATAGCTACTTCTGCTATTCGCCAAACCGATTCTACTTTCACCGTTCCTGCTAGTGTGGGGTCTATGATGCTGATCACGTCTCCTTTGCGAATCAATGACCTTGCCTATGCCAGAGCAACAAATTTTATATCACTTTTCAACTTATGTTATAGTATTACCGAAAGGACCTCGCAATCAAAGCGTTATTAATGGAAGAGCTTACCCAGTGAACAATGCTCCAATCAGAACCGTATTCGTCTGGGGAGACAGGCTTTCTCCCTGAGATAAGTTCCAGAAGAACAACTCCAAAACTATATACATCACTCTTTTCAGTTAGTTGCTGATTTGCGTAGTACCTGGTAAGATAGTACAAGTCTTCATCAGTCTCTAGACATAGGGTATCTATATGAGCTACGATAGTTGTTCACTTACTCTGGATCAAGGTACCCTACTGTTCCTCTTGCCACACTGGATATGTGTGTTAGGTCTTCCTCAGCTTGTCTTGACAGTCCAAAATCGGATACCTTTGCTCTCATGTTTATATCTAGGAGAATATTGCTGGTTTTCACATCGCGATGAATTATACTGGGGTTGCATCCCGTGTGCAGGTACTCCAGACCTGTAGTTTTTGACTAATCAGATGATCATGCTTCGAATCAAGAATTACTCCGTCTAGTTCAAAATAAGTGTCGTTTAAGAAGCATTCGCATATACTAATATTAAATAATATACGCTTAGCTAATAGTAAAAAGACATTGATGATTAGTTATACTTCTACAAGATAAATCAAGAGTAAATTAGGGAAAAACGTTACTTCTCGCCTTGAAAACTGTAAAACCTTACTTCTTATGCAGCAAGTAAAAACTTCTAAAATGTAGAGTACTTTGTTTTGCTAATAGTGAGCCTCGATGTCTACCTTTAGCAGAGTCTTCAGCTATTCGAAGACGTGCTAGCCAGTCTAGGTGCTTTTGACTGTCAGAACCTGACACAAAATCTGAGTGTTAGTTCTTTTTTTTTCATTCTCAAAGATAAATGTTTCTAGCCTGTGCAAAGTGCAAACCATATATGTGATCCCGTAAGGTCCCGTTGTGCATGTACTCATAGACGAGCATACGCTGATGCTCTTCTTCACAGTATCCAATTAGTGGAACCAAGTTTCTGTGATGGATTCTTGACAACAGTGCAACCTGTAGGTGTGGAACGAACGAAAATACGTTAAAGATTTCTGTAACAGATTAGTGACACATTATACTTTGTTCTGTTAGCCAGCAAACCAAATTTAGTTATTCCCTCAGTTTTATGGTTATGAACTATTATTTGATTACTTTATGTCGAAAAACAACCAGAGATGCTTGCGATGATTCAATGTATTAGTACCTCTGTAACAAATTGTTTGGTCCCATGACTAGATGAATCAGCCATGATTTTCACTGCTACCTCCTTTCCGTCCTTCATTTTCCCATAATAAACTGGCCCGAAGCTTCCTTTCCCGATTTTCCTCGAAAAACAGTTTGTAGCTTCTTCTATGTCGGGGAGTGGAATGTAGTACGCTACACCTTCCTCCATTAGACCCCCACCTCTTGCAATAGAATATGCAGTTAAAGGCTTGGAACTGCCACGCCACGAACCTTTCTCATTCCTCTGTAAGGTTTTCTTTGCCCTAAAATGACGAAGCAGCAGTATGCTTGCAATGGAGAGAACAAAAAGAATCGCCAGCACTCCTATTGAAGTTCCTAATACTATTTTGTTGCGCGTTTTTGTTACTCGTCTCAGATGAGGATTGCCTTCATAGCTGCAAAAGTAAAGGATCATCCTTGGATTATGATAATATATGTTTGGAACCGATCATATTTTAGCATAAGATCTGTAGTCATTTACGGAGTTACATCAAAACGGTGTGATCTGTTAATACTATTAGATATCCTAATTTTTTTGTGTGCAGCTTCTGCTATTCTTGATGCAGCAAAGTTAAATTTTTTGAAATTAATTCTGCCCACCGCCCCCTCGTCCCCCCAATCGAAGCAGGTGAAATTTTGAATATAGAGGTAAACACTAAGGCTATGATACTATTGAAGGATGAACTTGGAAGTTATAATTGCAAATGTAGTGATGGTTTATACGGATCGATATTAATTTGAAATCGATAACTCTCGTCTTAAACTAATTTTTGAGTGATTGAAATCCACTATGATTTGGTGGCTTATTTCAAAATTCAATCCTATGCGACCGAAGGAATCTAACCGCCTTACTGTTATGAAGAATAAACAGACTTACCTGAAAGTTAAGTTTCCTCTTAACAATGAGGGAGGTATTCCGCCACTCAACGAGTTGTTCTGTATGTGCCTGCCAAGAAAACACAGCCTTCAATATTTGGAAAATTGAACAGAGTTCAACGATTAATCCTCATCGAGAAAAGAAGAGATTGTCTAGATTGAACTTACAATTCTTGCAAGTATGGCAGGTTACCCAAGTACGAAGGTAATGAACCAAGCAGTTGGTTGTTCTCTAGGTGCCTACATACATCAGATGACATAATGCTCGAAAAAAATGGGACGATACTTGGTTTGGAAAACCACTTACACTATTTTTAGATTGACGAGGCTGCTCATGTCAGGGATTGTCCCGCTGAGTGAGTTCCGGTCTAGCCACCTGTACATGTGAAACCAATCAAAACGCGATCATTCAGAACGAAAGCTTTAACTTGCAGTACTAAGCTCTTACAGCTCTGTTAACGCTTCCATGTTTTTAAGCTCCCGCGGAATCTCACCCTTCAAATTTTTACCTGATAGAAGACTGTTTAATGTATTAGCATGATTTCAGGCCTCTATGTTGTAATGCTGTTCGACTTACATCTTGCTTATCCTAGGTGGCACTGTGGAGGTACAAGCCACCCACTCCCAGTTGGTCGGAACACAAGGATCACCGCTTTCTTTCGTCCATCCATTTTGAGCTGACATGGAACGCAGCGCATTGAGGCTGCTCACTTCCATATCGAAGAAAGGTATGATGATAAGTATCGATATATTGCAACTTGTAGAAAACCATTAATGATACTTACCATCTTTTTCATCTGTTTTAGCCCCAATCTCCACGTATCTGCTAATCTCCATCGCATTCAATATCGGCCCACGTGTTGAATCCCGTGTTTTGACAAACGCGAATGTCAGAACAAAATCCAGTGTGACATTCATGTAACTAGGTTCATACAGTGTATAACTCCCATTAGCATTCTCAGCTATGTTGACAACTGCATTGCTATAGTCAGGCATGTAAGGTTGCTCCATCTTAAATTTTCGAGTCTCGTTTGCTCCCAAATCTTCGATTTCAGCAAAGTACGCATAAGCGCGCGCATTGGCTGGAAAATCCTCTAAATTCATCCTGTAGCTCAGGCTTCCTTTTGTGCCAACAACTGCAGTTTGCATCACCTTAACTGGTGGATACTCTCTCGTCTTTATGTTTATGTTTCTTGTGGTGTTGACTCTCTCTGTACCTGCTGCCACCCCTACCAGGAAATTAGGCCGTCGATCAAGATCTGATTCCCATATACGATCGTACGGATCATCAGGATACCTGATAAGCAATTTATATAAATTGTCACTTGGATTCTGGTGAAATTTGTCCTCAAACTGCGCAAAATTCAGTAACATGATCAAAATTGAATTTTCATCTTAGTTTAAAAAATAATTACCTTATAGCTTCTAAGGTTGGAGCACCAAAATTAACCCTTTCTGCAACTTTCAAGTAGAAGTCATCTTCATAATCAGTAGCATACATCGACAGATTGAGAGGCCTCATCTCAAGTGTCGATATAAACGGTGAGCCCGTGGTTGCACAGCACAAACACACGTTGATCGACTGTGATGGGGCTCTTATGATCATCTCCTTAACATAAATTCTAGAAGCTTCCATAATCGTCACCGTGGACCACTTGGTGGCGTCCAGGTAAAGCTGAAACTTGGGGTACGTCCCCTCGGTGACCGAAGTACCGTAGAGAAAGGTTGCACGGACGATATACCGCCGCCTCTCCTGTGTGGTGAGTGTGTAGCAGTACTTGTTGCTGTCTGTTGGGAAATCTCGGCGTGTCTGATACTGCTGTGAGTTTGTGTACGTGTTGACGGATTCGCCGTCGCCTTGGATTCCGGTGTCGGAAGTCCATGACAAGCCTGTTGTTTTGTCTGTGTAGTTGCTTCTCCCTCCACAGTCTATGCTCATGAACTCTGCATGTTGCTTCTTAGTTAGTTTAAATTGTCTTGCTTTCTGTTTCATGAAATGAAATCTATAACTACTCACCGGTAACTTGGGCCGAACCGGAGGAAGCGATTACGCAAAGAAATATAACAAACAAGTGTGGAACAGAAGCCATATTTGAGATCAGAAGCTGTTTTTTGGATTGTTTTTGTGATTTTTGTTTCAGGGAATGAAGTGATTGTTCTTCACTCATCTTTAGCTTTTCTGATTAATGTGTAATGTTGATTCACCGTCTTTGATTTTTCTTTAACTTTTTTTCCATGTAAGAAAAAGAAGGCATTGGGGGTTCATTTTCAGGACTTGCTTTTGGAAAAAGAATATTATTTTAGCATATGACACTACTGGAAACCATCAAAGTAAGTGAATACCTTTATCTTTGCTTATTCTTGTTCCTTTTTTTTTTCCTTTTAAAAAAGAAACTACTATTACTGGTCTGTGTCAATTATTTAGGTGGAATTATTTATGAGACAAGGATGTTGCATGAATGCTGCCATTCCATGTGGGGTTGCCATGTCTGGATATTTTCTGTATCAGTTTAAGTTGTATCCGAATATATTCCTCATACTTATAATTTTCTCCACTTAAATCTTGAATTTTTGTAATTGAAAATTAAGTACTGAAATAAAAGTATAAAACAGAAGAGTAAAAATTCAAAGGACTATAAATTCTAGATTTTATGAGCATTATTAGGGTTTTCTTTTTCGTTTTGGGAAAATGTATATTTAAGTTCCCTCACCTTTTTTCTAGTGGGGATGGGAAGAGTGGGGGTACAAACCCAGACATTTGATATAAACTGATGAGACGATGCAATAAGTTCCCTTATAACTTTCATTCTCTCTTTAAATTTATTTTTTGTCTGTAGATTCATCTATAGATACTTTCAAGTATTTTTTTTTTCTTTTTTCTTTGGAGTTGTTTGAGAGTTGGTGATTGCTTCCTTTACTAGAGATGAGGCAGAGGGTTAGAATCCTTCCTCAACCATATATTGTACATCTTTTGCATTAAAATTTGTTCAACCACTTAGTACCATGATCTCATTATCTTTTATGTCTGGAAGTTTTCTACTTTATCTTATTTAAATGATGTTTTCAAAATATAAAAATTCATATTGGGTTTATGGATAATCAAGCTCGAACTAATTGGATTTATTCACATTTAGGTCATGAATCATGAATCTTTGTAATCCATATTATATTTCGCCTCTTTAATGATAAATTCGAGAAAAATATGAATTATCATGAATTGTATCCACAATTCAATTCAAATGAAGTATAATGACCTTTTCTTTCAAATGAGATAATAAGAAACGAAAAGAAAAATTCCAAGTATTTGGAACTTTTTCCATAAAAAATGGAAGAATAAGTATATTTATTGTTACTCCCTCCGTCTCATAATGAGTGTTTGAAAAAATCAACTATTTTATTTTTTGATCAATTTGATTAATGTACAACTCTAAAAATAAACAAATATGTATGTACATAGCTTATTTTATTTTTTAATTTAACTTTTCAATTATATATAGCTAATTTATGACATTAATATTTTTTAATTTTTTTACTTCAACTAGTAAAATAAGATATTGACTTTTGAAATATAATTTTTGTTTTAAAAATTGAACTTTCATTATGAAACAGTGATAGTATTTATTTTTGTCTTTCACTTGTGCGTCTTGACGTAGGGATTGCAGGTTCTTTTGTGGCTGTAATACAATGAAACAATTTTCTATGACATGCTTTGGGTGCACAAAAAGGAGGTCATGCCATTGCCATGCAAAGGCATCTTTTTTAAGTTTGATGATATAAATAAAATAATATTATTCTTACTTTTATGCTTTAACAGCTTTTGCTTTTGATTGCAACAAGATCTTCTTTTCTGCTTGTGACTTTGGACCACTTGTCTGCTACTTTATAAACTTTGTAAAATTAGACAGCACTTCTGCAGCTTCACTTAGGACGTCTTTGGTTAGAGCTGGGGACGGACGGATCTGGATTCTCTCCATTAAATGCACGGTGCATTTAGAGAGAGAAAGACACATACAATGTGGGCTCCACATTGTTTATTTTTATTCATATATTTGTATGTGTCTTTCTCTCTCCAAATGCACCGTGCATTTAATGGAGAAGATCCAAATCCGGGGACGGACAATTGATGTGCTGTAAACTGTATGAATTAGGTGGTTGTGGAAGTAAATATGTGTGTTTATTTTAGCGGTTGAAAAAGTGATTGAATAGTTGATTAATAATATTTAATTAGAATAGATGATATGATGTGTGTAAAAATATGTTGATTAAGTAGAGAGATAGTGATTGTGATGATATGAGGTGTGTAAAAGGCTATTGATAGAAGAAAGAGAAACAGTGATTGGGGAGGTTGAACCAACCACCTTGTACCAAAAAAACAAGACACCCTTACTTACTTTTGGCAAATCTGGTCCTCACACCCATAATTTCATCAGGATAACTGGTCCTCCATTTTCCTTGTGTTCTATTGGGTTTAGTTAATCCAATCCGACCCATATACTCCAGATGTTTTTCAATATCAGTATACTGCATTTATTGTATTGGAAAATATTTCAAAAAATTTGGCATACCAAAAATTGTGCTACAGTAGTACCCTACCAAAATTTTCAATATGTTAACCGGGTGATAATCCAAAAATTTCGGTGTGTACCAAAATACCGTAATTGTTTTTTGTTTTTAGGTATATACCGGTATGCCGAATTTTTTTTGGTATGTTTGTAGTTCGATATTTCAGTATATATCGATATACCAATTTTTTTTCGACAATTTGGTAGTTCGAATATTGAAATTTCTAATCATATACCGAGAAATTTTGGTATACCGAACTCTCGGTATACCAAAACTAAAGGTAAACAACGGTATTATACTAATACCGACCTAAAATTCAGTATACAAAAATTTCGGTATATACCGATATTAATCGATACCATTTGGTATACTGAAATTTTCGGTACATTAATAATATGATTTTTTTCTATATAAAAATTTCGATACAATTATAATATGAATGTTTTGGTACGGTATACCGTATCGAACTACCCTTAATATGTGATGTGGCACATTGTAAGAACTCATGAAAAAGTTAACAATTGCTTTGCAAACATTACTTAAGCCATATTGCACATGTCTTGTGGTGTGTGGGGTGATATTCTATAATTTGAATTAAGGGTGTACGTGTTGGTTTGAGCGGTTTATAAGAAATATGCTAAACCAAACAAATTCTAAGGTTTGTATAGGAACGTTAGATTAAAACTAATTTACTTTTATATTGATTCATCATTTTTGTTAACTTATATTGCTTTAAGAAAAAAAAAAAAAAATCTCGTAGATCACTGTATAGTGTTGATGTGATGGAATAAGAAAAAAGATTGCTCCGCTATAAATAGATGTTGACTATATAGAAAAGAAAAAAAAAAGGTTGATATAATGAGAAAATGGTGAAGTTTAGATGGTGATGGAAGCGAAAATAATACTCCCTCCGTCCCATAAAAAAAATCATGTATTAGAATTATTTCTTGTCCCATAAAAAGAGTCCTATTTAAAAAGTCAAAGTTAGTTATCTATAGAAGTTACTTTGATGCCCTTATAAAATCATGTTAATACTTTGATGCCAATAGGATATTGATGAGTTTAACAAAT
>JAUEKW010000028.1:474713-490515 GCA_032274785.1 Ajuga reptans
TTTTCATAATATACTTTTTATAATGTTTTATTTTGAGTAATTTAATTTAATGAAGAAGGATAAAATTGGCACTAAGTGGGTTGTATTAAGAAATTTATACTTATATTTTAAATGTAAGTGGGCTACGTTGAGAAGTGGGCTGCGTTAAGAAATTTTGTGGGCTGCGAATAGTCCCCGCCTAAAAATAATTACAAGTTACTGAAGTCGGTGTCTCGTCTAAAAAAGAATAGCACTAAATTATAAAGTTATCAACTATCAACAACCTCTTTGGACAATTCATCGATTATTTTTCATTTATATAACTCTATTAGTATACACTTTCAATAAGATCTGTCTCATACACATGTTTTCCTTTTTTTTTTTTGTTATGAATAATTACAAACAATATGGGGAGGATAGACTATGAAAGTGAAAAAGTAAGATTAATATGACTAACTACAGCAAAATCAAAATTGACTTCAATAGAAAAATATGAGTTCACGAGAAAGATAATCAAAGAAGAAGAGAATGAGCAACGAGTTGCTGCTAGTATATGTAGCACGTACGGTAGAATTTAGGTGGCAGATAGTAACTATGTGCAGTAAGTTCAGGTCTAGGATTTTGACATTTATAAATAAAAATAATTAAATATTAAATATAATAATAAATTTTAATGGTTGGATTAAAGAAATGTAGAGTTAAAAACATATCATGTAATGTATTTTCTTTATATAAACTATAAACGTATTAACTGATTAATATATCTATAATTAATAGATTTATGTTTGTTCTGAAAATTATTCATTATAAATATTTTACTCTATTATTAATTACTAAACTCTTTTATGAAATTCTAAAACAGTAGGACTATACATACATTGTTAAATTTCACTAAAATTTATAATGATTCAATATCATAATATAGAATAAATAAATTAAATGATATATAAAAAAAATATAGTTAATTACTTAGAATCGGTTCTACTCAGTTCTATTTCGGTTTTTCGGTTCGGAACGGTTCAGTTTTACAACAAATAGAGTTCGGATTGGTTTGGTTCGAATAAAGTTAAAAGTCATCGGGACCCGTGCTCACCCCTACAAACAAGTGACATCATCAATACATTACAAATACACACGTGTCATGTATTTGTATAACTGTAGTAGGAGATGTAACACTATATGTAGTAGAAGATCCCACTTGGATCGTACAAGCCTATTTTTTTTCAATCGTGTAAGCTAAAACACTAATCATACAGTCTAATATATATGCATGTTCGTTAAAAAAGAAAACAATTGTCACTCATGGGGAAGTTAGTTTAAGAGCGAGTTAGGGAATAGGAAGTCTGTTAAAACGGTTGAAAGAAGGAGTAGGGAGACGACGTCGTTTGGAAGAGAGAATGAGGATCAAGAAGTCGCACCACTTATAAAAGTGCGTGAACAACTTCTGCAAGTTCTGTTACAATTCGGTTACAACCATTTTTTAAATTCTTTTCCATTTCTTCTGTTCATTAGATATTAGGAGAGGAGAGACATTGTATGGGTTTTATCTCAGAAATTAATCAAAACTAGAGAGATAGATTCTCTTCTTTTCGCCCAAACCTTACATTTGGTATCTAGAGCCTTCGATCCTCGCCGCCGATCGTTGGAAGCTTAATCCAGTCCATGCCGCCGAGAAGGATGGACAACAGAGTAGAGAAATTGGAGAACCAAGTTGCACATTTGACAAAAATTATGGAAGGAATACAAGCTCAAGTGGATGAAAAAGCTTCGGAAGTGAAAGAAGGATTCAGGAGAATGAAGGAGATGCTTGGAAACCTTAAAACTGGAGGAGTGAGAGCTAATACGACTACGAATCCAGTGCCGGCGGCTCAGAATTCACACGATTCGCATATGGCGTCTGCCAGCAAAGGGAAACACGCAGTGACAGAATCTTCTAGGGGAGGTAAACCTTACTACCCTAAGTTTGATTTCCCCAAATTTAATGGAGATGATCCGAGACATTGGTTGAGAAGATGTAACAATTTTTTTCGATACAATCCTATGAGTGAGGTCGATAAAGTAATGACAACAACTATGAGTATGGAGGGGATAGCTGATTTTTGGTTTGAGGAATACGTAGAAGGCAAAGAGAAGATTGGTTGGGAGATGTTCACTGAGTTGGTCATTGACATATTTTCTAATTCTCAGAATGAGAGTATGATAAGTCAGTTCAAGAAATTAAAACAGGAGGATGGAATATAAGAGTATATCATGAAATTTGAAGAGTTGAAAACATTTATGGTAGCTAATAATCCGACTTTGAATGAAAACTATTACACTAATAGTTTTATAGGAGGGTTGAAAGGAGAAATAGGGAAGATGGTAGAGATGTTGAAACAAAAAAAATTGATTGATGTTATGCAGTTGGCAAGAAAACAAGAGGAGCTATTGACCTCAATGAACAAAAATAAAAAATCAAACAACAGGTTCAGTTATAGTAACAATAATGGATGAAAACCAGGGGGGTTTAACACTAATAACAAAGCAATAGAGAGCATCAGTGACAAGATCATTCCAGTTAGAAAGATGACTCCTAAGGAAATTGAAAGTAGGAGAAAGAAGAACTTGTGCTTCAAATGTGATGAACCCTACCACTATGGTCATAAATGCAAAAATATGTTTGTAATAATGGCAGAAGATGATCAGGAGCAGGAGGAAGTAGTAATGGAAGTCCAAGAAACTGAGTCTGCAGAGCTCTTAATCTCAGTGAATGCATTGGCAGGACAAATTTCCCCCGACACAATCAAGATAATGGGAAAGACTGGGAGGCACAAACTGTCTGTGTTAATTGATTCAGGGAGCACCCACATCTTCATTGATGCTCAAGCTGCAAAAACAGTAGGAGGAGTTACTGAAAACACTAGACCTCTGTTGGTGATAGTAGCAGATGGAGGGAAAATTGAATGTGATACTAAATGCTCTCAACTGGAGTGGGAGATGGGAGATTGTAAGTTTATTGCATCCCCAGAAGTGTTAGGATTGGGAGGTTGTGACCTGGTAAAATGAGTGGATATATTGAGACAACTTGGTCCAATTACTTTTGATTTTGAGAATAGCAAAATCTAATTCCAGAAGAATGGAAGGATGGTTACTCTACAAGGAATGCAACAAAACATAACACTAAATTCCATGACTGCCAAGCAATTTGCTAAAGCATACAAGAAAGGGAGGGGGATGATGTTTGCATGTCTCAGCATGATCCAATCTGTGGAAGAAGAAAAGGGAAAGATAGAAAGAATTATGGGAAAATGTCCCAGGGATGTTCAATTGGAACCACTGCTAATGGAGTATGCCCATGTTTTTGAAGAACCAAAAGGGTTGCCACCCTTTAGAGGGCATGATCATCCTATTGACTTGAAAGAGGGATCATTACCATTCAAAATAGCACCTTGCAGATATCCTTATCTTCAGAAGTCAGAAATTGACAAACTGGTACAAGAAATGCTCAAATCAGGAGTGATTCAACACAGCAAGAGTAACTTCTCATCTCCTATTATATTGGTCAAGAAAAAAGATGGGAGTTGGAAATTCTACACTACAGGAGGTTAAACAGCATCACTGTCAAGAACAACTATCTTATACCACTCATTGATGAATTGTTAGATGAGCTTGGACAGTCCAAAGTGTATTCCAAAATTGACTTAAGAGCTGGGTATCATCAGATAAGAATGAGAGAGGAAGATATTCCCAAAACTGCTTTTGTAACTATCTCTGGGTTGTATGAGTTCAAAGTCATGCCCTTTGGCTTGGCCAATGCACCTGCTACATTTCAAAACCTGATGAATTCTGTGGTTAGAGAGTACCTGAGGGAGTTTGTATTAGTGTTTTTTTATGACATTTTGATCTACAACAGATCCATGGAGGAGCACAAGAAACACTTGAAGCTGGTGTTGGATAAATTGGTGGAACAACAGCTATATGCTAAGGCATCTAAGTTTTCATTTGGCCAGAAGCAAGTAGAATACTTGGGCCATTTGATCAGTGAACAGGGAGTTGCCACTGACCCTGCCAAGATGGAAGCAATGACAAGATGGCCTAGTCCAAAATCAGTAAAAGAGTTGAGAGGATTTTTGGGACTCACAGGTTATTACAGAAGATTTGTGAGAGGCTATGGGATGGTGGCAAAGCCTTTAACATATCTCACCAAGAAAGGCCAGTTTGTCTGGAGCCCCCAAGCAGAAGCAGCTTCTGAACAGCTTAAGAAAGCTATGGTGAATTATCCAATACTCCAACTCCCAAATTTCACCAAGGAGTTTATAGTAGAAACATATGCTTGTTATAGTGCAGTTGGAGCAGTGCTATTGCAGGATAAACATCCAATTGCTTTTCTGAGTAAAGCATTGGGAATAAAAAATTTGGGCCTCTCTCTCTATGAGAAAGAATTCTTGGCAATAATATTGGCTATAGAGAAATGGAGGCCATACTTGTTGCATCAACATTTTGTTATCAAAACTGATCAGCAGAGTCTCAAGTATCTCTTAGAACAAAAAATATCAACACCTTTCCAGCATCAATATATGACCAAACTACTGAGGCAGTACCAATGTCACGGCTGATGCATTGTCCAGAAGAAATCATGAAGATGGGGAGTGTAGAGCAGTGGTTGTGTTAAACCCCAAATGGCTGGAAGAAGCATACTTCATATGAAGGAGATTCTGTAGTGCATGAAGAGACTCTCAAGTTGTTTCTACAACCTTGGGATGTCTCAATGTACACATTTGAAGAAGGAATACTGAAGTTCAAAGGCAAAATCACTCAGTACATGCATGCATCAGCTGAAGGAGGTCATTCTGGACAGATGGGAACATGGCAGAAGATGAAGTCACTATTTTGGTGGACAGAGATGAAGCAAATGGTGCAGGAAATGGTTTCTTCTTGCCATAGTTGTCAAATCAGCAAACATGACACTCACAAGCCAATGGGCTTACTACATCCTTTACCTATTCCAGACAGAGCCTGGAAAGACATTGCTATGGATTTCATTACACAATTGCCAAAATCAGATGGGAAGGAGGTGATTTGGGTAATTGTGGACAAATACTCCAAGTATGCTCACTTTATAGCTCTGCAACATCCCATAACAGCATCCAAACTGGCACAAATCTTTATAGATTCTATATACAAATTGCATTGGTTGCCATGTTCAGTAGTTTCTGACAGGGTTACATTGTTTACCAGTACATTTTGGAGACAACTTCTACAAGCTTTGGGAGTTACACAACTGTTGAGTATAGCTAATCATCCCCAAACTGATGGGCAGATAGAAAGGGTGAATTAATGTTTAGAAGCATATTTGAGGTGTATGTGCGCAGTTGAACCAAAGCAATGGGCAAAATGGCTCTCATTGGCTGAGTTATGGTACAACAGTGCATACCATTCCAGCTTGAAACTTTCACCATTTGAAGCTTTGTATGGATATAAGCCAGTCCCACTGGCTCTACATTCTGTTATACCTGTGACAGTGATTGGAGTAGAAGTGGCTATTGGGGAAAGGCAGAAGATGCAATAGCATATCAAACACTGCTTGACACAAGCACAAGATAGAATGAAGCAGCAAATAGACAAACATAGGAGGGAAAGAGTGTTTGTAGTTGGGGATTGGGTGTATCTAAAGATGAAACCTTGCAGACAGCTATCACTCCATAAAACCAAGATGTGGAAGTTAAGTCCACAATACGCAGGGCCCTTTCAAGTTACTCAGGTGATCAGTTCAGTAGCTTATAAGTTGAAATTACTAGAAAGAGCTAAGTTTCATGATACATTTCATGTGTTTATGCTGAAGCATAGGGTGCATAACGGGGATAAGGTGACTCAAACACTGCCGGAGTTTGATGATGACGGCAAAGTTATTTTACAGCCTGTGAAAATCTTGGATCGCAGGTTGGTAAGAAAGAATAATTGACTAGCAATGCAACTCTTGATACAATGGGCACACTTACCACAAGAGGAAGCCACGTGGGAAGAATTTGATATGATTCAAGCCAAATTTCCACACCTGACGGCTTGAGGTCAAGCCGAGTGGAGGAGGGGAGTATTGTCACGCATGGGGAAGTTAGTGGAAGAGTGAGTTAGGGAATAGGAAGTCTGTTAAAACGGTTGAAATGAGTAGGGAGACAGCGTCGTTTGGAAGAGAGAAGGAGGATCAAGAAGTCGCACCACTTATAAAAGAGCGTGAACAACTTCTGCAAATTCTGTTACAATTTGGTTACAACCGTTTTTTAAATTCTTTTCCATTTCTTCTGTTCATTAGATAAATAGGAGAGGAGAGACATTGTATGGATTTTATCTCAGAAATTAATCAAAACTAGAGAAAGAAATTATCTTCTTTTCGCCCAAACCTTACAACAATATTGCGTTCCAACTGTGAATTGTGAGAGAGAAGAACCGGGAAAAGACATGATCAACCCAATTGTGTAAACTTACTTTTTTAACTGGATGAAACATCTTGAAGAAGACAAGGAAAAGCATGAAGAAGAATGCAAGGACCATGTGGGGGGAAAAGTTGCAGTGAAAGGAAATATTAAGAGAGAAAACATGGTTGTGTTGTATATGGTCAACGAACGAACCATAATCAACCAATATATCGCTATTTCACTATTTTTGACATTATTTAATTATATCTCAGAACTAATTATCACCAATATATCACTTTCTGATGATAATTAGCTTTGAGTTTATGTTTTCTATATTTGCTAAAAGCCTAAAAGAAAGTATATTACACTTCATCGGCAAGCGTTACACTTTCTTTATGCTTCTTAAAGAAACGGTCATATGTTTCGGTCATGCAGTTCAAAGAAGGCCTTGCTGAGATTTAGATTTCTGTGAAAGTAATACACCATTTTCGCGGTATCAGAAAGAAAATGCACCCTAAGACATTAAATTCAGATGATTAGCACAGAAGAAACAACAAAACATGGGAATCACGGGCTGGAAGATCGATTTATATACATACATTACAACATAATATATGAAAGCTTTGCTAGTTCACATCTTCGATCCTTAAAAGCTGCTAAAAGCCAATGACAGTGCCTTACGCTATTGAATGGCAGCGTGACAAAAGACATCAAGACTCCCAAGTTGAAGTTGGAAAATATGGGAATTTTAGCTTGTGCTTGAACTACAACTGCCAATCTATTGGAGATGCTCCGGTTTTCTCAAGGATCTGGTTTGTACGCGAGAAGTGCCTGCATGACGAGTTAAAATAATGGGAACCTACGCTCAGCACATTGCTCAAGCTAAACAAGTTCACTATGTTATACTATACAAGGTATATAGGAAGGATGCAATGAATATAATAATTATCTTATACATTGCACATTGTTCGATTTATTCATTTAGATGAAGGTGGTGATAAGTTCACTGTTGCTTATGTCTTTCATCACATGATACAATGTCATACGTTCTTGAGATCGACTATTTAGACCTGATAATGAATAGCTGAATAATATTTTCTCCATTACCTATAGAATAATTACACAAAGTTGATGATACTTAAGGAAAATTGGGGGGAAAAACAATAAGAGTGTATAAATTACAAAACACAAATACATCCTTTTTGCATTTGCGTATGTTCCACAAATTGCACATATTCAGCAGGGCAGTTGTAAGAAAAATATAAATATCAGAGATATTAGTAGTTCTAAAAAAAAAATAGGATTATTGTGTGCACATGTCAAACCTTAAGGGTAGTTAACGTAATTATTCGTTACTTAAATGGAAACATTACTGTTCATGGAGTCAAAGGCAACTTAAGAACGATTGGTCATATAATGAAGAATTGACGGTTCAAGAATCTTAATCTTTGTAATCTGAAGAGTCCTCCATGTCAACAAGTTTCAAACTTACTTTCCATCCTCCAAAATGCAAAACATTGTAGTCAAAGAAAATACTACCCAAGTGGGATACATCAAACGCCAACTGCCCCAATCATTTGTGAAAACACAACTATCATTTTCATTTGATATAGGAAATTGGAAGACACCGTATCCACAGAAAAGATGGACAAAAGATAGCCAAGATTCTATTTAATCCACTTCAAATTTAATCAAACTTATGATTGAGAGAGTAATATAGTGTGGCAGAAGCATATTTATTCATGCTTACATGTTAGCACCCTCCCTACACCCAAGCAAATTATGCTTTGTTACATGGTTTAGACTACTCTTAACATATAGTTCTATTCCAAATTCCCTTTCTTATAATTATTCATTGCTAAATCAGTTAAATCACATGGCTTGACCCAAACTTCCTATGACAATCAAACTTATTTTTCTTTTCTAAAAGCAAACCAGTCCAATAATTAGTAAATATACAGACACAATGTAGCAATGTATCTTATGTAAATGCTAAGCATTACATGCAATTAAGAAAACCAACCTGCATCCAAAGAAGCCTCTGTTTGCAGATAAACCAGAAGGATGTGCTGATTTAAGAATGTAGTGCTTTGTTTCATCTATCAACCTGGATAAATAATTTCAAAAGAACTTGTCATATATTTGTTATTTCATGTTCTCATAAGCTGAGATAACATTTTCTCTGTTACAACTCAACTTCCAACCAAATTATAGGTTATTAATAAATAACACTTCCTGTCAAGGCCAAAGAACAGGAGACTTAGTCTGCAAACCTCAAGCATAAATCTTATCACTAACTATTTCGACAAATTCATGAAAACATTAAACATAGATTGCTTGTGGCTTTATATAGGATGATTTAGGAGTCCATGCTGCAAATAGCTAGGGAGTAGGGACAAAGTTGGAGTTAGCAATTCTATTTTGCAAGTCAATCTACTCTGAGGATCGGGAATGAGTATAGGTCGATTCTGGAGAGAAACAATGTAGACATGCGTAAGGCCTATGTTTCTGTGAAAAATCAAATCAACCCTGATCATGATGTGCTTTAAAACAAAACAAAATACCATGTAAAAATCAGGAGTGCTACTGAGGCTAACATAGTTGCATGGAAGCAAATGATTTCATAATCATACTCTTTCCTTAAAAAACTGAATGTTTTGAGCCACCCATGGGAGAAACACAACTTTAGTAAGAGAGTAACCAAGATAAATTTTTATGGTGCTTAGTAGAGTAGAATCAGATGTGGTATACTTGAATTGCTTAAAAGTGCAAAATAAAATAATTTACCAAAATTTATAAGTCAACTATTATTATGCTCTTTTTTGTTTCTCATAAAAACAAAATACATATAATATGTATATATATTATTAGCCCCTTGAGGCTGCACATAAATGGAAGTGGATACCCCTGTGCAGTGTTCTACCATACCAGTTTTGTTATCCATGGCACCTCTGCAGAAAGATAAGAAAATGGGTAGAGATGCTATTAACTGTAAAGATTTGGACTAGTTTTTTTATTTGTAAACATTTTACACCATTAATTGGATCATATCCTATTGTTTGGGCTAGTTTGTGAATCTGTACGAAACCTTTCTAAGCCATTTGGCTAAGATGGTGTAGCTTTTACGGACCTGTATGACTTTCTAATCCCTAGTTGGACGCCAACTTGCTATTAGTTAAAGTTCAATCCGGATGACTAGTTACTAAGTTCTCGCAAGGGGCAAAACTTATATTTCCTGCCAACCTTTAAAAACAATCAAGAAATGTGAGAAGATTAAGAATTTGGGAGCAGAAGAGGTCCAGCTTCCATATAATTTAGCCAAGGGAGGAGATAACTCATCCTCCTTCAGATTCAATCTTCATGACCATCTCTATGTGTCTCCAGAATTAAAAACTACACATGCATTATCAATAAGAACTCATTGGTAGCAGAGAAAATCTAAGAAGCTACAAAAAGTTGAGTGTTTGTGGGCTGATGATTTGATAACTTTCCAGTTCAACAGAATTAGGAAATCAGACAGTTCAGGTTAAAATGGAGTTGGCACTTTGAAAAGAAGTCATGCAATACGAGCCACACAACTTTAGCGAGTTAACTATGACAAAAAACACGACAGTGTAGTAGGCATTTCTCTTGCTAGTTAATATCCAAAACATGTCAGACAATTATTACATATGAATAACAAAACAAATTACCGGGATTTGGCTTGTGCGTAGTTTCCCCAAAGAAGAAAAACAACTCCTGTTCTTTTCTGTGAAATTGTTCCAATTACAGCATCAGTAAACTGCTCCCATCCTTTTTTGGCATGAGAGTTAGCTTGGTGTTGTCTAACTGAAAACAAATTAGAATAGCATTTATGTGAGACTTGTTAGTTTCAATGTAAGACGACACTTTACAGCAGTAATAAGTTACATACTAATCTTAAATTTATTATTAAAGAAGGGAATAGAAAAAAAGAGGACTGAATGAATAGTTTCCAAAAGCAGGTACTTTTTCTAGAATTTTTCTTGTGATTTGTTGTACCTTTCTTCTTTCCTTTTAATAAAGTTCTAAAATATTCTAAAGACCAAGAGAATATGAATAAGCAACAACATATGCAGGTCTGAAAGAACCACCAAATGCAAATTAGCACGACAACATATATCCTTAAATAGCAAAAACACAAATAGTACTGAGATAGATATTAGCTATGTTGCTCAGCCTCACCATTTCTGGAGGAGCAGCAATGTCATCCGGGTGAGGGATAGGCACCCGATCCTCCAGTTTCCCGTTGGATTCAGTACTTTCCGGTACAACTTTTCAAAGTTCTTTCCAGCGAAGTTCGATTGTCTGGAAGGCGCGTTCAGACAAAGACGATGAAGGAGAAAATAAAGAAGAAGACCCAGCGTAACGAAGAGGTGGAACGACTGAAGGATAAAAAGACCCAGCATGACAAAGACAGTAAGGGTATCCAACACGGGAGCATATCTAGAAGTTCGACTCTTATTTTTCCAAAATTTAGGATACGTGAACACGAATAAAAAGGATCTGAAATTAAAATACGGGTGCAGGGATACGGCTATAAAATTTTAAAAATATGTTTTTATATATAATAATAATAATAATCTAAACTAAGGCTGTGTTTGCTTGGGTTTCAGCACAGCAGGTTTCCTTCAGTCAACAGTGCCTCAGCAGCCTTCAAACCCATCTGATTAGAAAGGCACTACTCTACTTTTCTCAGCTGGTTTCCTTCAGTCAACAGTGTCTCAGCAGCCTTCAAACCCATCCAAACTCAGCCTAAAAGACAAGTAAAAACGTTTTGTTTTCATAAATGAAAGGATTATACGAAAAAATCTAGGGAACAGTAGTTGTATGGGCATTTTACTTTTTATTAAGAGACCCATCTTAAAGGGGCCCATTAATGCATTAGTATCAACAAATAAGTTTAATTGTATGGGCTTTTTCTTAGAAACACATCCTAAAAGACCCATCTCCTTCATACTGGATCTTCTTTCTCCTTCAGCCCTTCGCCGTCTTTGTCAAGCTGGGTCTTTGCCCTCCCCATCATGTTGGGACTTCTTTCTCGGTTTCTCCTTCATCTTCGTCAGATAGTCAAACTTCGCTGGAAAAACTCAGAAAAACTGCACTGGAAAGTGCAGTCCGAGGGGAAAATGGAGGATCAGGTGCGTATCCTGCACCCACACCCGTGTTTCACCCTGATGATGGCAAGTCCGAGCAACATAGATACATGCCCCTTCAGCCGTAAAGGACAGCCCATTTTTTTGTTTCTTAAAGCCCCTACAAGTGATATGGACAACTTTACTCACTTGTACACCCGACCCAGGAAACCACATCATGTAAGGTTGATCAATTACCCTCGCATTGGTGTCCTCAAGGAGTAAAGAAAGAGATGGAGCCCTATCCCCAACCTTAAGCTAACTTATACATTGCAAAGCAGCACCCTCTTGGTATGTTTTCTTAAAAGAAGTGGCTGGTTGCTCACATGCACAGGACAAGAAGCGAGTTACATGTTCATACCATTGTCACACTCTTAAATGCTCATGCTGTAGTGGTGTACTTTTGATTTGACAATACACCTGTCCTTTTTCACCCACTTCATCTAAAGGCTAGACGGGATGATACTTAGTCTTAAGTATGCCTTCATAGCACTATACTATTCTATATTGCATTGACAAATACCCCATATGCTTTTGGGGCATTGTGATGTGCAAACACAAGCATTCCCTAACTTACCCATCTCCTTCCACAAGTTAAACACACAAAGAACAGCAATGAACTACAATCTTTATTCCTGTACAAATCAACCATCTAATATTTTTTAATAGAAAAAAGAAGACTACAAGAAAACTAGATAAATTTAGGTCTGGCTAGCATGACAGAGGAAGGTAAAAGAAGCATACCAGTGAGAACAGCATTTAGAAGGAGAACACCCTAAAAAACAAAAAATAGAGAGTCATTCCATAAGAAGAGTAAATTCATACACTGATACACACTAATACTCAATAGGGGTTAGGAAATTGGAAAAATATTATGAAACAATAAGCAACTGAAGCATCATATATACAAGAGCAGACTCCACATTTCTCTATGGTCAATTAGTAAAAGGAAATAAACAATGATGTTGTGGCATTGAGATTTGTAGACCTTTATGTGCGCCAAAAACCCATCTCGGAATTTGAAATCCACTCTTCTATAGAAAATTTGATTCTTTTACCCATTTTATTGAGATATAGCACATCTTGGAAATAGCAAAGAGAGTTAACATTTTCCTTACCAAAAATCATGCATTGAACAAAATGATTTTCTAATGCAGTGCGCTAATGAAAAATAAAGATATCTGGAAAGCAAAAGAAAATGTAGGCTATGTTTGGAAACATATCCACAAGATGAACTAATGTATCTACAGCAATAAACTATATTTCAGAAATAAGATACCAAAAAAAGAAAAAAGAAAATCTCTATCTTCATACAATACACCGTAATTTCAACTAGTACTTTAAAATCCTATATACTTTTTCTGAAAATGGTTTTTGTGCTACATACCGTGCAGTTTCTCAAATTGAAAAGCCAAATCAACCTCTCAAATAAATCTGTCAAACTTCAACTCGGGAAGCCTTGCATGTTTCACAAGGGAACATTATCAAATATCTTCATAAACTTAAAATGTAAGCAAATCCAAACACAATAACATTATTCCTCTAAGAATTGCATTACTTCATTTTAATTGACCATATAAAGACAACGACAAATCCACATATACAGAGCATGCACCAAAATGCATAAAGGGAATAGGTTAGATGCATGCATCGTGTGTGATAACATAGAAAGCGACAATGGGTACCAGCTCTAGATGATGCAAGTACCTGTACAGCCCATTTTTCCAGATTCCCATTAGATGGAATTGAGCATCCCAAATCTTGTTGAAGTTCTTTATATATGTTTTGAAGACTCGAAGGGACTTTGACACCTTCCTGAACCGAGAAAGAGAGGCCCATTGCTTGGCCTGGTCCATGGTACGGGTCCTGTAGAAATTCCAGGAACAATCAATAATTTACTGAATGGAGGTGTAAACTGCTCATGTTTTAACCTAAATTACTACAGATTTGAGTTCATTCAACAGCACGTGGATCAAACTGAAGTAAAAACATTAAGGTTATTGAAGGTACGAAGATAGGAATGAAAATTATATATTATCCTCTATGGCATATTAGATGGAATAGCTAGATGACAATTAGAATATCGACCATATAAAACACAAGATACACTATCAGATTACTTTTTGCTTGCATAAATAAGCGAAAGCGAAACAAAAGTATCAAATAGATTTCATCATTCATCCCCCTCTAGAACATATCTCAAAGAGTAAATAGCCACAGCATAGAAGATGTGTTCTAGTGACACTCTTTTGGGTAAATGTTTTAGTAACAATTGAACTCATCGCATAATACACTTAACAGAGAGCGACAGTCAAACAGAAAACAAAACATCTAGCACGAAAAGCTAAATGTTTCCGTGTGTTACTTTTATCCAAATCAAACATTTTTCTTTTTCCTCTATGGAACTACCTTGAGGCTTATTTATTATAAAAATCACAGTGTTTACCTGTCCAATAATAACTGCCTTAACACGGTGAAATGGGGTAGTATTAAGAGCATTAAAAATCAGATGCTGAGGAGGGTAAATTGGAACACTTCCATGGCATATTTCACTCTCCACAAATTGACACAGCTTCTTTGCATAAGGTTTTTCCAGCTCCCCAGATAGCACTTCCGACCATGTCTCCTCCACCAGTAGCTTCTCCAACTTTACATAGCCTACTCCTACATTACCCATAGCACACAAGAAAATGCAGGCTCAGTTACTACTAAAGATATGATATACATACACAAATACAAAATGATGAGCTAAAAATGATTACGTAAATGAACTCACAAGCCATCATTGCATTTAAACATGAAACAATGAAAACACCAAATACCCAAATACCATAATGATTCATGAACAAGATGAGACAATTGAAGCATCAAACATCTTATGTAGGACTACAGTAATATGGAATTAAACAGAAAAGAGTATGTGAAGTATAACTTATTACACCACACCATAGAAAACAAAAGAAAGAAAGCATTTTGCACAACGACAGCCTAAACAGAGAAACTCCCACACAAATTCCACACTTAACCTGTATTTCACTCGACCGGGATTCACATAGTTTATATGCTATCATGGTCTTTGCAGCAAACAGAGAACCAATACCAATCAAATTTCCTCCATTTCTTGGACCTCCAACTCCTCATACTCTATTCCATCAGCACAACAAACTAAGACGTGACATAAACTTAAGGAGTCATGCAGCCTTCAAAATAATTTTTTTTACCATTTCGTCTTCGGAACACCCCCCCCCCCCCCCCCCACAACACCCGCGAAATAAAAAAGGCAGAGCGGGAAAAACTGATCAGCATTTTAAAAAAACAAAAGACAAAACATATTTGCCAAGTTCAGAATGTAATATTGAACAATAAATACTGCACACACACCAAATAAGGGAAACAGGAACATAAGCGAAATAGAATCAGGCAGCACCGACCTTACATAATTGTAATCATAAGTCTAAAAAATGAAACGAGAAGCAGATGATGATGATAAGACCTGTGGCAGTCGCTTTGGAGACTATATCAGAGCAGAGTTTGAGGTTCCTCTTGGACAAGGCGAGAGCTTTATTGAATTCCATTCTCTGCTTCTGTTCGGAGGAAATGGCCGTCGAAGACATGGAAGAGGCGGCGGCAGCATCATTTAATGAGGAAAGGGGGCTGAGTGGGGGCGAAGAGACTCTCTTAAGGCGCTTGGCCGCCGGTTGCTGGAAGAAATCCATTAGGGTTTTGGCAGGAGCGGCCATTACAGGGAACAGGTGAGTTTTCCCGCGGTGGGAGACCTTTGGCGCTTTAAAATATGGGGTATATGCAAAAATACCCACCTGTGTAGTTGTAAAACACTTATTTGTCATATTGACTTATTTTACTCCAAAAATACCTATTATGACCAGATTGCCCTTCTGGCCTTTAGTGTTTCCCTCCATAGGATATTATTCGTTTTAAACGGTTATAAACTAGGATGTGTTTATATCTTATGGATTTTATTTCCATAATACCTGAGACATGCGTTATATGTTTCTTGTCTTACTTTTAAGACTTGTTTTTTCTCTGGATTAGTTTCTGTTGATAATTCTTTATCAACTTTGATACTATCATCCAGATTGTATTTAGCTCTGTTAAAAGCTAATTTTGCTTCAGGTTTACTATTACTAGCATCTCTTTTACCAGTGAAGGTATTCATTTTGCTAGGTTAGTATTTTTAACCTAGTTTGTATTTACCTTTTTAGATAATCAGGGACCTTATCAATAGTTTTTACTATTAAGGCTCTGATACCATTTTTG
>JAUEKW010000028.1:495336-510708 GCA_032274785.1 Ajuga reptans
TAACGTTTTTGTTCATATAGGCCCTTGAACTTTTGCATTGAGCTAAATAAACTCATAAGCTTCTAAAATGAGACAAATAAAACACTCCTTAGTATCCGCAATAATTATATAAATCTATAAACCAACAATTTAACTTTGAAAAATATTTAGTACAATAAGTTCAATATTATTTAATAATTTTTTAAAAGGAAAAAGTTTTTGTGACTTGAGAACTTTCTACGGATTTTAAATTTAAATAATATTTATTTTTAATCTATTAAATAATTTTTATTTTATTTTTAGGTCTATGTAATAATTCTTCATTTTATTTTTTTATATTATCGAAAGATTAACTTTTATATTCTAGTTTGTTTAAATATATTTGTCATTTTATCAAATAATTTTTAGATTTATTAAATAAATTTATTAAGTAGGATGTCTCAGGTTTAGATGTTCAAAGACTTATACGAATCTTTTTAAAAATTCAAGGATCCATTTAGATACAAAAATAATTCATGGTATAATATGAGTCGTTCGTATCGCCATATAATTTGCACTTTTTCCGTACAAAAATCAAAATAAAAAAGTTCAACTTCAGTATAGTCATGTGACGACTATCTTTCAGTTTTAGTATAAAGTACAAAATAGAATAATGGATGTAAAAAAACTGTTGGAGTTTTACGTATTTATGCAAAAGAACTTTATGTCCTCGAGCAATATCATGTGCATTGGACCCGAATTCTACGGAGGATCCATATGTGCATTACGTAGGATAAGTATGCCCTTTTAAGTTTTTTTTTTTTTTTTTTTTGAGGGATAAGTATGCCTTTGAGTTGAAGATATTTACAAAGTTGAATAAACGTTACACCAAATAACAAGGAAAAAAACCACTTTTGATAGTAATTTATCTTACTCACAAGAGAAGTATTAAAATGGTGGGTTTACCTCATCAGTTGGGAAGCCGTTAAAGCTACAGAAAATAGAAGTCAGCTTTTGTATTATTGTATACAGAAATCTCCAAAGTTTCTTTCACAAAGTTTTCATACATTTCCAAAAATCAATGTGTTGTTTTCTATTGACGAAAACAAGTAACATCAACATGTGGGAGCTTGACTTACAAAAATAAAATAAAAAAGATGATAAAATGAAACATGGGATATCTTACGGTGTGTTTGATTTGAGTTGCCCCAACCACCCTTATTTTTGTTTAGCCAAACTTCCCCAACCACGCTCTCTTTCTCCTTAATCAACATCATCTTACACACATCATATCAATTACTCTCTTTCTGTCTCTTCAATCAACATTTTCTTACACACATCATATCACACATTCTAATTAAATATTATTAGTCAACCCTCCAACCACTTCAACCCCTAAAACAAACACCCCCAACCTACCGTACCTCAACCACCTCCAACCCAAACCAAACACACTTTGAGAGTTTGAAAGGCAAGTAGATGAAACAATGCATATCGAAATCTCTAAATAAAGAAAGAGAAATGCAGAGGAAAAAAAAAAGAACTATAAAAAAATGTTGCTCAGAACCATAAATCCTCTCAAGTTCCACTGACAATGACAATTGATACACAATACATATACAAAAATCAAAATGTCCAGGGTAAAAAAAAAAATAACAGAAATGTTGTGTTCATACATGAATTTGTTTGATTAGGAAAATGCTAAACCCAGATTACAAATTCAAGGCTTGATTATATATATTGATCGGATTCCTCTCGGTTTATGGTAAGAGCGAAGACTGTAACTTATCCTTAACATGCTCACCTCAAACTGTGTTCAGAGTCTTGTCTCCATTCACATTCTCCAGGACAGGTTAGCCAGAGAGTAATCCTATAACTGTAGAGAAAATAACCAAATTTACTACCAATGGATAAATTGACATGCTTAAAATGAAGTGTTAAATAATCTCACCATATTCACACCATTCCGATTCAGTCACTCTCTGCAAGCAAGATGAAGAGTTCCTCATCAGTTATTGCTCCCATCTCCATAGCCCTCTCTAAAGCAGTCAAGCCCCCAGCATCCTTTATAGACGCCCGTGCACCCCTGGATAACATATATCGCATCATCTCAAGAGGTGAGAAACTTAGAATGGGATAAGAAGATATATATGACATTACTCGGCCAATATTCATTATTTTAACTATTCATTAAACTGTTCACTGTTGTTTCCTCTAGCCCAAGGGTTAAACTGTAAAGGCTACCCAGTAAATAATTCATGTTATACAAAACAAAAGCTTATGTGTTAGACATGCAGCCTATTGAGCCTTAAGTGACCATGTTGATGCCTATCTTCATTAAAATTGAATAAGTAGAAACCATCAGATATAACCAAAATCTAGCTTAAATATCTTGAGAAACAATTTTTGCAGCTACACCGATTACAAAATAATTAGCTTGATAACTAAACAAGGCAACAGGTAGGTTTTCAGAATGTTTTCTAAAAATTCTTTTAAATTAGAATAACATTTACCTTCGTAGCAAAAACTTTGCCATCTCATTGTTTCCTTTCAAGATGCAGTGTTGCAGAGGAGTTCGGCTATGAAGGTCACGCTTATTTATATCAGCACCTAACTGCAACAACAGCTCCAGCATAACCAGATTCCCACTGCTGCATGCCAAATGCAATAAAGAACAGCCCTGAAGACCGTTTCCTGGATCGGAGGACTCCATCCTCTCACGTGTTGCAGGATTAGACTGTTGCATTTCTGAATCATGCAAGCTTTGTTGTGCTCCAATCTCATCATGATATGAATTGCACGCAATCATGTCTTCATATGTTGAATTGACTATATTCACATCTGATGTTATGGCTATACGATACACTTGCTGCAGGTTGTTGCTTTTAACTGCCTCCCAGATGGCGGAAGCGGACAAATCTCCCGGAGCTGTGACTTCTTTATTTACAAGCAGTTTTTGTACATACTGCATTTCAGTAAATCGTAGGTTCAAAGTTCCAAACTTACAAGTTGAAAGCAATGTAAGAGAAAGAAACAGAATATGAGAAGGATTATGTAAAACAAATGAAAGTCTTTCCAATATCGTTGGCTTTCCATCTAGACAAATTCCATATTTGATGAAATAGTTATACCCTAATGTCAGAGAGTTTCACTGTCCAACTCAAACCAAAATCGGTTCTAGATGAATCCAGATTCAGGGTTACCAATGAAATAAGGAAGCACAGGGAATCCTAGATTTATTTTGCTAGTCACAGAAAATCAGCAACATACTTAGAGAATGGTATCCTGTAAAAGATAATACAAGCTTAATTCTTTTTGGATAATATACCTTTGACTGAATGTACATCTCCTTTTGATGAAATGCATCCTTGGGTCCTGGTTTTGTGACTGATGGGCCTTCAGACTCTGTTTTTCTATATTTAACGATTCACTGGACAACTCAGTTCCTTTGTATAGCAAGAAACAGCAAGGGAACAAAAGAATAGACCAAGCTGATAGGAGCAATGAGCAATTGCATGAAAACGATAATTGACAATGACACGTGGTTTTATTCACTATCAACATTGTAACCACCAAATTGTGGCTATTTACATACAATTAAACTGATCGCCAGAAAGGGATAACATTTTGAAATTGCAAGGCATGACAGATAATAATTTGGACTACTAGGGACATAATCTTTTCTAGATACAACAAGAGAACTTACTTTACAGGGTGAACCTATTTAGCATGTAGTGTTAAACAACTTAAACCTCGAGAAGATCCAAATTTAAGATAGTCATAAAAAGGCGCAAGCAAGAATTAACGTACAGTTAGTGTTTCTTCATGGGATAACTGCACGGCATGTTAAGATACTGTTTAACAAGTTGGAGATCATTTAAAGGGCTTGTGTGTATTGCAAATTTTGTTTTTCTGAAAAGTTCTTTTGAGTTTTTCTAAATTGAGGCAATGAGACTATCAGGCCTTTTGGTGCATGAATTGTACTTTTAGTCTTGGAAGCTGTCTCCTTCAGTAGCAAATGTTGAGTCATGTTCGCAAAATCTTGGTTCTGTCATGCATTTACAGACGCACATCATGAGGAAGTTGTATGAGGACTTTGCTGCGGTGGTAGCTAGTGTATTGACATGAAGCTTTATGACAAGATTAAGTTGAAAAAACAATTGTAGAAGGCTAGACACTTAGTAGAATTCTCAAGTAATTCATAACGGACAAAGATCTACACAAACTCACTGCATCTAGATTGACAAAAGATTTATAAGATAATGAACTAATTAAAGAGCTGGTTCCATAGATTGTACAAGTCGAAACAGTAGAACTTGGCAGGCTAACAAGAAACTCAGCAGGTTCACCTTCCGCAAAACAACTAATGTTTACTGATGAAATCAGAAAATAGATAAGTTTCAAGTAGAAATCCATTTAATAAACGCACGCACCCCCCAAATTCCCCAACCCCCAAAAAAAAATAAAAAAGGATTATTGTTCTTTTTCTTCTCAATTTGCAATTTTGTTACAGTAGAGATTAAAGCAACTTACAAATCTCTGTGAAGTGGAAGCAACTCCTCCCAGACAGAATTACAGTACGAATTACCCAGAGCTCGAAATAACTCCAATACAGTAGGTTCCCATACCTTCACATCATAGGTGACTGACCTAACCTGTAATGGAAGAAAAAGAATAGGTAACAAGGTTCCTGTGGTTATAAGAACTTATAACAGATGAGACGGAGTTCAAGTACATATTTTCCAAATCTCTTTATCCAAATCACACAAATTTCCATTATGATGTGTAACGACATTAAAATACATGTTTCATCATTCATGGAAAAGTTCTTCAGAACTCAGAAATAATAAATTTGTAATTCAGTTGCATTTAATTCATTCATATTATTTTATTGCCTATTTCAGATGAAAAGAAGAACAACAGTAAGAGCAAGAATGACCAAAAACAAACATTAAGAAATTTAAATATATATATATATCAATAAATTTAAAAAAAATGTAACAAGATAAATTTTAGTATCTCAGCAATGAAGAAACTATAATAAATGGTCATGGTTTAGGAGATTAAAGAAATGATTATGCGATGTCAAAAGATATGATCTTAGTATTTCAATGAAGAAGAACTATTAGCAATTGACTTGGTTTAGGATGTTATGTTTTGTGACTAAAGAATGCCAGGAAACATAAAAATAATACTTCTTTTCCTTGGAAATGCAAAATCTGACCAAACCTTAATCTATACACATTTGCTAAAGCACACAATATTTTAATGACCAAAGTAGGTGAAGCACATACTAAGATCCCAAGTTACGAAGACTACTCCAAATTCATTTATAGATTAGTTACTTCTAGTCATATAATAAACAATGTGTACGCTATAATGTATCTACATTTTCCATTTTACTTGTGAAAGGCTGCAGCAAATGTATAAACATCAACAAACAGGCAACAAATATCTCTCTCCAAAATAAAGTGGTAAACAGACCCCTTTTGTCAAGCACAAGTGCAAACCACCAAGCAAAGCATTCTCTTGATATCAAATAACTCTATTTACAAGATGACATGGAAATAATTGTGATTAAGTTTCTTGACCAAGGTCGTCAGCTAAAACCACATCATGCCAACCGGCAACTCTACAGAAATCTAAAGGATATTGTGACAGATGACAGACTGCCTTCGTGGATAAGAAATTGGCAAGGTGAAGGAGGCAAATACCTGCTTCATTGAGCAATTCAAGACTGGGAAGCACAGCTACTTCATGAAAATCAGTTTCTAAGAAAGATGGCTGGTTTTTGCAATTTTATCTAGGCTAATTATAATAAATCGTCATATATGGTAACTATGCGAAGAGGCATTTCTTTCTTTACAGCATAATGTGGTCCCTACATTTGACATATTTTATTTCCGAATATAAGAACTTTAGTATGGTCAAAAGAAAAATGTAACAATATCCCTTTTCTCCCCATCCTAACATATTGGAAATTGTAGCTGAGGTAAAGCTTCTCAATGCCCCTCCAAAGAGCTTAAGAGGCCATTTTCTTCGTGAGTTGGACGGTCACAGCGGTAAAGAACGGCAAATGGGATGTTTTACATCCAATTTCTCTGGAGCACCTGACTGTTCCCTAGGAAGGATGAGGCACAGTTCAACTGAAAGAGGACTTAGTGCTATGTTTTGATTTTGATTTTTGACAAGGAAAAGAGACAGGAAAAAGAGAAAATATAAAAATATTATAGCACAAAGGACCATCTGATATTTCACGATAGAAAAGTATATCATTAACTGTTGCCATAAAATCTCAACATGAACACGAGGCATAAGTCAGTCGTCCAATTAGATTTAAATATTAAATTCAGATTATACAACTCTAAAAATGTTAAAAGTGCAGGTAATTTGGATAGATAGCAAGTCAAGTTTGGTTCAATATGTTTATTTCACTAATTTCAGTTAATTTCTATAGCCCCCAATTATCTGTAACAGAAATTTATATTCTCTACTGTTTTTCGCTCTATAATCTAAATACCTGATATATACATAAAGCAGTGTTTTAATGATTTTTATGCTCTATATTTAGATGTAACTTCATATGTGTTTTAACTTCAAAGTCAGTCCAAAGCCTTCAGACTTTAGTATACCAGCAAACTTGGGAATCCTTGTATAAATCTTATTTTGGGGGAGGAAACTAAACAAGAAGGGAGGCTTATAAGAATCAGAAAAATAACTCGTGGTCTTCTGGGACTGAAGACTAATCATGCTAACAGGTAGGAGGATGTCATAGATATTGCCTGGGTTACTTATTTGCCAAAGATGTGGAGAGAAACTCAAGAACAACTTATGATCAAATAGAAAAAAGGAAGGAGTGAAACATATAAAAAGAGGGGGGAAATGCACCTTTACAGAAGGAGTACAGCAATAGCATATAGCATATTGAATGTTATAAGATCAAAATTAAAAGAAAAGGATAAGAAATAATTTTTGAGCCCCAATATGCCAACAATAAAGTATACCTTAGATATGTGGACTCCAAGATTACGATGGATCCCGGAGCACTCAATGCACATTAATATGCCAAGATTAAGAGATGCCCAGTCAGGGTCAGAAGCACTACATTCAGCACATTCGTCATTCCCAGGCACTTCTCTCAGAATCCTCGAAACAGTATCAGAGCGATTGACTCTCACGTCATCTGGATCAAGAAGTTGACTATAAGATGCCCCGGAGGGATCATTATCATTTTTCCTCAAATCCAACTGACAAACATACAAAATGAGATTTTGTAAGAACTGAACTTTTGCCAGATGACATTTCAGAAGTAGTCATGAAAACTATAGAGCTTTACCTGCTGCAGATGAGAATTCAGTAGAGATGCAATAACTCCGGTGATTTTGTTCATCCAGTCAATCCTATCAGCTTCAGTTTCAGCCTATGCCAGAAAGATTGTATAAGTGGCATCCTATCAGTTGTAATTCCAGTTCAGCAATAAGCATAAGTTTGGAAAAACGGATGAAGAACCTAGTTCCAAATTTCTGGATAGAAGAGAACTCCTATTTAACATGACTAGTTCCTACTAATGGTACATTTTCATATGTATTTGTTAAATGAAAACCTCATTTAAATGTTCAAGCTGCCAGAGAGAAGTATCACTTAATAATTTAATATCTTCTACCACGCACCCTCAGGTGCAGATAAACTATTTTTTTCTGAACCCTTGCACACGGGAACTGTTAGGAAACAGTTGGTTATGTGAATGTAACTCAGGACATTTTTGTTTGGCCGGTCTCTGAATGACCACCTCATCTAAAAGCTTAACCTATTAGATAATAGTATCATTTTAATATCTTCCAACAAATTTGAAAGCCCCTTGCTAAAAAATACACACGAGAAGATCGGCAGCAAATTGCACTTAATTGCTCACAACTTTAAAAGGTGGCAGCAATAGAAAACATGAAGATTCTCATATGATGAACAACTATAAGGAAACATTTTCAACCTATTACCTGTAAGGTATACGTTTTTATTGGTGATATGATTCTGAAGCATAGTCGCAGATCAGTATCCTCAGCATCAATCTTAATTGTTGAAGTTCGCAAATCCACTGTGCTACAGCCTAAACTTTCTTCACCAAGCGATGATGCTCGATTGTGCCTTGACCGGAATCTAGCAAATACACGATGATTATGCTCCGATTGGGAAGAATGAAATGAAGGGGAACCCTGGTAAACAGAAGAAATTAGGCTCGTTTCTCGAATCTAAAGATAAAATGAAGCATACTGACTGTTTTCCATTATGTTTGTAGAAGTTGTGAACAAGAATTAATACAGATTGCTAATGGCCATAGATGGGAAAAAGAGATGTTACAAAAAAAGAAAAACAACACTATCTTCATTAAGACAAAGTGGATCAATAATGATTTTCAGGGGATGCAGTAGAGATTCTAAGACAAAGCTGAACTGCTAATTATTGGATCAATACTATATGAACTAAAACTAGCAGAAATTGAGCTCTATTAGGGGAACATTCTAAGACAAAGCTAAGCTGCTAAATAGTGTTCCATGGACATTGCTCATAGTTGCAGTGAGATTGTATTGAATAGGAGAGCTAAAAGAGCATCACTGGAAAGGATGAAAGGACTCCTCTGCAAATGATTGGTGATGGTTGCACATGGATTGAGATTCATAATGTAGTTGTTATATATGATTAAATAAGATTTAGGGAGTCAAAAGAACATTCAGAAATCACGCGTTAGTAAATGAGAAAAGCTTGAAATCCAGCAGAACTGCAGTATACTTCAAGCAGATCGAAAGTGAAAGTTATGGTGTTGAATGACAGTTAAACTAACAAAAATAGTCCTCAAACATTCACATTATAGCACACATGCAGCACAGTACCAATTTTTAACAGACAATTTTTAGCATACCCCTGGTTTGACACCTTTGTTTCTGTAATAATATAAAGTCCCTTGACTGTCAAGTACGAAGAATCTCCTCTTCCAATCTGCTCTGAGGCTTGAAGATCTTTTTAAAAGATACCCCTGCTTGATAGTTTGGACCTGAACAAATAAATGATTTCCCATAAAGTACTGAATGTTTAAAAAGCTGGAAAATTTAACACCATATCTTTAGATGCATTAACTTTCAACAAATAAAAATTCATAAAACCGAATTCTCCCTCCTTTTCTCACTACAGTCTTTTTCTCTTCTCAGTTATCGGCACCTTTAACTGTATATTCTTAAATATAATAAGCTGCTACCAACTTGATCCAGATAGACACAAGCCACAAGTTCCACAAACCACCGTCTCCTTTCATACATGATACTTCTTATCTGTTACCTCCACAAGCAAGATCAAATATAACCTAGTTCACAAAACTATGTAAATGTTTCATGTAACTATGGAATCATCTTGTTCCTCTATGTGGCTTTATTTACCTTTTTCATTGAATTCTACCTGCTCTAAGTTTAATAGCTTCAGTGCTGCTTAGAAGCTCTACGTCCATACTGCAGGTGGATCCCAGTGATGCTTGGAGATGTTAGCGGTAAATATGTGGTCAGTATTAAAAGCTACTGGAACCCTTTCAGTGTTCACTCATAAATGCATTATTTCATGACTTGAAAGAACACATGGCAGAAAAAACAAAACAAAACAAAAAGAAATCAAAAAAAGAATTAAAAAAAACGAAAAAACAAACATTCAACTCACCTCACCTTTAGATGTAGCCAGTATAATTGCTTCCTTGTTCTTAAAAGCATTCATGCCAAATCCATTCATGCCAATAGCATTTGAAGAAGTAGCAAATTTATTTGATGCCTGCGATTGGGTTAGCTCTGCTTGTGTCCGAAACTCCTGTATCCTTTTTGCAAGTTTATCTTGTTCAATTTTTGCCTGCTCCTTTGATTGTTGTGCATATGTCAAAACCTGGACTCGTAGAGAATATAAATTAGAAAATTGATCTTGGTAGCAATGATACCAACCTAGTCTGCAGTCAGACTGGAACCCCCATATGTAAGCATGCACAATTGTTTTCTGTGTGCTTACACGCGTCGCATATATTTGCAGAGTAATTCAGAAAGCTCCAACAGCAGAATAAAATGATACAGGACACTGCATATGTTATAGGCACAAAAAGGGGAAATGGAATGCTAAAAATGGTTACTGCTAAATCAAACTAATCATGGTGATATTGGCACAAATATATGACATTTTTTTAATCTGGGAAAAAATGCATACTTCTGGGAGATATCAATATTTGCTAGCAATTAAAAACCTCCTAAGTACTCTCACAAATTGTCCTTAAATACCCTGTCATGCTTGATATAGTTGCAATGGTACCCTTCATGGAAAAATAGTTTCCCCTAGCAATAACTTCCAGGGTGCTTTCACAAGGTTAGTTTTAAAATCAAAATCTGGCCTTGAGATTTTGATTATACTCAATGAAGAGAATCAGAGCTAATTCATTTTCATTGGCTTGAGCAATCTCATTAGCTCACAGGTTCTCCTTACATCTATTCTGAGAATAGTATTGTGCTAAGCACGAAAGCGTGTACATATTTTCCAATAACATTTTATATTTTAGGTTCTATTATTCATGCGTAAAGACTAATTAAGCTGATTCAGCTCTTTCCAGAAATCTGGTAATTCATTTGGTTCAGCCCCTGTTCTTCTTGGTCAGATGAAGGAACTCGCCAAGAAATTAATCATACTAGATTGCTTCAAACGAGGCACCATAATGTCCTCAGGCGACCTGTTATTGTATCAGTCTTCAAGAAAAATAACCTCTAAACATACAGTTAATTAAAATATGACTATTTTCTTGACGTCTACTGATGTTCAGAAGGAAAAAGGTTTTGCCGACTCCCTCTTCCAAATTAAAAATCAATCCCTCATATCCTCAAAATAAGACTTACACAAGTTAGGGATAATTAATGTACCTGGTTAATGAAAGGCTCCATTTGGTTCAATAGATCGTACCCCTAGAAATATATATTAGTAAATTGATCGGTTAGAATATATCAAAAGGATCCATGAGCAACATGGGAAGTCGGTAAACTTACCAATTTGAAATATCGCAAATGTGCATCCATAATTGCACTAAGAGATTCTAAGAACTCGAACTTCTTTTTGCCTTCAATATTCGTGAGAGCATTTACCTGAAATTCTTAAAGTCAAAGGAAGGTAGTTAAAATACAAGATGATGAGAAAATAGCATAAATTAGTGAAATGAGAGGATCATTTTGCACTACAATACCAAATTAAAGCGACTTCTCTCAAATGCTGACTTTGAATTTTGTAGATCCTGACACATAATTAGCAGAGAAGCCATCTTTTAGAAAAAGAAAAACAAAGGATGTCGCAGATGATGAAGAAATTATTCAAGTGCAATAGTGCTAAGAGATTTAGTAATTCAAACAAAGAAAATACAGGGCTGAATATTAATTGCCTCAGTCAAGTAATACGACCGGAACTACAATATGTATTTCTATTTCACTGTGCAAACAGCTAATCTCTTTTCCTCAACTACTTTGTCAAGATTTTTGTTTCATGTCCTTGCACGCTCGTAACTTCGAAGTGTTAGATTTAAGAGTAAGGCATCAAAGATATCATCCAAGAATAAATACACCATTCAACCTCCTTTATGTCATCAAGATTCATCCATAACCAAATGCCAACATTTGGTTTTTGAAAGTCATCGAGATGAATCCAGGTGAGAGATGAATCCCAAATGCCAACATTTGGGCTCCAGGTGAGACATGAATCCCAAATGCCAACATTTGGTTTTTGAAAGTCATCGAGATCAAGCTATATAATGATGAAGTCAGCAGGAACATTCAGAAATGAAGATGAGAAGATAGTCGCAACCATAAAAGTTCAACCAATTAAATAGTTACTTCATGAACACAAGTATGATATATGAAGCAATTGAAAGTTATACCTCTTCTAATTCAGCAACAACTTCATCCCGTGTTGTCTTCTTTAAGGCAGCAAACTTTTCACGTGCCTGACACAGAAACCCATACATTAGAAGCCATGAAGAGTTTTTGAATAACAATCCAATCTGTATTCCTAAAAGTTCACATGAGAATATAAAACAGTGAGTATATATCTGACCACTTATGGAGAGATGTCAATGTGACAATGCAAACTTCACCAAAAGAAAGGGTTATGACCCGAAGTACAAGGAGCGGAACTTGGACCTGACGCTTGCAAGATGGGTACATCTCGGTACTATATCACTAAGGCATGAATCTTTGATCATTGGTCCTACAATATATCCAACTAGGGTTGTATGTCGCCAAAGAAACTAGGATCCAAAACATCATATGTATGCCAAGTTAATATTGCCATGGGTTTCTACCATGACACGTCACTTTTGAGGTGGGGCTTTCTCATGGTCGTATCAATTGATATTCGATCATGCACAACTTCTTCAAGTTGCATAGCATGTGGCTTAAGCTGATATTATTGTTTATCACCTTGGGCAAGGTTAATAGAGGGGGCAAATAAATAGCCCGCTTGCGCTTGGGAATGAATGCTGCGGAGCATGTAGTGTAGTGATCCTAATTGAAACGTGTGGGAGACTTGGATCTGACATCAATGCATTGGGTACTCATGTGGAGTTAATACTAGCTTGAGCTATTTCATGTTAACAACTAGCTCATGTTAGTACTAGATTTTAGAATGCGACTAACTAATTTGTCCGCAGCAAGGTATCAAAAGGTTCACAGGACTTCACAGAAATGAGAAGTATTCCCATGAAGAATAGTCTGATTTTTTTAAAGGAGATACTCAAATATTCAAGTAGTGCAGACTCAAGATTATAAAGACTGCAGAGCACTTGTTCTAATTATTTAATATGCGAAG
The DNA here is from genome assembly GCA_032274785.1 of Ajuga reptans. Lineage (NCBI taxonomy): Eukaryota > Viridiplantae > Streptophyta > Magnoliopsida > Lamiales > Lamiaceae > Ajuga > Ajuga reptans. Next base: position 508,150 of record JAUEKW010000028.1, read on the forward strand.
TGGAGACAGGAACCAAGGACATGAAGGCAGAATTTATCATTTCACCCACAACCTAAGAACAATAAGTAGGTGTAACAAGTTTCAATTTCTTTGCTAGTTTCATTAGCAAAAGAGCTAAGCTACAGTGGGTAGTCATTATACAAGATTTATGCTGGACTCTTTGGTCAAGAGAGTCTTGATAATGTGGAGGAATATCCAGATGAAGTGTGGGAAAATTCAAGCTTAGGAGTTGGATGGTGGGATTCAGCTCCATAAGAGTTTTAGGGGATTTCATGTTTCTGATATTCACCGGGACTTGATATTGTACTTTAGTTGTAGAATTTTTTCCCTCATTTTCGGGATTCCTCGTCCTCTCTAATCTTTCCTTATTATTAATTAAATATTCAGTTTCTTATCAGAAAAAAATAAAATAATTAAGTTGCCTTGGTAGTAGAAAAGAATTGGACTAATTTTGATACGGTAAATTAATTCTTCCCGATTCCAATTATTTAGAATATCACTTGTTCTTTTAACAGTATCAATGAATAGCTCGAACCCACTATTGAGATATTTGAGAAGTGATGGGCAGAATGGAGAGGAGTGACTTCTATGAATAACTACAATATCCGCAACTGGAAGAAATTTATTGGCCTCAATGTTTTTTTTAATGAGAAACAAGAAATTGTATTTATGACAAGAAAGAAATGGTACAAAGGGATCTGAAACCCTAAGGGAGAGATACATTCTATACTACAAGGTTCCAACCTCTAGCATCATCAGCAAAAAACATTTGATTGTGGATGGAAATCCACCATGAACCTCTAAACGTAATCCTATCCCAAACCTCATCAAGAGATTCCTCTACATCTTACAAGACTAGCTTATTCCTTTCAAACCAAATAGACCAACATGAAACCTGAACAACAGCTTCCCAAAGCACTTTGCCTCTTTTGCTAATAAATCTTCCAAGATTCGCCTGGAACAAATCCCTGACTGATCGTGGAAGAACCCAAATGAGATCAAGGTGACAAAGCACCATGTTCCAAAGTGCAAGAGGGAAAGGACAAGGAAGAAAGACATGGACCAAATTTTCAGAATCATTCTTACAAAATAAAATAACTTAATGACCACTTTCTAGATAGGCAGAGGAAATTGTTGCAAACGACACAATCATGGTTCTCGTTTCAGACCAAATACTTAGTTAGCTACAAATGATTGTGGTTCAAGGGGCACTGAAAGAAGCAGCAGCATCTAGCATGTATAAAGAGGCCAATGAGGCATACCATAATTAAACACCTCAGTGTGGGCAGTACGAAGATGTGCTAAATACTTGCCCACCATTTTCAAAAAAGCGATACTACATACTACTCAAACAGTTTGAAGATCTACGCACACCGACTCGAGCTGATGCTCAGAACAACATGAGATGTGAAGGAAAGGAAGCCGTGTGAACTCCAACATGATTGAGATAATGACATATATATCGAATGACATGCCATCCGCATATAGATAATCATGTTACTTATCATAAGTTAATTTCTTCACCTCCTGTTACTATTTTCTTTACGCTTCTCGACCTAAATCCAAGTGTTATATTTGGGGGTCATTACAACCAGCCTACATGTATTACAGTAAACTACTAAGGCTTGATTGGCCCCTACTTGTCAACTAGGCATTGTAGATTGGTTACTTCGGAAATGCCAAACAATGTGGGTTGCACTCTCACTTGGTGTTAAAAATGCTCAAAAGTCATTGAGGCAATCCAACTTGTGCAATAGGTCGTGAACACCAATTGGGTGCAACAACCATGCTAAGTTATGAGAGGTCCTAACACCTAACCCGCACCAGTTGCGTGAATAGAAGTGATTGATTCATACACCCTTGTTTTCTTAGTTACTACAGATAAACAGGGACTCGGGCTATTTGGCTAGGGTCATTACGAGGCTCCTTGCAGGGATTTAAGCATAGCACTCTTGTAGGGTTTCAGGAGGGTATAGGGAGGGTCATTCTGGCCTCTTAACCCTATATTTGTAATCTATGATGTAAACTATCGCCTTTTAATAAAATATCAAGTTTCTTATCCACAATAAAAAATAAATAAATAATTTACGAGGCTCCTTGCAACAGCAAAGGGTGAAAAGAATTCAATGACTTCACCTTATGGCTCCGGATTCAAATTAAATAAAGTGAAAGGCATTCATCCTTGAGGACCGAAAATATAAATGTGGCTGAGCTTATGCAAAGTGCAAAACCAAGCAGCCTAAACTGACTAGTGCAATAGTGATTTAGCGAGTTATATTTTATGAGAAGTTCAGGGCACAGGTGTATATGGGGAAAAGGCGGTCAATTGAAAAACAGATTACGTTGTTTGATCAGTGCAACATATAGACGAATCCAAATGACAATGTAGAAGAGTTTGACAGAAGAAGCCCAGATGCTTATCTTTCAACAGTATGCATGATCCGGAAATATATATATATATATTTTTTTTTTATTGGAAACAGGATTTTATTTCATAAAGTAGAGTGTTACGAATTACAAGAAACTAAAGCATAAGAACTCGAGGGATGAGGGGTCCCT
>JAUEKW010000028.1:510808-522159 GCA_032274785.1 Ajuga reptans
ATACGTTGCCCAGATGCATTTTCGTACATTCTGATAATATCACGGATTTGGCCACATTCATTGTTGTTTGCTTTGAAGAATAGGACACTATCGTCAGCGAAGAATAGGTGGTTAATAATCGGTGCTGTGCGGGCTATCTGGATGCCGTGGATTCGGTGCTCCCTATCTGCCTTGTTCAATAAACCTGAAAAACCTTCTGCACAACACAAAAACAGATAAGGGGATAGGGGATCTCCTTGCCGAAGTCCTCTCTCCAGGGAGAAGGGCTCGGTAGGAGATCCATTAACCAGAATTGAATATGAAACCGTCGTCACGCAACGCATAACCAGATGGACCCATTGAATATCAAAGCCCAATTGCAACAGAATATCAAAAAGGAAACTCCATTCGACTCTATCATACGCCTTACTCATATCAAGCTTTAAAGATAAATAACCGTTCTTTCCAGATTTTTTTGTTCGCATATGGTGAAACAGCTCGAACGCAATCATTGCATTATCGGTTATTAGTCTATTAGGGACGAAAGCGCTTTGAGTAGGAGATATGATAGATGGGAGAATCTTTTTCAATCTATTTGCAATTACTTTTGTGATAATCCTAAATATCACATTACATAGGCTGATCGGTCGAAAATCCTTCGGAGTCTCAGGATTTTTAACCTTTGGGATCAGGACTATGAATGTTTTATTTAGGGTAGACGGGTCATGGGCATTGTTCAACACATTTAAGCAAGCAGTAAGAACATCCTCACCAATGATATGCCAAAATTTCTGAAAAAACAACGGAGGCATACCGTCTGGACCGGGAGCTTTAAGCGAGTGCATCTGTTTAATGGCTTTTTGAATTTCCGTACCGGTATAAGGGGTGAGAAGAAATTGATTCATTGCAGGAGTAAGCTTTGGACTAACAGCCTGTAAAACAGTCTGCTTGTTCGACACACCCTCAGACTTAAAAAGCTTAGTGAAATAATCTTTAATATAGTCGGATATGAGCTGCTCATCATCCATCCAGAGTCCCTGATCATCCTTAAATTTAGAGATGGTGTTACGATTTTTCCGATTTGAAGCCTTCTGATGAAAAAATGCCTTATTTTTATCCCCCGCTTCAAGCCACAAGGCTCGAGACCTCTGGCTCCAAAGGATTTCCTCCCTACTCTCCATAGTGTCAAGCTCAACCTCTGCCTCTTTAATATGCGCAATCACGATTTCGGATTGCACTTGCCGCTGAAGCTTATCAATTATTTCACGTAGCTTTATTGCTTTGCGCCGAACATTGCCGAAAATGTTCACATCCCAACTTTGCAGGTGAGTGCTACAACTCGCCAGCTTTTCAACGAAGTTGCTGCCCGAATTATTCCACCCTTGGTTAACCACGTCTGAGCATTGGTCATGCGTGAGCCAGACCTTCTCGAAGCGAAATATTTTCTTACGCTTACGACATTGATTGCTTCTTCCTGTTGTTGCTTGAAGCTCCATAAATATTGGCGCATGGTCAGAATGTAGTCGCAGTAAGTGACTGAGTCTAGAATGCGGGAACATGTTCTTCCATTGAACGGTAGCGACAGCTCTATCAAGCCGGCATTGAATGTTGTTCGTCCCGGGTTTCCCATTCGACCATGTGTACGGGTGGCCATAGAAGCCGAGGTCCAATAATCCATTGTCATGTAAAGCTTCCTAAAATTGACGCATCAGAGACACCGCGTGCCAATTACCTCTTTTTTTCTCATTGGACCAAATGATCTCATTAAAATTCCCCATAATCAACCACGGGGTAGTAGTGCCAGGATTCAAGTTTCGAATAAGGTTCCACGTTTGTCTTCTTTGGTGCTGCTCTGGCCATCCATAAATACCCGTGAAATTCAACGACGAATTCCCGTCTTCAATCTCTATATAGGCTGAAATGTGGTTATGGGAGAAGGAAGTAATTATCACATCGAAAGGCTTTTTCCATAGTAAGCACAGCCCGCCGCTGCGAGCTTGACGATCCCCGATGCATGCCACTAGAAGGCAACCATGAAACTGAAACGTCTAAAATTTAAAGATTGTATCTGGCGTATAGTGGATTTTGTCTCCATGAGAAAGACTACGCCGGGATCCTTCTCATATAGGACCTTCTCTAACTCGCGAACTGTCGCCCGGTTCCCAAGCCCGCGACAGTTCCATGCTAAGAGATTCATTGGTGTCGGCGGGACTGCACCGCAGCCGCCGCCGTTATCTGATCATCATTCGATTTCTCGTTCGCACTCATTTTAAATTTTTTTCCGGATGTCTGTTCATCGCCAACACCCTCCCTTCGCTTTACTCCTGTAATGTTCACAGCTGTTGAGTTTGGGTATGAGTTAGTGCCTCGTTTCTGTATGTTAATTTTCTTTTTCCGTGGGCTTGATTTTTCGATCTTGGGTATAAGTAGGGGGCGTGGTATATTCGTGGTTTGGTGGTCGGGAGTGGGTGAGCTGGTTTTGTATTGTTGGAGATGGTTGGATTTATGTGTCATATTCTCCAAGGTTTTCAGAGGGATCAGTGGTTGGTCTAGGTGGAAATGTGATGTTTTGGGGTTGGCAACAGTAGGTGAGATTGTGTCCATGGCTTGATGGGTAGGTTCATTATTAAGATCAATGATAATAGGGTGTGTGGTAGTCTTAGGGTGGTTGGTGGTGTTTGTATTGGTATGTTGGTGGGCAGGGATGGTTACGGGATTGCTAGCCATCTCACCGAGACGAGAATTGCCATGCATGGGGCTATTTGGTGGGTTTTCCTCTATGTAGGTTCTATTTTTATCTTCCCCTGCAGCTTTCGACGCCCTGAAATAGCCCTCATTCCACATCTGTTCAACAGTATCCGGGGCTGCCCTGATCTTCTAAGAATTGGTGATCGTGGTCTTCGTTTTGTTGACAGTAATTTGTTCTAATTCAGCCGAGAGGGTGTGTATTGTCAGATCGGGCTGGCTTTGGGTGTTCGTATTACCAGTAGGAGTACCCTCAGGCATCTCTTGCTTCTTTAGAAAATCCGCGAAGAGCTTCTTCTGCATCGAGATATTACCCCTTGCTGCAGACAAATTTTCAAACCTTACATGTGCTTGTTTCATCGGCGAGGCCCTCATCCAATCACCGAACGACAGCTTATCTTCAGGAGCTTTAAGGATTTCCTCATCTTGGCCTATAATATCACACTATCGTTTCATGTGGCCAAGCAAGCCGCAGATATAGCAGAAGGACGGCAGACGCTCGTATTTAAAAGATATCCAAACATGGTTATCGTCCCCGATGGCTATGTACGTACCCTTCTTGATGGGTTTATTCAAGTCAATAACTATTTTCACCCGGATGCTTCGTCCCACTCCCTCCGCTGTTGTGGGGTCAATCTCAATAAAACGACCAACTCTGTTTGATATGGCTTGTAGGTACTGTTCCGATCTTGCGACCATAGAAAGATCGTAGAGACGGACCCAGAACGGAGATTCTGAAAATTGGATAGCGAATGGCTGTTCGTTTATTCCCAACTCTTTCAACACCACAATATCAGATTTAAAGTGCCATGGTGCTCTTGCGAAAACTGCCTCTATGTCAGAAAGCCGAGTGAATTTAAATGAGAATAGATTGGTTGTGATTTCCTTAGCCGTCATCCCGAATTTTGGCGCCCAGGCATTTTTCATGACCTCGAGGAAGCCGAAGGCATTGAACTGCTTACCCGTCCAGACCTTCGCTATTATACACAGGGTAGAAGCCCTCTGCGTCATATTCTCATTGGTATACGGATCGGTTCCTCTTCATCATCTTCGATGGAGGTCTGAGTCTTAGCACTCGCCGCCATATTGTGTATAACAGTTTGAATAAACCTGCAGGGGGGACACGAGGGAAGAGAGACAAGAGCAATCGCAACAAAACACTGATATGTGGGGGATGGGGATAACGGGACACAATCCAGACAGTAATCGACAAGAAAGCACAGACAATCAGAGGATTGAGGAACCCTCCTTATGTATAGAAACCAGATCGGGACAATAATAAAGACGGGATCGAAGCAAAGAACGACAGAAAAAACCAGATATTCAACCTAGCATTGATCAGACAGATGCATATAAATCCAGATCACTAATAATATCAATACTAATCAGCGAGATCACAAGAAACACTAATCATAAACCCTATAACGACGACTCAACGAACAACAAAAACCAAAATAACAGGAAAAAATGAGGGGAGGAGAACGATCACCAGACGTCACGCTGATGGTCTCCCGTGCAAGAGATCAATACGATCTCGTCTCGTCCAAGCATGGCAGACATCAAAGCTCCAATGGAGAGGAGCGTGGAAACCCTAAACGAGAGGGAGATTTTCCAAATCGTGTTTATTATTCTGTCGTGAGGCGTTTTTAATATATAAAAAAAATATTATGTCGGTTGATTGAATTATTAATTAGTTATTGGGCGTTGCATTATTGTTACAAATACAATTTCGAGTTGGGGTTATATATATGATCTAATAATGTTTATAAATTATGAGAATATATTTAGCCTATTACCAATTGGGCTTATTTTGAAACAAAAAAAAAAACATTATTTAAACATTATTTTATATATTGTGGCCTTATATTTGTTATGTGATATTGTTTATGAATAATATATAAAAGCTCGGCTTCAAATAAAGATGAATGTGGGCTTATAATAAAAATCTTATAATTGAAATATATAATTAAAAATTCAATTATTGTATATTAAATATTACATTTTATACTTTGAACTATAAACATATTATTATTTAGGATATATTATAGATTATAGATAAGCCGAAATCTTTAATATAAAAAAGGTTAACATTTATACATATTTCATTAAATGGAAATTTAATATTATGTAATAATAAAATATTAATTGATTTTGCCCTTTTATTTTAATGTAATTTATTGTTTACATATTCTTCATAGTTGCATCCATATTCTTAATTAATATTGTCCGGCAAATTATTGCTCCGAGAACCAGTTTTCAGTCAGAGTCAGCTAGCTATATGTTGTCTTTTTAAGTGTCACAAATTGGAAAGAACTTAAAACTTTAATTTGTGATGACGGAAAACCACATGTAAATACAACTGTGAATGTTGTGTATCCAGAAGTATTTAGAAATTTGTAACAAATAGGATTATATATTTATTATGTGTTTGTATCTGTCATATACTTTTTAATTATTTTGTACGATTTATCGTTCATATATACAACATTATTAACAAACATGACCACAATTATTGTAACAATTTGTTATTATAAATAATTTGTAATATATAAAAAATTTAAACATATAGTAACCTTATTCGACATTATAAGATGCACGAGTAGACATACTAGTTAACAACAAAGGCAATGTCAGGGTGATTAAATTGGAGGTACTGAAGACTACCAAGTACTTGTCGATATAACGATGCATCGGCGGGATAAGTACCATCAAAAAGTGTAAGAGAGTGGCCTACTGCAAGTGGAGTCTGAACCGGTTTGGTAGCAAGCATGTTATGGCGTGCAAGAAGATCAGTGACGTATTTCCTTTCGGACAAAAAACAAGTGGATGTAGATCGGGGAACCTCTATACCCAAAAAGTAGGAGAGAGAACCATGATCTTTAATAGAAAATTGACCACCCAGATCATGAACAACACGAGTAAGAAAGCTAGAATCATTACCTATGAGGAGTAGATCATCTGCATATACCAAAAAATACGCAGTGACACCTTGCGAGTTGTACACAACAAGAAACTAATTAGATTTGGTGTTAAAGAAGCCAATAGATGAGATAAAGTTATCAAGAGCACTGTACGACATACGAGGGGCTTGTTTCAAGCCGTGGATTGATTTCTGAAGGTTGTAGACATACGACGGAAAGTTCTTATCACAAAACCCGGGCGTCTGAGGCATATACACCTCATCAGGCATACCATGTTGAAACACATTGTTGACATAAAATTATCTAAAAGACCAGCCCCGGGATACGAAAATGCTGAGAACTATGTGGCCAGTAGCTGGCTTGGCAACTGTGCTATAAGTTTCAGAGAAATCAACCCCAGGGCGCTGGTGGAAGCCTTTTGCAACTAGGCGAGCTTTATACTTTTCAACAGAACCATCGGCTTTCTTTTGATGCGAAATATCCACTTTCACCCAACAACATTATGAGACGTATCAGGAGGCACTCAATCCCATCCCATTTTTTAGCAAGGCAGTAAATTCAACAGACATGGCCTGTTAAGAGAGGAGGTAAGACAATAACTCATGTTGGGCTTGGAGATATTATTCTTAGATCTTGTGACCAAATAATGCTGAGTTGGAGCAGCCGGTGGAAAGGATGGTGGTGAAGGATGTTGCTGGGGGGACGGCAGTAGCGGATCAGGCGGCGTGTGTAGGACAGGTGGTTGTTGTGAGATAGGAGCAGTGTTTGGAAGCTTAGAGGTAGCTTGGGGTGGTAGAGTTGGAAAGGTAGCAGACATAAATACGTTCTCGACAAACTCGACATGGCGTGATGTGTATAATTTATTGGAAGATATATCTAGGCAAAGGTAAGCACTTTGAGTGGGTGAATACCCAACAAAGACACACAGACGGGAGTGGTCGGTGAGTTTATGAGGATTGTAAGGTCAAAGCCAAGGATAGCATCGATAACTAAAGACTCGAAGTTTGAGATTGTTCGGAGGCTGATGCATGAGTTTCTCAAAGGACGATAGAATACATAAATCAATCTTTGGGAGGTGGTTGATTATATAGGTAGCAGCGGATGTGGCGTAGGATGATCAGCGTCAAAAAGTACATGTTTTCATGCTCTTTTCTTGCTTTATCTTACGTGTAAATCATGCATTTGACGTCTACTTTAGGCCCAAAATGTACTTTTCTAAGAAATCAGGTTGAATGATCTTATTTATGTTATTTGATGCACTTTTGAATGTTTTTTAGTCATATTATGTAGGAATAATGAAAACCGGATTATTTGGAGGCCGTTGGCACCTGTTACAGCATGCATATCAAGGCCTAAGCAGACTCAAATCGGGCTGGGCTTGAACAGTTGGAATGTTTATCGAGTCCCGAACAAAAGTCATAAAGAGACCTTGTAGAGATAACAAACGAAAATAGGCAAACAACTGGATGGAAGAAGATCGCGCACAGTAGGAGACGATGTCAACATTGGAGCACAAAACGGATACCTTAATGAATACCCCCACGGGTATCGGTGTGGGTATCAGTACCGGTACCGGTATCGGTCTAGGAACCGGTACCGGTCCAGGTATTGGTACCGGTATAGACTTACATATTGTGGCCATTTGGGGTCCCTTTTGGGATCCCTTCCGAGTTAACTGGGTCTCATTTTCGCGAGTCGACTCGTTACTGTTTTGTAATTTAGCCATATCTCTCTCATCCGACATCCGATCATGGTGATTCAAGTTTCCACGTATAGCCAAGACAAATATATACAACGTTCATGTTCTAGACGAAGATCAATTCCAGCCCAAAGTGGTAGAAATGTGCCGGGAAAAAAGTGAGTCACCTGCATTGAAGGCTAAATTGACTAGTCTCTCAAGTTTAAGTTATATTATTATTTTATTACACTTTGACCCCCACTTTTATTGTATTTGCTGAAGTTCCTAGGGCGTGATGGATGGTCCTATAAGTACCCATCACTAGAGCCGGCAATTTTAGCCCGGCCCGATGGGCCGGCCCGAGAAGCCCGTAAATTAGGGCGGTCTAGACTCTAAGATTACTAGCCCGAGGGGTAGTCGAGCCCACCAAGCCCGGCCCATCAGCCCAGCCATTATTGGTGGTTCAGGCCCGATTTGGCCCATGGGCCGCGGCAGCCTGCCCCCTCTTATTTTTTTTTTCTTTTTTCTTTCCTGCAGTGCAGGCAGCATCCCCATTTCCTGCTTTAATTAGTGGTGAAATCTGATCCTACTCAAAATTATTTTGTGGAATTATTTGTTACAAAATGGGACAGGGGTTAACCTTCTTTGGATGGCTTTGCATTGCTTGTATCAGATAATCACTTCCAGTTGGGTGCTCAGATGTGCTTAACGAGTAAGAAGAAGTCGCCTTGCAGAAGGATAACTGGCTTTCAGGTTACTGGTCAAATGCCTTCATTAGCTATTAATATTCTACTTTGATGATCTATTTCCCTTATATTGGTATATTATATACATGCAGTTTTTACCTCAAGACCCAAGCAAAGTATTGGTTACTTCTGCTGATTCGAAAGTCAGAATTGTTGATGGCATGAATGTGGTTGTAAAGTACAAAGGTGTTTTTTGTGCTTAATGTTACATAATTGTCCTTGTTTAGGGTGGGCTGGACTGGGCTGGAAATATGCTAGCCCAATGGTCGTCGGGCCCACTAGGCCCGGCCCGATAATTCACAAAAGCCCGACGGGTTGGGCTGGGCCTGGGCTGGGCGGGCCAGATTGCCAGCTCTATGAACAGTCATAACTCATATGTTTATTACATATGCTCATAAAGTCAAATATATCTATTAGTTTTTTCTATCTGCCTTTACACCCGAATGAGTTATACACCATTGAATTTAATGTATAATAATTGATTTCCATTAATATCTATTAATATTGGTAGTTAATAATTCAAATTTGTAAAGCAACTTTTAATATTAAAATTCTAAAAGAACTGTTGAACAAGAAGATAGAATCTTCAATTAAAAAAGAAAAAAAATCTTCAATTTAGTTGATTGAGATGGTGCATCATGTGGTTGACAGCTTCGTATAATCGAACTATATAAAAGAAAGTATCTGGTTACCAATTTGTGACAAGGTTTTTACAACTTACTATTAGTTTAACGCTAGAGTGAGATTTTATTAATTAGTTGTGTGGCTTTTGTCTCCTTTTGCTTGAATGAGTTAATCACATATACCTAAGTGGTCCCCTTTGCCCCTTCATTTCTTTAGTCCTAATTTTTTCCCCTTGAAAAATATAAATTCAAATTGAAAAAAACATGCAAAATCATTTTTATTTTAACCTCTTTTTTTTTTGTTAATTATCAAGCAAATCACGACCTTTGTTCCAATTTTTAAATATAATATGATCTTTAAAACTTAGTAATATTAGTCACCAACTATGAATTTTTTTTCAATTACAACATCAACCATATTATTTTTTGACATCTAATTGTGTCACCACCACTACCATTAGATACATCATGATTAAATTGTTCTACATCAATAACCTATTCTGTCATCTATTGCTACAATTGTAGTGAATCGGTGATTGGAGTTATTATTTCACATCTTCCACTCCCAATTAACGGCAGCGGAAGTGACATATTGTGAAATTGGTGGAGGATAAATGAAAATTTAGTCAAGATACATCTAATGATGGTGGTGTCAACATAATTAGATGTCGAAAAATATAGTCGATATTGTAATTAAAAAAAAAAATTATAGTTAGTGTCCAACATTGATAAGTTTTAAAGGTTATGTTGCAATTGAAATTTGGGCCAAAAGGCGTAATTTTTTTTAATTAACCCTTTTTTGCTACATCTTAAAAGTTTGAACTTTTTATGTATGTAGTTTTACTTGCCACAAATTCATACGTACGCCAGGTAGATCCGTGCAATACGGGTCGTGGTGGAATTGTAGGTTGTGGAGAGTTTTTCATGAAAATATATCACTATTTAAATTGAAATGTATTACTTGTTCTGAAGAAACGTACTACCTTTCAACATAAACATTGATACCCTTTAAGTATAATACGTTTCTTCAAAACAAGTAGTACATTTCAGCATAAACCCTAATATATTTTTCATTAAAAGAATATTGCACACAACCAGCAGATCTGCCTACGATTCGGGTTTCACGAATCTAAACTTCATGCAACTGATGTATAAGAAAACTATTCTTTACTTACACATAAGACAAACTTATAAGACATTATTACTTTATTTTTAATAAAAAGACGCCCATTTTAACAGTAATTAACACTGTATCATAACCAAAGGCTGATGATAAATCAAGGTCAAACTTGAAGCGACATCGTTTTGTGGCTTCAATGCTTGGATCCTAATCCATTATCCAATCATTATAAAACTGAAATATATGTTAATTGGCAGAACATGAAACTTTTTTCCTAACAAAAGAGTTTATTTTGATCGTGTAGGTAATAATACGACATTAATCAATTTTTCAGTGGCTATATATTTAATTTTAGACTAATTTAAAGGAAAATAATTTATCTACCTACACTTCGAGTAGGAGGTGAGAGTATATTTAACTTCTTGAAATTGAATTTCAGTATATTAAAAACTAATATACCAAGTGGCCACTTAAAAGAAAATTATGTCAAATGTAGAGGAATGTGAAAGAAATTGTGAGAAATATCATCGTATATTGAATTATAAGTGATGTTTATTCTAATATAAGGAGTAATAGATATAAAATACATTGGTGAGTATGTCGCCCACATATGCACATGCCGGCTCGACTCGGCTTGGCTTGGCGTGGGCGTTATTCCTTCTCAATGAGGGCTAGACTTTGGCTTAGTCCTGTTTTATTGGCTCTACTTCTAGGCTGAACGTGACTTGATTTTGCCATTCATTTTAGGGAAACAATTGTTATTCAAATGGTCACTTTGTCATAATTTAACCCATCGGGCATAAGTAGAGGTGGAGAAGATACCGAAATGCCAATATACTATATTGAAAAAAAATATATTAAAATACCAAAATTTTTAGTATATCAAAAATTTTGGTACGGTATAGTACCAGTACTGAAAATTTCAGTATGATAATGGTATGAAAGTTCAAAATTTTCGGTAATTTTGGCCTAGAGATACTTAAAAATGTTTGGTGTTTCAGTATATACCAGTATACCAGAAAATTTGGTATTTTAGTAGTTCAATATAGCGAACTTTCTAATGGTATATTGAGACTGAAATTTTGATATAAAAATATCAAAGGTAACGATATTATACCAGTACCGATATAAAATTTGGTATACCAATATTCCATATGTATTAGTATTTACTGAAACATCCGTACCGTTACTGTACCAAAACTTTCGGTATGTTAAATATCAATACTGTTACTATACAAAAAAATTCGGTGTACCAAAATTCGGTACACCAAACATTTAGTATGGTAACGATATGTATGTTCCATATACAAAAATTTTGGTACAGTAACACTATAGATATTTCGGTATAGTATACCGTATCAAATCACCCATAAAGAGAAGGGTGGTTCAATAGCCCTCACAAAATCTAAATCATTAGAGTTAGAATAGTAATTTAAAGAGTACTTCTGCGAAATGATAAATGTTACTCCCTCCGTCCCATAAAAAGAGTCCGGTTTGATGGATGTACAACTTTTTATCTTTGGTCAACTTAGTCAATGT
>JAUEKW010000028.1:542180-556840 GCA_032274785.1 Ajuga reptans
ATAATAATAATAATAATAATAATAATAATAATAATTATTATTATTATTATTATTATTATAATTATATTTACATTTAAATATAACCACATGGAATTAGCTCAGCAAAACTAACAAACACACCTTTAATTAACTCAGCATGCTACAGTGTCAGAATTAGCTCAGCAAACAGTGCCTCAGCCGCCCTCACCACTTATCAAACACAGCTAAAGATGGCTGTTGCGGCATCTTCAAAGTGTATTTCATAATTTTCATTCAAAGAAACAAACTAAGTGCTGCAAATTCCATGATAATGCCCTCTCTACTATCATCAATTCTCTCCACCAACAATCTCATCTTTCACACAGTATTTGCAATCTCTCTCACACTTATACTTTCCTTCTTCAAGATCCCAGCTTTATTTCTCCACGGCCTCCACACTTACATTCATCCAGATGACGTCAACCCTAATGGCAACACTTCCAGCGGAATCCGAGCTGCTATTAGAAGGCCAGGCGCCATGGATTCTGAACAGCCAAAGCCCAGAAAGAAATCGAAAGAAAGATTCGAGTTTGATGAGAGTAAAGCCCAGATCTTCAGATTGAAACTCAGTGAAGGTCACCTCCAATCCAGGATTTATTTCAGCCAGTTTTATAGTGCTTTCAATTTTACCCTTATTGGATTTTTGTCCTTGTTGCTTCATAGATTCTTGAGGGTTGATAAAGATTCCGGGGTAGTGAAAACTGGGACTGTGATTCCTCTTTTATTGGGGTTGGTGGGCGTTTCTAGATTGTTCTTTCTTATTGTTAGGGTTGGATTTGAAAGGTCTGCATCGAAGAGGTTGGAGAGACAATTGAGTTTTGTGTGTGGGGTTTTGGGGTTTGTTTTAGGCCTGATTGCTGTTTTTGAGATTCTCCCTAAATGGGTTCTTGATTTTAAGTTTGAGTCATTGGATGGTTTAGGTAAGTTTTTTCTTGCTGTTTTTATGGGCTGCATTGTGGGCTATCTTTACATTCCAGCATTGCGGAGTGCTCGCGCTTTCTGGCTGGGAACCGATCAGATTCGTTCTAATTTGTCCATAGTTTCGTGTGGATGGTTCTCGAAAATGCTCCTTTATGTTAATTACATGATGGCTGTGTTCACTTCATTGCTTTGGATTAGCCCATTTGCAGAACTCCTTATAAATAGTAACATTAGTAGTTCTAACGGATCACGAATGTCTTTCAAGAAGAGAGAAGTTATGGAATTGGCTGGCTATGTGGGCATGTCAAGATTGAATTTTGACACTTTTAGGAACTGGTGTTTGTTTACTACGGGACTCTTGCAATTCTTGGCCGTGCGTCCTAATGCACAAATGTTCCTAAATGAAGCCGTGTTGTGTTGGTACCAGAGATTGCATGCCAGCAAAGTTCCTGACTTGGATTATAGCAGGGCAAAGGTTTTCCTTCACAATCACTACGTATGTCTAGTAGCTGTGCAGTTCTTCGTGCCTGCAATGACGGTACTTCTTCTTTTTAGCTTGTCACAACTGGATGATAATTTCCTTAAAGGTGTTCCAGGGGTGTATAATTTTTGGCTTTGTTCGGCTTTGGTTAAAGAAGTTACATTATTTATGGCTTGGTGGATTATCTTTATTTGGACAGTAGTTAGTTCAGCCATCCTTGTCTTGTATCGCCATGGAGCTTTATATGTTTCTTGACTACAACATTCACCATTTTTGGAGATTCCGTGATGCCACGGATTTTTGATAATCTTATAGGTTGAACTGATTAGTTGGTGTGGTTTCTGTAAAAGTATCCTCACTGAGGAAGTCACAATTTATATACAAAATTTGACATTCTTCCAATTTTACTTGAGTGAGTTATTTCCCTCTCGTTTGGTATCTAAATGCTGCAGTTATTCATCATGCTGGAGATTGAATCTAAAAGTGTTTCCATTGAGTAAGTTAAATTCAATTTAGCAGCCAAAGTGGTTGAATTGTATGGTTGTAGCATATGACTTCCATTATTATTATACCATTTCAGTTCATGAAACTGTGAAACTCTTTCCTTTCCCTTTTGATTTATTTTTGGTGATTCTGCTGCCATATGACTTTTGGTCATCTCTGTTATGGTCTCTAGCTATACAAAGATTTTACGTCTCATGGTGTTAGATATGTCTGTTTGTTCGTAATGTCCTCCATTTGGTTTCTATCTGGTCCTTAAGATCTCATTTCCATCAGAATGTGCAAGAAAATACACATCAGCTGTTGCTCTTTCATCTGCAACTGTAACACACAACATGTGCTCACATCATTCTGCTCTACTACTCCCTCCATCTCAAAATAATAGTCCGATTTCAAAATCATTTCTTCTTGTTTTTTATTTCAAAGTACGCTGTGTTGTGGCTCGAATCAGAATTAAGCCGTTTTTATCACAAGCCAAAACAAAAGGACAATTGCTCAGTGTTTGATGCAATTCAAATGTTGAAATGTCCATTTCACATAGCATACTAGAAGATATAAAACTATAAATAATATTTTGAAGAAAAAATCCTTCACAATTTCACGTTGGATGCAAAAGTTTCATGAGAAATTTCAACATTTAGCAGATAATTTAAAGGATCTGATCAGATCTGCTCACAACTTCATTCTCA
Source organism: Ajuga reptans (assembly GCA_032274785.1). Lineage (NCBI taxonomy): Eukaryota > Viridiplantae > Streptophyta > Magnoliopsida > Lamiales > Lamiaceae > Ajuga > Ajuga reptans. Next base: position 544,791 of record JAUEKW010000028.1, read on the forward strand.
CTTCTTGGGTCAATTGTGTTTTCATTTAGGGATTGAAAATTTTAATTAATGAATTTCCAATTTTGAGTGTTTTCCAATTCTACACAATTTCCTAAAATTAAATTCATAGAAATCCCAAACAATAATAAATAAATTATAAAATTGTATTCAAATACAAATTTAGATTTGTGAAAAATTGTGTACATTTTTTATAAATAACCCAAATGTGATGATACAATTCATTAGCGGATCCACAAGCAATTGTAGGTTGATATATAAGTTGGGGTCAAACCTTCATTCTTGACTTAGCGTTCATGCTGGACTTAGAGTCTTGGCTTGACTGTATAATGATTTCATTCATAGCCGGTGCTTAGCAATAAAATGACGATTATGATGGCCAGCCAGAATCAGAAAAAAAAAAAAAAAAGGTTTATTAATTTTTTTTTTTTAACTTAGCATTGTTTGTTGTGGACATCATTTTTGTTAACTATTAATTTTTTCAATTTAAATATTATTTATGATTTTAGAGTATAAAAAAAAACGCTAATTTTTTTAAGTCATTCAAAATGATAGTTAACATTTGAATTGAATAAAATGAGAGTTAACAAAAATGATGTCAACAATGAATAATATCTAATAAAAAAAAACTTAAATTTTAACCCCAAAAAAAAAAAAAAGATATGGCTAGCCAGAATCTGGTTGTTTAGCAGAATCCATAAAATAATAACTAGTACTCCCTCCGTCCCATAAAAAGAGTCTTGTATCAAAACTACTTCTTGTCCCATAAAAAGAGTCCTGTTTGAAAAGTCAAAGTTAATTACCCATAGAAGTTACTTTGATGCCCTTTATAAAATCATGTTAATACTTTAATGCTGATGTGCTAAAATCATTCTAAGTTCATAAACATAATAGTTTATAGAAGGATACCTAAGACCGCGCGTTGATGAACCCCTGAAGTTTCCTGGCGATCAGATGATGGATCCTCCGAGTAACCTGCAAGAACTCACACCGGAGAGGGTCTCCGGTGACGAACCTCCGATGCTTAAGTCAGATGAATGTTACGTGGAGTAGTACTCAAGCAATGTAACAGTGTGTAATGTTGGAATGCAGAATGTCTCTTACTTGGAATGAATGAAGATATATATACTCTCTAATTAGGGCAAAGGGGTAAAAGAGTCATACCAGATAATTCCACCAACCCTAGTTCCAGCTGGCAGTACGGATCCGGGAATGCCGTGATATGCTTGTGGTCCCCCCTACTTTTTTGTTAGTGATTAGTGTACTGGCGGCGGACACAATACTTTTTGTCTGTCCGTAGGACATGAGGCTTATCAGGTGCTCCTTCCCATCACGATGGTTCCCAGTTCGGGTATTTAGCAATGCCCTTCGTGTATTGTTCCCAGTTCGTGACCAACCCGAACCCTATTTGGAGTTTCGGCTACATGGGTCCCTATCCCGAAGCACGAACTATCCCCTGGGAGTACGAAACCTTAATGGGGAAGGCACATCAGATGCCAATAGGAAATTGATGAGTTTAACAAATTTGTAAGGGTAATGATTACAATCATCCACTTGCAAATGATTGTACATTGACTAAGTTGACCAAAGATAAAAAAATTGTACATTCATCAAATATGACTCTTCTTATGGAACGTAGGGAGTATTTGATAATGCTCGAAGTGTCAAGGACTCAAAAAGGTCCCGAGCAGTTCCCTAACGTGTAGCTTCTCGAGGGGACAGTAATGATACAATTACAATCCCACATTAAAGCTACATGCAATTAGGGTTGGTATTTGACTTATGACATTATCAGTTGAACTGGAGAAATTCTTGTGTGCATGTATAGGCAATGTCTTACATAAGAATATTTTATTTATAAAATATTTTTATGTAAATGATGGAGGTAGTGCCTGTACATGTAACATAGAATTGCCCGTTCAACTGAGACAAACACGATGCAATGTCAACGGGGTTATGATTATTGGAATTGGATTTACATTTCAAAGTTGAAAGAAAGTAACATAATTAAAAAATAATTGTTACAAGATTTATCATCTGACAGACCAAAGTGATCTTTGAACAATTTTTTTTCTTCCTAATAAGGTAACTTGATTTGTCGAAACTTTGAATTGGTAAATCTTATTTACTTGCTCACTACTATCAAGTAACAAACAACATTACCTAGTCTCATAAAAAATCTAAATTTCAGAAATATTTTTTTTGTCTCAAGCAGATATTTTAATTTTAAAAGTTAATGGCTCGTCAGTATAAAAGAATTAAAATTTGATTCCACAAATATGTTAGCATGATTGAATAAATTAAGAAAAAAATAAAAAAAAAATAGTACCAAAATGAGGAAAAGAGTATTAGATTTTGGATTTTATATATTTCTCTTATTGCATGTCTATCTCCAAATATGTGATGTGATGTATAAAATTAATAAATATCTTTAAGATCGAATTATGTTTGGCAAATTCTAGCGTGGAATCTTGACAATCTTAACAGCAATTTTGAAAATCCTCTCACATTGAATTACAGAAAAATTCCGCCCCACTTTAAAATTTTATCCATTGTGGAATGTTGAAAATTAGAATCTCGAGATATTTCAAATCTAGGAAAAATAAAATCAATCCACCAATTTGTTGCATTCATTTCGATAGATTTAGATTTTGATAATATACTTACAAACAAACACGCCTTTAAAAACCGCACACCTCACTGTTTTTGTTCCTGCACAGAAGCTTCTTCATATTGAGCTGTCCATGCCATTCAGAAACTTCTTCTTCTTTAATTGCTAAAAGTATTTATCGTTCTTCTTCGCCATGCATTCATCTATTATCCGAACCTTCTAGATTTTCCGTATGTCTTCCTCTCGCTCTCATCTTCGACTGAATTAATACAATTGTAAAATTCGATTATTTCCTTCTCTGAATTTTCTGATTTATTTCAGTGAGATCTGTGTACTTTCTGGTCATGGTTTAGGTGGAACGAGCTGTATGGCGTTTCCGGTGGATCGGAAAGGTGGAGAATCGTCGGCGAGGTTGCTTCCGACGCCGTTTTTGACCAAAACCTACCAGCTGGTAGACGACGCCGCCACCGATGACGTCATCTCCTGGAACGTTGACGGATCTACTTTCATTGTGTGGAAACAGGCGGAGTTAGCGAGAGATTGGCTCCCTAAGTATTTCAAGCACAATAATTTCTCCAGTTTCATTCGCCAACTCAATACTTACGTAAGCTTGGATTTGGAATTGGATCATTCAATTCTTCAATTCTTCAGAAACATTTGTCATTCAGGTATTTATTGAGAGGTTCTAATCGATCGAATTTTTAGGGATTTAAAAAGGTTGTACCGGATCGGTGGGAATTCTCGAATGAATGCTTCCGGAGAGGCGAGAAGAAGCTTCTATCCGAGATTCATCGCCGGAAAATAGCAGCAACGTCATCAAGCACGACGGCGACGCCATCATCAACCGATCCGCAGCCTCCGACTGTGTCACCGTCTGATTCGGGCGAAGGACAGGTAACCTCGTCTGCCAATTATCCTACCCCCGCCGTAATCGGTGAATTCAGCAGCGCGGCGGAGCTGATTGGCGAGAACGAGAGGCTGAAGAAAGAGAACTTGCTGCTAAATCAAGAGCTAAACCAGATGAAGAATCTATGCAACAACATTTACGCTTTAGTGTCAAACTATGGGGGTGGCGAAAATTACAATGACAGAAGCAACGGTGACCAGGAAGACGTCCATGCAGTGAAGCCTTTGGATCTTCTACCGGTGGCGAGATTCTGCAAGGAAATGGCGGCGAAGAACGGCGGAGAAGAAGACAGTATGAGAACGACGGCGGAGGAGATAAGGGCGAGGCTGTTTGGTGTACGGGTAGGTGGGAAGCGGTGGAGGGAAAGTGGAGGTACTTCTGCGGAGGATGATATGGATTTACAGCTTCAGCCCCCGGGAAGAGTGATTAAAGATGAGCCGTTGGATAAGGGTGCATGATAATCACGACTGATTAATTATCGGTAGTATTTATGCAAATAAACTGTGATTAAGTATCTGACCGGATTAAAACTACCGGCGGCGTAGGATAAACCGATTATCAACTGTGATACGATTCGACCACATGTATCAAAATACAAGATCATGTGATGGAGGATTCTAACTGTAATAAATCAGGAGAAGATTATCTAATTCTAAATGGTTTTTCATCTATTATATATTTCATATTTAAATAGTGTTTTATATATTATTTCACCTTTATCAATACACGTCATGTATATAAAATAACATCATGGTAATATCACAAATACATTCGGACACGTATATAAAATTGAAATATGAGATGAAACACTATTTAAAATAGGTGTTCTCATTTGAATAAAACTGGCTAAAGCGATTAGAATGTATGGCACATAAAACACTATGTTTCACTGTATTTAATACACAACACATATTAGTTAGTGACATCTTGTGACATCATCTAATACATGTGTCATTTAGTGAACATGGTGAAACACAAGATGAAACATCATTATATAATAGGTGATCTCATGCCATAGAAAGTTAGCCAGCATATGAAATTCTATGTTATATTTAATATTTCATTTATTACATAATAACCATTGCATACCATTTATATTAAGTGACATTATGAATTACTCCATCTCAATTATCTAAAAAAAAAATGTCATTCTTAATAAAAAAATTTGTTCCAAAGTATTTGTTGTTTTAGGAATTCAAGACATGATTTCTACTAATTTTTCAATGATATACATATTATAGATGAGTCCTGCATTTTGAATAAAGATAGGTTGTTAATAAAATAGGGTAGGATACTTTAATGGCATCGCCTCACAATTTTTTCGAAAAGGACTGGGGTTCGAATCCATTTTCCATCCTCACTCAAAACTCAGAAGGAAAAAAAGATACAATTTTAATAAATGATATTTATAATATTTACAATAAATCATATTAGCTATTTTATGAATTTCCTTAATACGTGTGAAAATTTTAAAATGTAAAGAGTTTTCCAACTTGCAAAGAAGAGTCACTTGTTTAGGGACATTTTACCCGCAGGGTAGGGTTACCCGCGGATAAAATCATAAATGGGTAGGATACTACCCGAAGTTTAGGGTAACAAGGTCGGGCATCGTCCTACCCGCCAAATTTTAATAGGGTAAGGGTAGGGTATGGCCATATGGGTTTAGTGTCATACCCGGCTACCCGACCCGTATACTCTACCCGTCTACCCGATATATATATAATATATAATTTATTATGCAATATATATATATATATATAATATATTAATAAATATATAATATACTGGAGTACTTACTAACTGTTAAGAGACTAACAAGTAACAGTGAACTGAAAATGAATTACAGAATTAGTCAATTAGATAAGCACCAGTGCACCACTTTGACTTCACAAGTATCTGCGAGTTTCTGAGTAAGTTTATATCTTCCCAATCTTGGTGCTATTATTCTAGTGTATCTGGTGATGTTCAATTTTTTGGCAGCTGGCAACTTTGCCTGGACTATGCAGCCAACGCCTTTTATTTTTTAATACATTCAGCTTGCACAAATGCTCCACAATTTGTTGAATTTTTTTTCTTGATTTTAATGAGATATAGGATAGTCCGATTACCCGCGGGTACCTATATACCCGATGAGTTTTACCCGTACTTTACCCGAGGCAAATTATAGGGTAATAGGGTAGGGTATGGGTATGACAATTTGTATCAGGGTAAGGTATGGGGGAGACTTACCCGTACCCTACCCTACCCGTTGACATCCCTACATTTGCTTAGTTGTCCTTTTTCCTTTTTTCTTTTTTTACTTTATGCCTTTTCCTTTTCTGCAGCTACAGATGATAGGTGAGAATTTGGGACTTGCCTTTCTTAATTGAGCACCTTCTTTTTCTTCAAGTCAATATGAATACAATTAAGTATCTAGTTTCAAGAATAATTCTATTTTATTAAAAAAAAAAGTAAGTTGAATATGTTATCATCTTAATTGAATTGATTTAATCAATTAATAGTTGCTAAAAGAATTGTTTAAAAATATATTACTTAATAATAAAATACAACCGTCTATAAATATTAATTGAAACATTTTCCCTCCCAAAATCTTCTTCTATTTCCATTATGTTTCCTATTAGGTTAAATTGTTGATTCAATGGTAATCACCCATAATTAGCATATATATTTGGCATATAATCGGTCTAAATCTCAATCAATCAGTGCAAATCTGGGAAAAATATGGAATTTTACAACAAGCTAGGTCAAAACTTGTCAAATATAAGAATATCACATCAATCACTATAAAATTACCAAATTTAACCAAATCGGCAAAAATAGAAGACTGGTGGTCGATTTTATATATAAGAAATTACCACAATCAATAGTGCAAATCTTTTACTCAAAAAAAAAATAGTGCAAATCTTAGAAAATGTGAAAATTTCCAAAATGTTAGGTCAAAATTACCAAATTTAACCAAATTCAGCACAAAAATAGAAGACTGATGACCTGCAACTATATATAAGGGATTACCACAATCAAATATTCTCAAATTGACGTATAATTTAATTGTTTCACATAATTAGGCATGTATAAGGATTAGAATATGGAAATCAATTCAAACCTTGAAAAAAATAGACGCTGATTTATGTTGATCTTCCATAACAACCATTTTCACATCAATATTCATAGCTCATGGTATTATTGAGCATGATATTATTGAATATGTATATTTTTAGGGAACTTCTATTATATGGTTTAGATGTATTATGAATATGGCCCTATATTGATCTATTATTTCGTTGTTTAAATTCCAAAAGTTTTTCCGAATATCTTTTTTTAATTCTTTGTTCTTTTGTCTTAATATTTTCATCTATTGAGATCATCTGAAGACTAAATATTAAGCTGTGGAAGTATTGAATCGGGGATCATTTCTTAACAAACATATAAATTTCCATCACTTATTAAATATTAATTATAAATATTTCACTATTTTATAATCATATAAATATATAAATTTATATTTATATTAAATTTATAAACCGTGCATCGCATGGGAATTATACTAGTTTTGTATAATAGAATACTCCACCGTTTTAAAATAATTGTTATTTTAGATAATCTCGCATAAATTAAAGAATCTCATAAATTGACTCATATATCCTTATTTAACTTTAATTTCTTTATTGTCTATTTTAACGATGAGCTCTGAAGCTAGGATATAAGAGTTATAGAGTGAATACCTTATCTTCTCTCCTTTATTTATATCTTTAAGAAGTAAGAAGTTGCCTCTTTCTCTTTCTTATTAACAATTTTTTTTTTCTATGACTCATTTATAATATGAATAATTTGTAAAATTTATATCTTGAATTCCTAAAACGACAATTATATTAGATAAAATTTACATGCTAAAACGATACTTATTTTAAAACGGAAAGAGTATATAATAATAGTACAACACGACACAACACACTATTACTCTTTATTCATTATTATTTTTCTTTTTGTATTTATATGCTACTAATACAATATGATACCCTCTCTATCTTATAATGAGAGTCATATTTCAAATATATTCTTGTCCCAAAATGAGTTATGTTTCAAAAATCAATGCCTCATTTTACAAGTCCAAGTTAAAAAGTAATTTTATTTTTATTTTACAAATTAATTAGATATGATTGAATAGTCAAATAAATAAATAAAATAAGTCGTCTTAGTGCGCACTGATAGTTTCTGGAAAATTGCACCTTAATCTTTTTAACTAAAATAGAAAGTTATATATTTTTAAGCATGATACTCATTATGGGACGGGGGAGCATTACAACATCACCTACTTCATATGCATCGTTGTAACTATTTAGGGCTTATTTATAAGGATGAACTAGGAAATTTATGTGCATATTTATTGATGCAAGGTCATCATCTAGCCTTTGGAAATCCAAAGGGAGCTCTAGTAAGTCTTAGGAGGATTGGTGACTGGTAAACTTAAGGAGAAAACGTTCCATATTGAATTATGATGCAACACCAGTCATTCTACATCGGATTATAATGCAACGTCATTTTTGGATAAATGTACCAAAACAAATACTCCCTCCGTCCCATAAAAAGAGTCTTGTATCAAAACTACTTTTTGTCCCATAAAAAGAGTCCTATTTGAAAAGTCAAAGTTAGTTAAACATCCATCAAACATGACTCTTTTTATGGGACGGAGGGAGTATCTGATTTTAAGATGACTCGCTTTCCAGTATCATTTAATTAAATTTAAAGGGTCTCTTTTCCCCATTTGCTTCTCCAAAATTTACAAAAGAGTAAAAGAAAAATGCAACCACCAAGGTTTGCAGACTGCTATATTCAATCATTTTTTGAGACCACATTTTCTTTACAAGCTTTTTCCTCTTAGGACAATCTAGACCCGACCCGGAAACGTCGCCGTACAGCTGAGGAAAAGCAAAATGAAGCATATTAATCTACCTAACAAAATAATAAATCATCAGCTTCCACGAATCAATCCATATATTTCATGCATTTATTTCAGCATTGCATTGGTGCTCCCTGCTACAGCTTCTTCTCCCCCAAAACATATTCGAGCACGTCGTCTTCTCCAATCTCACTCCTTCCATATTTTCCCGTTCGCCTGACACTGAACGTGGATGATCAGGAGACTCTCCTTGGGTTTCATTCTCTCGAGAATCAAAATTAGGACAAGGGCCTTCATTGCACGTGCACAATGGGATAGCGACAGAAGGAAATGGGCTACAAGTGACGGGGCAGAATAGATCCGATGAAACAGAAGATGCACGATTCTTTCTCATCTCTGGTGAACTAACGGTCTCTGATGTGTCTATTTGTCGTTCTCTGGGGTGGAGCATGCAGGGTGTACACAGGCTAATTGACAAAGGCAATTTGATGTCTTTTGATGAAGAACCGGGCAGTTTGGTGAAGGACACTATACCGTGCCTACAAAGTGGACAAGGAATAGAACCGGGTGGTATTGATGCTCCCGTAGGGATGTTACTGGTCGAGCAAAGGTAGAGTGCGCATCTTACACACAGTTCGTGTGCACACCCTGAATTTAGGAGATTAAACTGTTAACTTTTAACTAGAATTTAATTCCCTTCAGAGTGACCTATTAAGTCATGAGTATTCCATTTAAGTTTCGTCACAAAAATGTGGCAACACAGTTAACGAATCAGCAAGAAATGCGATGGAGAAAGTAACAGGATACCTTCAGCAGCAACAGAACATGCTCTCTCGAGGCAAACAGCACAAATATCAGCATCATCTGAAGCAGTAGCCGAGAACTGCAAGCCACAATCTCTGCGGAAAGCAGCCACATTTTTCAGTCTTCAAAATAATTGAGACAAAAAGAGTATCACACAGGTAAATACTTAACTAATTTACCTAGCTATATTTAGCACGCTCATGAGTGGCAACGATAAATAATTAGAATGTGGAAACATTGGCACTGGCAAATCTGAGTTAGGAGCCAGCAGTGGCTCGAGCCAATTACGACCCCACATCCTCGCAACATCAACAGGAAGCCATCTGAAACATTGCATATGCCCGTCAATTACATTACAGCAAGAAAATGCTTAAAATGATCAGTTCTAGAAAAGAATAGGAAAAACTAAAACAAAATACAAAGAATTACCCGTTGCAATTTAGTGACAAACGACTGGCGCCTCTTGCAAGTAGGATCTGCAGAAGCAGAAAAGTGTCGACAGTTATACATAATATTTCAATTATAATGCCAAGAATCTACAAGCTAGGAAATTAATTAATTACAAGTATAAATTGAAATGTAAATGCAGGTGAAATATAATCACCTGGCAGCACTTTAAATTTCCTCCACATGCAGCATAATGCAAAGGAGTGCTCCCAGCGCCTACAAAATTACGAATGTAAAAATGTGCTATAGATACAACCAACTAAGGTTTCAGAGGACTAGTGGAATGAGAGATAATGAATTGAAGAGATATCATATATATAATCAAGGAATATACCAATCAAATCCATCGACGTCCCATAATGGAATGTCACAGCTGATACATTAGCATGAATGTCGAGGAGGAGCTGAACACAGTCAAAATATCCATTAAAAGCAGCCATATGAAGAGCAGTAATACCACCATCCGCAGCCTTGTTTACGAACTTGAAGAGAGCACTGCCATGTTAGAAGGTAGATGTACAATCAGAACCAGGTTAGACTTAGTTGGCTTTTAGCTCGTTTTTAGTTTAACTTTTTATACTCAATCCCAATCTTAAGGATAAGAGTTTCTAATTTAAGAACCTAATTTGAATCAACGTCATATTCTACGTCCATTGGTATAAATTCAAAAGGAGTTTTACCTTTAAACATGATAATTTCCTTTCCAGGAATATGATAGAGATCTAAGATCTTTAACGAACAAAGTTTCAATACCACATCGAATATTTCCATTCTTGTACTTCACTCAAATAAATTTCATCTTTCTTCCTTTCAACTTGAGTGGATAATTTTTTAAAAAGCCAAAACTTGTCGAATTCACATTTTGACTACAATCAAGAGAAAACATTAAGGTTAAAGGGGAGAGACAACAAAGAGAAAACATTTAGACTAATGCTGAAAAACTGAAAATCTGTCCGTACGTGGTTTTATTATTAGAACCATCACTTCCATCGGTAACTGTTTGAGCATTCAGAGATTCAAAGGGAGCACTTGGAACGAAATCAGCAACCACTAATCTTATGCATCGAACGTGCCCATTGACAGCCGCAAAATGGAGAGCAGTTCTCCCACTAAGATAATCTGCTCTGGTTACCTGAAATATAAGTCACCACATAGCAGGATTGATCATATATAAGCGTTTAATTTGATCACAACGAAAGAATTGGATAATGTAGGAGCATCAAATTATAAAGTATTCCCCTAAATGTGAAGATCAATTATATTGATTTACAGAATGGGGCTGCTTAATGAGTAAGAGCAGAAAACGAGCATTTAACTGAACTCACATTGCATCTGAAGAGAAGAAGGCTTTGAACAACTTCCCAATGCCCATATCGACACGCTTGCATCAATGCTGTCTGCGAAAACAAAACTGACATTTAAAGACCCTAATTTGACAAAGTCCCTCCATTATTCCTAACTGTACTATATCAAAATCAATTCAAAAATCACAATCTTGTCTAAGTTGATTCAAGATTTACCCACTATATAAACATAGAAGTAAAAAAAACCAAAAAAAATCATGTTCAAGAACACAACAATCTTCCCCAAAAATATAAATTTTCTAAAATCACTGAAGCAAAATTACAAAATAAAAGTAGAAATCATCTACCTGTCCACAATAATTTTTTGAATTCACATCAGCCCCATTCTCCAGCAACAATGCAACAATCTGAAAATCCCAACATTCACAAATAAAACCAAAAAAAAAAAAAAAAACCCATACTGGAAACAAACAAAATCGACCAAACTAAGTTGGGAACCACAGATTGAACAAATAATAATTAAAAAACCTCATTGTGGCCTTTAGCGGCAGCGAAGTGAAGGGGAGAATTTAAGCCACCAAAAGTAGAATACTTAGACAGGCAAGGATTGCAATCCAGAAGCATCTTAGCCTCTACAAAATCTCCATCTCTAGCTGCTGATACCAATCTCTCTCCTGAAGCTGAGCACCCAAACGAATTCCCCATTTCTTCTCTCTAAAACTTTCTGCAGATCATATATGTGTTTACGGACTTTCTTGGAGTTTATACCTGAAGAAATTCTTGAGAACAGTTAAAAAGGGAAGCCATGGTTGGAACAAGTGAGAAATGGGTGATCTTGTTGAAAGTAATATGACTTGGGATTTTAAAGACCAATATGATTGATTTAGTGGGGGACTCTATTTTCATAAACTTCAATCAATTAAAATTATAACTCTAAGGTATGTTTGTGCTGGGATGTAGCAGGATGTGACACATCCGGATGGGTACGTCCAAGGATTTATAAGTCCTGTGAATAGTATAAAGTGATGTTTGTTTAGGGATGGAGTAGGGTAGGATGGGAACTGTAGCAGTCAAATCAATAGG
>JAUEKW010000028.1:600628-612624 GCA_032274785.1 Ajuga reptans
CCCTCAACACGGTGGGCAAAAATTACGACGGTCAAATATAGTGGGTATAAAATGCTACCCCCTAACTTGATGGACAACTTTTGCAATTTTCCCTTAAAAATTAGATCAAATGTCATGATTTATTTTGGAATTAACTATAAATAAAATAGTATGTTATGGAATAAATAAGTGAATATTGTTGGGTAGCTAATCAGAACATACCTACTCTTTCGTAGTAGCTATCACACAAAGTTGTATTCTTTTCCCATAACACTAATAGCGACATTATTATGCCTTATCTCACTCATCTCACCAACTATGATACCCAATTAAAATAAATAAAATATTAGATATAATAAAGAAAATAATATCTATTTTTAAAATTGATTAATAATTATTTGAAACGTAATTATACCTATGGTCGACTCCTCTCCTTTTCTGACTTATGTGAACGATCACAAATAATTCATTTAATTACAACTCCAATCCAACTCCAATATTAAAGTTAATTAGATTTTTTTTTTATCATTTTGTAAGCACAATTTTTTATATGTTTTACTAAATTGTATCTTAAAACAAACACCAAATTTAAAATTTATATAATTAAAATATTTAACGACAGAGTTACCGGTGGAGCCATAAACATACTCCTTATGTCACATCACTGATTATAGGGGTGTTTATGGTTCGGTTTGGTCGCTTTTGACTAAAATTCAATAGCCAAACCAACAACATCGTTTTCTAAAATCTCAAACTTTAACGAGATCAATTAAAACCTAAAATATCCAAATTAAATCTCTCTGGATTCTGTTTGGATTGGTCAGTTTGACTAATAAAAAAAATCGTTAATTGATAATACGAAAAATTACGCAAATATCCTTCAATTCATTAATTGGAACAAAAAAAAAATAAAAATCATTCAAAACATAGATACTTAATTTATAATTTCAACTAAATTATAAAATAACGGATAAGTTGCATAATAAAAGTAAATTATTTCGTAATTTATAATTAAAGACGCGGTTGCCATAGAAAGAAACTAGGGTTCAAAATTAAATAATAAACATTAATTTAATCTTTGGAATTAGATCTTAATCAAAACCTATATCTTTTTTTTTTTTGGATTAAGGAAAGTAGTATCCTTCGTACATATTTATTATAATTATAATCCATTATCTAAAATAAAATATGTATACATTATCTAAAATAATATATATATATATATATATATACTTATTATATCAGTATGGGTTATTTTAATAGATTTTTATTTTCTTAATCCATAACCAAACCATATATTCATTTTGAAAAATATTATAATTCATAATTATCTATAAACTAATAAATCACGGTTCTCAGATAGGATTGGATTAGTTCGATTTGATTTGGCTGGGTTGATTATATTTTGTACAATCCTAACTGATTATATTATTTCATAATATATCCTCTATTAAAAAGGCGTGGTCTTTAATAGAAAAAAATAATAATTAAACAGGGGAAAGGAAAAAAATAGTACAACGAAAAGATCAGCAATAATGTATTTGGTCCAAATAAAAATAAAATCTTAAATAAATATATCTCCCTTTGCGAAAAGGTTGGTGAGTGAAATTATGATAAATCACTGTTACAATCCACCTTGACAAATAGGGATGTCTGATTTAAAACAAGTCACAGTAGCAAACAGGGCCTTGTCTGCCCAAAAACTTTTTAGCAGACCAAAATCATAATGATTTATTTAATTTCAAAATTTAAAATGAAATAATAAAAAATTTCAAAAGCCAACAAAGACCGGGACAAGCCAAGCACGTGACCTGCCAAAAAATTTACCTGCAAAACTTTTTTATTTTCTTTTTCTTTTTTAATTTGCTTTTTTGCCTAAAAGACATACCATTGTTCTCTTCTCTCTGAATCAATCACACGCACATCCCTTCAGTCCAAATCACTGAATATAAAGCAAAATTTTTGCTTCCCCAAAAAATACAACTACTTTTCAGAATTAATACTCATAAAATAATAAAAAACTATTATTAATATTTTACATAAAACTCGAATTTTCTTTTCAATTAGCACTGTCCCCATCTGTATCTGTGAGGCCTTTGGCTTTATGTTTTGGACATTTTGCAGCATGTTTGTATCTATCTGGTAAATATAACCTATTGAAATGTGTGAATTGTAGCTAAAGATAGGGAGTGTGGGTGTGATACAAATCTTGCAAAGAATATTATTATTTTTTGGTGAAGAATTAGAATGGGTGAAGTGAAGATAGGATTTTTTTGCAAAGGCAAATAGAATCTTGTAAGGATCAGTTACAACAGCGTGGAATTCACCCACTAACACAGTCCCAGATCTCAAGATTCTCAGAATTTCAGGTCTATTCTTTGTTTTTGCTCTCTCAAGAAAATACCCTTCATCCAAAGGTGTGTCCATTAGTCCATAAGGCCATTTATTCCGGTTTTTTGGTTCAAGACTCACAACTTTATCATCCGGGCTACTTGTTTTTCGGCTTTTTAACTACAATTGGTGGGTTTTTTGAGCTTAAGTAGAAAATTGTGGTAGTTTGGGGACTTGAGTGAAAAAAGAGCAGTTTCTTGGTGTGGATTTGCTTTATGGAATGTGATTCTGGGGGCTACTTTTTTGGTGCATTGTGTGTGGAGGGAATGATTTGTGCTAAGAAGGGTATGGAAATTATGCAGAGAAGTTGAAATTTGAAGGGGTGATTCCTTTTATCAGAGTATGGGAAAGGGAAAGTTTCTTCTCTGGCGAATTGGTTTGCTGGTTCTGGCAATAATTGAGGGCTCTCATTCCACTCTATCTCCTTCTGGTGTTAATTATGAAGGTGAAGTTTTTTTTTATCTGAATTTAATTTCTTTGCATATTAGAAAAGGGAAACTTGTTGCACTTTTTTTTTTTGAATAGTTTGTAAATTTTGATGGTACATGGAATTTGCTTTATTTGAATTCCAACTAACATCCTTATTTTGGTTTTCTCTATTTTTTTTTTCTTTATGAGATTCAAGATTCAGTGGCTCCACTAATAAATGCTTCCCAGTTTCTCATCTACTTCCAAGTTTCATTAATGTTTTTGTTTTTCAACAGGGAGCTGTTCATTCTCTTTTATTATGCACTTTGCCTTATTTATTATGCACTTTGCCTTATTTTTCTGAAACATCAGAGAAAACAATTTGAAATTAAAAAAAATATTAACAAGCTCTAATTAATCTAGTTTTAACTCCTTGTTTTTCTTGGTATAATCTTCTGCAGTTGTTGCTTTAATGGCTATTAAGACAGACTTACATGACCCTTATAATGTCCTGGAGAATTGGGATGGTAATTCTGTGGATCCTTGTAGTTGGAGAATGGTTACTTGTTCCCAAGACGGTTACGTTTCCGCTCTGTAAGTTATTCATCTCTAAAACTAATATTGGATATTGAAATAAATTTATGTATTACAATGACAAAATCTTGTTTGTTACTGATGCTTGAGTGTAACTTTGGCTTGTTACCAGAGGGCTCCCTAGCTTGAGCTTGTCCGGAACCATATCGCCCGGAATAGGAAACCTCACGTACTTGCAGTCCGTGTATGTAGTTTCAGCTTGTCATTTTATTTTACTTATATATATTTTGGGTAGAATTCATGGTATTATAGTGATGTAATGTGATTCATAATGTTTTACTGTATCTCTGTAGGTTGCTGCAGAACAATGAAATTTCGGGTTCTATTCCTGATGTCATTGGGAAGTTGGAAAGGCTTCAAACACTTGATCTTTCGAACAACAAGCTTATCGGAGAAATGCCGACTTCTCTTGGGGATCTGAAGAACTTGAATTATCTGTGAGTCTGGGACTTTTACTAGGATAAACTTGCGAAAGTTTGTTGATTTGGGCTTATTTTAGATTGACTCAAATGCTTTCTTGTTTCTTCTTGCAAGACAGGCGGCTTAACAACAACAGTCTTACTGGAACTATTCCCGATTCTCTCTCCAAAGTCGAGAGCCTCACCCTCGTGTATGTCGTCCTGCTTTTCTCTTTCTTGGTTCTGAAATCATAATAATATAATACTAGAAGGACGCTCTGCTTTCGTTATTGATTTGTTTTGTGTTAATGCCTGCAGGGATCTTTCCTTCAATAATTTCAGTGGCTCCTTGCCAAAAGTTTCTGCAAGAACTTTTAAGTAAGTTATTCTTGTGTTTATTGACTAATTTGTCTATTGTATTGTGATTGTTTTTTCTTATCTAACCTGGTATCGTTGATCGTAATGGGGTTGCAGAATAGTTGGAAACCCACTAATTTGCGGGCTGACTTCTCAAAACAATTGCTCGGTTGTATATCCAGAGCCATTGTCCTTTCCACCCGATGCTGGTAAAGGCTAGTATCATCTCTTTCTCCCAAGATCACAGTCCATCACCTGTGCCTGCCTCTTGATTGAAATTATTAATTCTGACTACTTACTTCCGTCTCAGGCCAATCAAAGTCTGGTGCGAAACATCATATTGCCATTATTTTAGGGGCAAGCTTTGGTGGTGTGTTTTCGATCTTCATCATTGTTGGCTTGATTGTTTGGTGGCAATACAGGCGCAATCAGCAGATATTCTTTGATGTCAATGGTAAGTTATCTTTGCAACTGGAATTCGAACAAATGTCAACGGTGAGTCAGTGCCAGTAGAATCAACAGTATTCTTAAATGAATATTCTAATTATACAATCCAGATAATATCCATTTGAGCCCAAGATAATTTTTCTCTTTGCAGTTAGTCTTCTTGAAAGTTGATAAACTGCTATAAGATTTGAACTTCATTTGATAAGGATTGCAAACTTAGTTTCACTTGTATTTCTTCAGCATCCCTTTTTGGTTGGGAGAGACGACCAGTAAGCCCGTCTTATAGAAGTTCTATGCTGGTTTTGATGAGTCTGCTCTTGTGTAGATTTAGATGCATTTCTATATCATCACACCATAGTAAGAAAACTGATTTTCCATAATGAGAGCTCATTTGCTTCTCTATTTCTTATGTGGATGAAATTGAATTAAAATTTTACCTAAAGGATAGCTTATTTTATTTGTATGTTGGTTAGGTACCTTCGAATGAAATAATCACTTATTTTATTTGTTCGTTTAGTAAATCGGCTTCAGAAAATTTGTTATTTATATTTTGAGCAATGACATTGGGCAGAGCAATATGATCCAGAGGTACGATTGGGCCACTTAAGAAGGTATACCTTCAAGGAACTAAGAGTCGCCACTGACCATTTCAATTCGAAGAACATACTGGGAAAAGGAGGGTTCGGTGTTGTATATAAGGGCCGATTAAACAATGGAACCATAGTGGCTGTCAAAAGGTTAAAAGATTACAACGCTGTTGGTGGTGAAATTCAGTTCCAAACAGAAGTCGAGCTCATCAGTTTGGCCGTCCACAGAAATCTTCTTCGACTTTGGGGTTTCTGTTCAACTGAAAACGAGCGCCTTCTCGTTTATCCATACATGTCAAATGGTAGTGTTGCTTGCAGACTGAAAGGTTTGAGAATTCTTCTAACGCAATTAACTGGTTCTTGTTTTTCTCTCTCTGTGATTTACTATAATGATTTGCTTTCTCTCTCATTCAGATCATATCCATGGGAGGCCAGTGTTAGACTGGTCGAGGCGAAAAAAAATAGCATTAGGAACAGCAAGGGGGTTGGTGTATCTACACGAGCAATGTGACCCGAAAATCATTCACCGCGACGTGAAAGCAGCCAACATTCTGTTGGATGAAGACTTTGAGGCAGTGGTTGGGGATTTCGGGCTGGCGAAGCTCTTGGATCACCGTGATTCTCACGTTACAACGGCTGTGCGTGGCACCATTGGTCACATAGCACCCGAGTATCTTTCAACGGGACAATCGTCAGAAAAGACGGATGTCTTTGGGTTCGGTATCTTACTCCTAGAGCTGATTACAGGACACAAGGCGGTTGATTTTGGCCGGGGTAACAACCCAAAAGGGGTTATCCTTGACTGGGTAAGATTCCTATAAACACCTCAGTTTATTTAAAGAAGAGAAAAAATTTCTAGCCATTGAATGATATAATTCTTCAGGTAAAAAAGCTGCATCAAGAAGGGAAGCTGAACCTTATGGTGGACAAAGATTTAAAGAGCGATTTCGACCGGATGGAATTAGAAGAAATAGTTCAAGTGGCACTTCTTTGTACTCAATTTAATCCTTCACATCGTCCTAAAATGTCGGAGGTTATGAGAATGTTGGAAGGCGATGGCCTAGCGGAAAAGTGGGAGCAATCACAGAACATTGAGACGCCTAAGTACCGATCATTTGAACAACCTATTCAAAGATATTCAGACTTCATAGAGGAATCCTCGCTTGTAGTCGAGGCTATGGAACTCTCCGGTCCAAGATAGCATTCGATCTTTTCTTCAGGTTCGTTTCTCGCTTGAAAAGATTTGCATTCACTGTGTTTATAGTTTGCTGGTTGGTTCCATCTATTCTGAGTCACCTGTAAAAAAGAGAGGAAATCATGTACATTTAGTTGTTTGTTCAAAGTATTATTAGATTTATTGACTTCATCTACACTTTCAGAAGTGCCTTGTGAAATGGTTCGCATAACAGGAGTTTTTTTTTAGAAGCAACACACGCACCACTCATGGCCAATACTACAAAATCATGGTAATTTTGGGTTATCGTAGAATCAATTATAACTCAGAATTGATCATATTGTGCATAATACACATTTATGCTTTATATGTTTGAAATAAAGTGGCCAATGGCAAGTCTAAAGCCCAAACTAATATGTTGTCTTTTATTGGACGGGTACATTTTATTTTCATTGGGCTCTTGAAAATTCAAATTTTGTTTTAGCTTCTACATTTAGAGCATCTTGTAATACAGTCCATTGATTAGGGATCAATTCTTACCGACCTCACTCCAACTAGGAGTTGTAATAAAAAATTAAAAAAAATTCTTCAATTATTGTTCACATTGAATGCCTTGACAAAATGATTTTGCTAAGGGAAATACTTTATCATTTATGACAACTTAAGGGGTTTAACAAAAGAAAATAAATGTAGCCTTGAAAAATTATGAGTTTTGAAGAATAAAGTTATGAAAGTTCAAGGATTTAGTCAAGTAAAATAAATGTGTATCACTAAATAGCGAAAATGACACAAAACTAATTTGGATATTAATTTTTTAACAAAATATATAATAGGTAATGACAATTAAAAGAATCAGATGTTGGATGAATTGATTACATGATTCAAAGGGATCTGGATCCTCTACTTCACGGTGAAATTTAGAGAGAGAAAATGTGACACACTTTATATGGATTCTACAATTTTATATTTTATTCATATAGAATATGTTACTTTATTTTCGAAATGTACCATAAAATATTTTATTAATATTTATTGAACCCCCCCGAAAAAGAGAAGGTTAAATTGGGCTTTAAAGTTTAAAGAGTGGCCCAATATTTCCCTGAAAGAAAGAGTGGTTCAGTATATTTAGTAAATAATTGAAAGTTACGACCCAATCTAGATTAATATCTCGCTGGGCCAATAGCCCATCACACCGAGTAATTGAATCCAAATCAAGAGGCCCATACGTGGCAAAATCGCAATGGTTGTCTTGATAAAAACAGCAGCACGTGGGCCGTACAGAAGTGTGGTGGTCAGATTTTTGCCGCTGCTACATATATACACCGTGGCGTGTCAAATATTCGTGTCGGCGCCAATAGTTCGGTTAATTTTTCCGTCCATTTATAAATTATTTGATCATAATGCCCTTCCCTTCTTCTCTTATCATTTTTTTTTTTCTTTCTTTTTTCTTGAAACGTTATTTTCTTACTAAATATTCGAACAGTATTATTTAAGAAGCGGTAAAATGCTTTTTAAGGTTAAATCGGAGCCACATACGGATTCAGGGGCAAGAGTAGCCTACTTGAATTATCCAAAATTTGATTTTTATATATACCTATATTTCAAGGGCAATAAAGTTGAGCCCTTTGTGTTTTCCCCGAAAATTTTAAATGATTTACTGGTTTTAGAAAAGGAAAATGCAAAAATATTGGAGATAAGAAATAAACCAAATTCTACTTTTGTTTTAACAGGATTGTCATGTTTTGATTTTTCTAGGAAGAACACTAATTTGTTAAAATCAAAGTCTATTGTTTTCTTGATATAAATACTTAGGGAGTTAAAGTAATTAAATAAGTTGGATCAACAAAAAAGTGTTGATAATTTACAGAAAGTTGGCTTTAGTTGCTAAAAAGATAAAAAAAAATTGAATAATGGGTTGGAGGTGGAAGAAGTAATATATAGATTTTTTGTTCCCGAGTATCCTTTATTTTTTTATATATCTTCCCAAAAATAATAATCCCAGAGAAGATAAAAACAAATTAAAGTGGTTACTAATAAAAACATCAGTTTTAAGAATGTCCGAAAGTGATCATTCGAGTGGAGATAAATAGAAGCGCTTCCTACAATTAGTAGTATACAATTTTTTTTTTTTTTTTGCTTCGATAAAGTACAGATTCCAATTAAATCTGTGAGGGGCCTCGTCAAATAGGAACCCCTGTTAATTCTGCGAACATGAGATAGGCAACCTTTTACCAATGACAAAATCTGCCCCATTTTTTGGAGAATCTAAGCTGCATTTTGTTTGATTTTATTCGATTCTTTTTCGATTTTTAAGGGGCAGTTTCGTCATTAACCAACTGCATCTCAGTTGCCATGACAAGTTGATAACCTTTCCAACCCAATGCTCACACAACTTCATTAAATTTTTGGCCTTTTTTGCTGTCTCATAATCTCCCCCTTTCCATAGAAATCTCAGAACATACCCACAACAGTACAAAACAAAAACAAAAAAAGTAGAGCACAATTTCAAACTAGTGTAAAATAACACACACATTCCGCCTTGGTTTCAATTTTTAAAGGGTTTCCCTGTATTCTTAGATACAGGATGGTGAGTTTTTCTTCTACTTTATCAGCCATGGACCTAAAGAAAATCTCGTTTCCGGATCAGTTATTATCATCTCCCAGAAGGAAGGTAGTTACGCCCTGTAGTTTAGGCATCGTCTCGTTTTTCATCGTTTTGAGTGCATTATTGTTTAGTGTTTCATCTAAAGGTCCATTTTTCAGCCCAGTATTTCAAGGTTTGTCTAGTTTTGGTTCTTACAGTAATAGTTCATTTGTTTCTTGGCGCTTATCTGGTTCATCTACTTCTAGTGGTGGTAATGATACTGGTATTGTTCAGAACTTGCAACCCCCTGCGAATGAAACCCTTGTGGCAAATGCCACTATGAGTAATCAAACTGTAGATTTAGTGAATTCTGAAGGGGAAGGGGAAGGGGAAGTGAAGGTTTTTGAGAATTCCCACATGGGGAATGAGTCTGTGAAGTTCGAAAATGGGTCTCAGTCTGTTAAAAATTCAATCTTGGTACCCCATGTTGGGGATTTTGTTAGTGATGTGAAGAATGAGAGTGTTAGTGTTAAAGAAAATGGTATAAGGGGTTCTCCGGGAGAGGGATTTGTCAGTGAGACTACTTCGTGTGGGGCGAAAATTGGAGATGGTGTTAGTGGTAATTGTTCGGGCAATGGAAGAAATGGGGATTTGAGAAATAAAGGAACAAAAGCAAATGGTAGATCCTACAAGAACTGTGACATCTTCTATGGTAGGTGGGTGAGAGATGAAACATTGCCCTACTATCCTTCCAATTCCTGCCCTTATATCGACAGGGATTTTGAATGCCACCGTAATGGGAGGCCCGATTCTGAGTTTGTGAAGTGGAGATGGCAGCCTTATGATTGTGACATCCCCAGGTAAGATTATATTGTTATTTCTGCTCATAGATTTCTGGGAAATTCAAGATTTGCCTATGTTTGATAAATGTTCGGATAAGTTTTTCTTATTGGCATGACTTTTTTATGTGTAACATGATGAATTTAAGTTTATGATTTGTGATGATGACTTTACATTGTATATTCTGTTTCTGGTTATAGTAATGTATAAAATCATGTGCTAATTTAGTCTGCAATCTTATTAGTGCACTCTCAATGCATAATCATATCATCTATAGTATAGTTGCAGTTGTCGATTAGTCTTATAGGTCAAACAAGCAAACATCCCCTATGAGCTAAGCTTCTACCCTGCCAAATTGTGTTAAAAGTACTCCATGAATAGTATTTTATATGAACATAGTCAATATTTTGGATTGATTCACGCCAATTTGATTTTCTTTAGTGTTACTGGTAATTATATCCTTGCTTTCAGTCACCAAACACAATGTAGTAGATTATAAATCCATTATAGTATGAAAAGTAATTGTTTATGTTAGAATATAGTAATTCATTAAATATAACTATGTTGACCAGAAATGCTTCCCCAGGTTCAATGCCACTGATTTTCTTGAGAGGCTAAGGGGGAAAAAGCTAGTCTTTGTTGGAGATTCTTTAAACAGGAACATGTGGGAATCTCTAGTATGCATCCTCCGCCATGGTGTTGACAACAAAAACCGAGTTTACGAGATATCTGGAAAGCATGAGTTCAAAAAGAAAGGATTTTATGCTTTCAGATTTGAGGCATGTTCTATAAAACCTATTTCAATAGAAGGAAGAAAGTATATATGATACTCTTGTCTAATCCATTATTATTATCCTTTGGCTGCGCTTGCAGGATTATAACTGCACCGTAGACTTTGTTAGTTCTCCTTTCCTTGTCAAAGAATCATTCCGCAAACGAAAAACTGGTACTTTTGAGACACTGAGATTGGATTTGATGGACGGGACAACTTCTATGTATCATGACGCTGATGTTATAATTTTCAATACTGGCCACTGGTGGACTCACGAAAAAACTTCTCGTGGGTGAGTTTATGGGTTTTTTTTTTTAATTGCAAGAAGAAGATAGATGAACATAAAATTAAACTAGAATAATAGCCGCCTGTTTCTCTAGTTTACTATTTCATTGCATTTATTCGTTTATAGGGAAGACTACTACCAGGAAGGAAATTATGTGTACCCAAGGCTTAAAGTTTTGGAAGCATACAAGAGGGCACTCGCCACTTGGGCTGGTTGGGTCGACAAGAACATCGATAATAGCAAAACTGAAGTTATTTTCAGAGGATTTTCGGTCACACATTTCAGGTATGTTGAATATGAACTTTTACTTGACACAATAGCGTAATTTTTGCAACAATTGCGGTTCTTATCAAATGATGTGGATTTTTGCTTCCCTCATGAAAACATCGTATGAAGTAAATCTGAAAAGGGGGTGTGTGTTTTTGGTGGCAGGGGTGGACCGTGGAACTCAGGAGGTCAGTGCGACAAAGAAACCGAACCAATATTCAACGAAACCTATCTAGCAAAGTACCCGAAGAAAATGAAAGTTGTGGAATATGTTGTCAAGGATATGAAAACCCCTGTTACATATTTGAACATAAGTAGGCTAACTGATTACAGAAAGGATGGTCACCCTTCGATTTACAGACCAGACTACCGCGCAGCCCAAGAAGTCCATGCGCAAGATTGCAGTCACTGGTGCTTGCCTGGAGTGCCAGATACTTGGAACGAGCTGCTTTATGTGTCTCTTTTACAGACTGGACGAGGATCTTGGAGACACGTCTGAAATTCTATTCCACTTATTCTTTATTTATGTATTTTCTTTTGGCCACTGTCATGCAGTGTGGCAAGATAGCTAATTATCCAGATGCCAAATGTATCATAAACTAACTATGCAATATTTATTGTAATGCAAGTTTTTTTATTGTTGATTAACTGCTGTTGTACTTAAATATTTGAATCGGCGAACAAAACTATTAGCAGATTGATCACCATAGACAATAATCAACAATTACTTAAAATAAAACTTTTATTCCATGAAACAAATAGTGCAATGAGTTGCACAGGTACTAGAATAACAGAAAACTGAAGAAAAGCCAATACAAGACTCAAGTTGAGTCCATGCCGGTTTGCTGCAGACTAGCCGAAACCTCTTCAGGACTGGGACGAAAGAGAAGACGGCTGAATCCCCAGGAAACA
>JAUEKW010000028.1:618980-629646 GCA_032274785.1 Ajuga reptans
CTGGCGACTCAATTTTTAAAAATCCTTGAATTTCAGTGCGATTGGAACTTTGCAATCCCTGGATTTCCGCACATCATATTTGCATATGTTTCTTTTTCTGGTCTCATACGTAACATACGACTGTGGAGTACTTTTACCTCAACTTTTCTTGATCCACTTTTCTTCTGTCAATAATGAGCAAATATGGATCTGATGTTTTATGTGTTTTGAATAAAGTGAATACCTTTACATATGATCATCAAATTTGTTAGTGATCAGTGCGTAGGAACTGTTAAATAATTGCCTTTACCGAGTCTTGACTCAATTGGTGACCTTTTGTTTTGTTCAAGAATATCCTTTGCCATATGAGAAAGAGTTATGAGTTTATTGATTACATGTTGCGATATTTTTCTAAGACGGTTGTGCACTGTCATTGTTGCCCACCATCCTGCCTGCATTTGGTTTGTGCTTATTTGCTTCTGCTAATTGATCAAGTCTTAAAAATAGGAGGAGTATGAGGCGGCTCGAAGGGAGCTATTGGAAGAACTAGCTAGGGGTGCTTCCATACAGGACCTCAGAAAAAAGTTAACAGGAAAAACTGATACAAATGAAAGCAAGGAGCGACTTGTTTCTGCTTCCAAGGGCAATGTACCTGATGATCTTGTTCAAATACAGGCATTTTTAAGATGGGAGAAAGCTGGAAAGCCAAACTATTCTCCTGAACAGCAACTTGTAAGTATCCTTCCATATGCTTTGTGGGGTTCGGTAGTTGTGACAGGTTACATTGGAGTTGTTTACGTAGTGAATGCTTCTTTTAGTAATATGGGGGTGTAGAAGTGTAATGTTTTTTATTAGTACCTTTTTTTTTTATCTAAATGCTACTGATTTAACAGAAAGAATTTGAAGAAGCGAGAAAAGAGCTGCAAGTTGAACTAGAGAACGGTTCTTCTCTTGACGAAATACGGAAGAAGATAACCAAAGGAGAGATACAAACCAAGGTTTCCAAGCAACTGGAGAAAAAGAGGTTTTTCACTGCAGATAGGATACAGCGGAAGAAAAGGGACA
Source organism: Ajuga reptans (assembly GCA_032274785.1). Taxonomy (NCBI): domain Eukaryota; kingdom Viridiplantae; phylum Streptophyta; class Magnoliopsida; order Lamiales; family Lamiaceae; genus Ajuga; species Ajuga reptans. The sequence continues at coordinate 620,025 of JAUEKW010000028.1, forward strand.
TAATGTCAATTCTCACCACGTTTACTTCCAAGTCTGTAGTGGAAAATATTTCCCCAGTACCGGAAGTGCTCTCTGCAGTTAAACAGTTCTCTAGGGAAAAGGAAGATCACATTGATGGCCCTATACTGAGCAAAAATTTTTATAAGATTGCTGATAAGGAACTCCTGGTATGTATGCAACTTCTTATCTATTTTAACTATAAGGTTTAGTACCATTAGGTAATATTTCATTATTTTCTTTTATTTCTGAAGGTACTTGTAGCAAAGCCTTCTGGCAAGACAAAGGTTTACCTTGCTACAGATCTTCCAGAGCCTGCTGTTCTTCACTGGGCTTTATCTAAAATAGCAGGAGAATGGGCAGTACGTATATTACCCTTTTAATAAATTTTAACACTAGCTAGTTACTATGCTAATGCAGTTTTCAAGTATATCTTTCAGGTAGTCTTCTATATTATATACTGTTCTGTTACAGATGGCTGCGTATTTTGCAGGCACCTCCCTCAACTGTGTTACCCCCTGATTCAGTTTCTTTAGACAAGGCTGCTGAAACCAAATTCACAATCGGTTCTTTTGACAATCAGCCACACAAGGTGTGACAAAGGAAATTTCATATGTTCTATATATGCCTAGATTCTATAAGCCTAAGTATCAACTAAATCAGCTGGGGAATAACTTTGTCCTTAACTACTCTCAGGTCCAATCATTAGAAATTCAAATTGAAGATGACAGCTTTGTGGGGATGCCATTTGTTCTTTTGTCTGGTGGAAACTGGATAAAGAACAGTGGGTCAGACTTTTATGTTGAGTTGAACACCAGCTCTGCAGAGGTTCAAAACATTGTGAGTTGAATGCATATGGTCATTTCTCCACTTCTATTGTGCATCTGTAAACATCAGGTATTGAGTATTGAATCCTTATGTTACGTGCAGAAGAATGCAGGAGATGGGAGAGGAACATCAAAATCGTTGTTAGATAAAATAGCAGAGTTGGAAAGTGAAGCCCAGAAGTCCTTTATGCATAGGTGATAAAATTTATTCATCTGTTGATTTAAACTTCAACACGCTTTTGCATTCGGAACACAACTTTCAGAGTATATCTATATATGCATGAATATTACTTGTCTCAGCATTTCTGCATTATGACTTATAATGTTCCTCATTGATTTTAAAGCATGGTAACTGAGATTTGGAAATCCAATTATTGATGTCTGCATTTTGGACCTTGGATTTTTCAACTTGAGCTAGATGTGTATAAACTAGAGCTCATAAAGAAATACATTGCATCTTTATAACAAATTGGCTTTCACCTCATATAAATGCAAGAGAATCTTAATTATAGGACAATCCTGTGTGCTACTTTCGGATTGGTGTACTGTTTATCCCTGAGGAAAATATGTTATTTTTTTGCCAAAATCCCATATTTAAACAATTTTGGGCTCTTTATATATTCCAAAGTTTAGGAAGAGCGCATTTTTTTTGAGTATGTATCACATTAACAATTGATATTGTTTCCTACAGATTCAATATTGCTGCAGACTTGATGGAACAGGCAACTAATGCTGGTGAACTGGGTCTTGCTGCAATCCTTGTATGGATGAGATTTATGGCCACAAGACAACTGATTTGGAACAAAAATTACAATGTAAAACCACGGTAGGAATTTTTTATACAGTGCTTTGATTGCTTTACTGAATGTATTTCTAACTCCTAGGTCCGCTTATTTATTTCCTTCGATTTATCATATTTGCATCCTCTTCAACTGTCCACAAACTTCATATCAATGGGCAACTCTATTATGGGGCCAAAAAAATTTCCACACGCTTTATTTCTCAAAATATTTGGTGTGCGAGTCTAGATACGAAAGCTTCTCAGCGTGTATATCAGTTTCCTTTTCTTATAAATTTTTTTCTTTTGAATTTGATTTTTCAAATGTTTGCAGGGAGATAAGCAAAGCTCAAGACAGGCTTACAGACTTGCTACAGAATGTCTATAAAAATTGTCCACAATATCGTGAAATTGTGCGTATGATTATGTCAACTGTTGGTCGTGGAGGTGAAGGAGATGTTGGGCAAAGAATCAGGGACGAGATATTAGTCATACAAGTATATTTCTGAATTGACTTGTTTTCCCTTGATTCGGTTTTGGTGGATCAAAGATTTGGCATTGTTGCATAATTTATTATTCCACTGCAGAGAAACAATGATTGCAAAGGTGGAATGATGGAGGAATGGCATCAAAAGCTGCACAATAACACTAGTCCTGATGATGTTGTAATCTGTCAGGTAATCATAACATCAGTTAACATTGACTTGTTCCCATGTAGCTGTGTGTGTATTCATACAACCATGTACAAAGAGTATGTGTATATTCTAAGTTACGAATCTAATCACCTACCACCTGCTGCAGGCGTTGATTGATTATATCAAGAATGACTTTGACATTAGTGTTTACTGGAAGACCTTAAATGATAATGGAATAACAAAAGAGCGTCTTCTTAGTTATGACCGTGCAATACACAATGAACCCAATTTTAGGCGGGATCAAAAGGATGGACTTTTGCGTGATCTTGGAAACTACATGCGAACTTTGAAGGTCAGAGCTCGAATAAGTTTGAAATGTTAAGAATTTCTTCTTTTTCCAGTAATGTTTTCACCAGTTGAGGGTTGTTGCTGGTATGCAATTTTCCGACGTACTTTCAAATTTTTCACTCCATTCAGTATATGGGTGCAGGCTGTTCATTCAGGTGCAGATCTTGAGTCTGCCATCACAAATTGCCTAGGCTACAGAGCTGAGGTAATTCAACACAATTAATTCTTTGGCATGTTTGTTTTCATCCCTTCCTCGATTCATCTAAATGGTCAATAATTCCCACCAGGGACAAGGTTTCATGGTTGGAGTGAAGATAAATCCAGTGCCTGGCTTGCCAGCAGGATTTCCGGTAGTCCATATTTTTCAATATTCTAAAGATCTTGTGATAAAGACGTCTGCAACATTTTCTTGATTTGTTAATTTTATGAGAACAGGAATTGCTTCAGTTTGTTGTGGAACACATTGAAGATAGAAATGTGGAAGCTCTTGTTGAGGTATATATATGTAAAATATAATGTTTTTTGTGTGTGGTAGTCCCTCTTTTTAAGATCCCAAAGACAGAAGACAATTTATTGAACCATTTAGAATCTGTTTTGTTTGCATTTTTTGCTGAGAACTTTTTATTTGCAGGGATTGCTTGAGGCTCGTCAGGAGCTTAGACCATTGCTTTCCAAATCGAATGACCGCCTTAAGGATCTTCTATTCCTGGATATCGCCCTAGACTCTGCAGTTAGAACAACTGTAGAACGTGGTTATGAGGAATTAAATAATGCAAGTCCTGAGGTATGGTGTATATCTTATATTTTGATCTAAATCTATTTTGCCATCATATGTTCTTTTCCATGTAAATACTTAACAGAAACATAATTTGCTACATTCTATTCATGGATTTTGCAGAAAATCATGTACTTCATCTCTCTTGTTGTTGAAAACCTCGTGCTTTCAGTGGACAATAATGAAGATCTCATTTATTGTTTAAAGGTGAGCTTTAACAGAAACAGAAATGCCTGTATTTTGTTCATATTTCTGACTTGCAGCTGCTCTAAAGGCCTTAACCTTTTCAGTCCTTACATTCATCCAGAGGCCTGTGGAATTTAAGTCTTCTTTATAAAGTTTCATTTGATGTTTTGGCAACTTGCAAAATTGCTTTTACTTGGGTCAGGTAATTGTGGTAAAAAACTCAGGAAATCCGGGACACCCTGAAGAAATACCAAGTATCTAAAATGTACAAGATTAATGCTAAGAAATAGGAAGGCACTCCCAATTAGCATAGCTTAATTAACTGCAATGGAAACCAATTTTAGCCTTACACAGTTCATACAAAACTTATGAAAAATGAATATCAAGTGGTTTCCTTTTCGTTCCTTTTCTTTCATGACCAGTTTGGAGCTTTTCTATGGCTGTTTTGAATTGATGGACAGGTATTTCTTCTTCAGGTGTATTACTAGTTAACAGAATGCTAATAATCATGTTTTTTCCCCCTTAAATGAAGGGGTGGGATGTAGCTCAGAGAATGCTGAAGAGCGGGGATGATCAATGGGCATTGTTTGCTAAAGCAGTCCTCGACAGAAGTCGACTTTCACTTGCAAGCAAGGGTGAGGCGTACCATCACCTACTCCAACCGTCAGCAGAGTATCTAGGTGCACGGCTCGGGGTGGATAAGTGGGCGGTATATCATAAAAGAGATCTTGTGTAGTCATTTTAGCCCCTTCTCCCATTACTTTCCGTAGGTAACAAAAGTAATTACTCCATGCAGCTTACTATATTTACTGAAGAAATAATTCGGGCCGGATCAGCTGCTTCCTTATCCTCCCTTCTTAATCGTCTTGATCCAATTCTTCGGCAAACTGCTCATCTGGGAAAGTAATACATCTCACTACTTCTCCAAAATGGAAGCATTATAATTCTTAATATAAGATGCATCAATTTAAGTACTTCATGATCATCTTGATTCTCTAAGTCCAAGAATTTTAGCACCAGGGACCAGTTTAACTCAACCTGATGAATCAATACTTTATGAGATTGCATGGGTATATGAATATAGTTATGAGTGGCTTATTAATGCATGTTTAATGTTCTGTAACAGTTGGCAGGTCATCAGTCCAGTTGAAGCTGTTGGATATGTTGTTGTAGTTGATCAGTTGCTCTCCGTTCAGAATAAATCCTACTCAAAACCAACAATATTGGTTGCAAAATCTGTTAAAGGAGAGGAAGAAATTCCTGATGGTGCTGTGGCGGTGCTGACCCCAGATATGCCTGATGTTCTGTCGCATGTTTCTGTTCGAGCAAGGAATAGTAAGGTTGTAATTTTCTCTCTCTCTCTCTCTGTGTGCCTCTGTTTTTTTTTTCTTTGGTGGTTCAAAAGATGCCCAGTAACATCCCTAATGAGCTGCTTATCTCCTTCAGGTTTGTTTCGCCACATGTTTTGATTCCAATATATTGGCTGACATTGAGGCTCAAGAAGGAAAGTTATTGCGCTTGAAACCTACATCTGCTGATGTGGTATACAGGTACTTTCAGGATGGAAAATATCTAACCATTCATGTGTTCTTTTTTCACATTCTTTACAGAAAGCTAAACTACTAAACACTTCAAGTTATGATCATATGAAGGTGAAATTTGACACCTTCCTTCTGCATTTTAACTGTAGTGAGATGAAAGCTGATGAACTAGAAAGTTCAACTAACTCGAAAGAAGATTCATCTGCTCCATCTTTGGCTTTGGACAGAAAACAGTTTTGTGGAAGATTTGCTATATCATCAGAGGAATTCACAAGCCAAATGGTCACCTCTTACATGAATCTTATAGTTTTAGACGTTCCTCCGAATTTTTTACATCTTATTTCATGTCCCCTGTCCCTTAAAGTCATAGGAGAAAATCTTCCTGTTGAAGATTCAGCCGCATACATGCTTAACTTATATAAAATAGACATGATTTAATTTGTACAGGTTGGAGCCAAATCACGCAATATTGCACACCTGAAAGGGAAAGTTCCATCTTGGGTGAATATCCCAACTTCTGTTGCCTTGCCATTTGGTGTTTTCGAAACAGTACTTTCAGATAATCTAAACCAGGTTATACTCTCTTTTAGACCTACATACTCATGCATCTCTATTTTTGTCCTCATTGTCTATCCCCTGATAGCCTTTTTTGTTGATAACGTATCACCTCATACCCTAAATTTGATTTATTTTCGTATGGGTCAAATACAGTTGTTCTTATTCCATACATTACGCTTGAGTTGATTTAAGGATGCATCCTAATACCATACAATGTCCTTGCTAAATCTGAATGTTGAAATTTATTCTGTCTGGAGGAAGTTCAAGTTTGTTGTAAGAGGATGTTAACTGACAATTAAGAACTGCAAGTTTGTTGAACATACTATGATCTTTATTTCCTGAAAAGTTTAAAATTTATTACTGCACTTGCTGTTCTAAAAGCTTTATATATAGTGAATTAGAAAAAAATTGAATGTTCCATCTGGGTGACACTAATGTGTTTGATTGCCTTCTAGTTTAGCACTCACGAGTTCTCTGTTGCAGTGGATTATCTTATATGTTTGTGGCATCTATGGGGACTTCTTTTCACGACATTGATAATAATGTGAACTTAGTTAGTCAACTGAAACTGTTGATGTTGCAATCCCATTCAATGTTTTTCAGGTTGTGGAAAATAAGTTGCAAGTTCTGAAGAGAAAACTAGATGAAGGGGACTTTAGTGTCCTTGGGGAAATCCGAGACACAGTTTTAGAACTTTCAGCTCCACCACCGTTGGTATGTCCCCTTTTTAGTGGCACCGCTTGTTTTTTTCCTACTGGATGACCTATATACATTGAGCCTGATAATGCATTTTTATGTTTCACGTTCTTCTGTGGGATTTCCTTTCCGTGTATGTGATGAATTCGATTAATCAATTCAGTTAGGAATAATGATTCTACTCAGATAGAGTCAAAACCTACTTCTAACCCTGTTAAACTATGAATAAGAAGCCACAAATTTGCCAATGCTGAGAAAGTGAATCATTTAGGACGTCAGTGACAGTTATTTTCAAGTGAATCATTTAGGACATCCCAATGACAGCTATGTCACTTTGTGAAACCGTGTCCCAGATTAAAGAGCTTAAAGAGAAGATGACAAGTTCTGACATGCCTTGGCCTGGTGATGAAGGTGCACAGAGATGGGAACAAGCATGGGTGGCTATAAAGAAGGTGAGCATGCTGTCATATATTCATGTGTTTTTTAAGGCCACATTTTACAATCTTTTGGAGTCCTGTGATTCCTAAAACAATTGTTCATATATAGTCGAATACTTCTCTAAATTTCTGCATTTCCTAGGTATGGGCCTCGAAATGGAATGAGAGGGCATACTTCAGCACAAGAAAAGTGAAACTTGATCATGACTATCTTTGCATGGCTGTCCTTGTCCAAGAAATAGTAAATGCTGATTATGCATTTGTTATCCATACCACTAATCCATCTTCTGAGGATTCATCAGAAATATATGCCGAGGTAATTTATATGACACCCTTTTTTCACTACAGTGACAACTCAGTTAAGATATTGGTAAATTTCGCCAATTGGCTCCTCAATAGTCCAGACTGCACAAATTACTTCTGTCGCACTAATTTCTATGTGTTTACAAAAAAGGTAAATATGTGTGGCTTCTGTACAGGTTGTCAAGGGGCTTGGTGAGACACTGGTGGGAGCTTATCCAGGTCGTGCGTTAAGCTTTATTTGCAAGAAAAGTGATCTTGATTCTCCTCAGGTAAAGTTGTTAATCTGATGTTCGAAGCACGTCTGTATACATCCTCTTCATTGGACAACAAGTCGATATTAACTTGAAAATGATCTACTTGGCTAAGTGGTGTTTCCAATTTTATGCTTTTTAAGGGTGCCTTGTCCTTTGTAATTACATATCTTTAATCAATAATATACTGTTATGTTTCTTATTGAAAAATTGGCTAAATGGTGACCTAAGTGTCTTAATACTTTCATTTCATTTAGTTCCGTCTTTGCATCATGAGAATTCAACAGTGATACATTTGTGCAAAACATTTAACTGTCGACTACTGCTAAACTTGAACTTATTCATTACTCATTCCAGGTATTGGGTTACCCCAGCAAACCTATTGGCCTTTTTATACGCCGGTCTATAATATTCCGATCAGATTCAAATGGCGAAGATTTAGAAGGTTATGCTGGCGCTGGGCTATACGACAGGTGAGAAAGTAAAAAGGGAAAAGAAATAATATCCTAGTTAATAAGATATGTTATAATGAAAGTCGTTTGGCTGCATTTGGTGCAGTGTCCCTATGGATGAGGAGGAGAAAGTTGTGCTTGACTACTCTTGTGATGCATTAATAACTGATGGTAAGTTCCGACGTTCAATTCTGTCAAGCATAGCCCGTGCAGGAAGTGCGATTGAGGAGCTATATGGATCCGCTCAAGATATTGAAGGTGTTGTGAAAGACGGAAAAATCTATGTTGTCCAAACAAGGCCTCAAATGTGAGCCAGATTTCATGGAGGAAGATCAAATTGAACGGGGTTTGCCAGATTGAAATATATATACGCTTTCTAAACACGATGAACAAGCAGTTGCCAGATGCCTGAAAAGAATCAGGTATCGGTAGCTCATACAAATTTGTAAAACATAAGAATCTGTATACTAAAGTTATGATGTCTGTACAAGTAAAAAGCATGGCTTGTTCGGGTAAATTTATACTCTATCCTAATTTTCATCTTTCTAGGTAATTGGAATGATATTTTCTGGTTATGTTTCAAACACCTCGCAAATTCATTTTATGATATAATACAATTCTTATGCTATGTAATATTGAGACATCGACTCTTATTTTTTTCTTTTTTCTTTTAATAGGAAAAGCTCATATTTGTGTTCCTAGGTTACTGTATGTTCATAATTAATCCTTTCTCTTCAGTCATTTGGTTTCTGTTTCAAATTACTCACACCGTTTCCAAATAAAAATCAATTTAGAAAAATTACTTTGTATAAAAAAATAAATTATTTTAATTAAAAAAAGTACTCCCTCCCATTCAAAATAATTGTCACTTTAGATAAAATAATTTTATTAAAACAAAAAAGTCATTTTAGAAAAAGAAAAACACAATTGTTCTTAAAAAAACTCATAATTTTGGCATTACCTTGATTAATAAAAGGAAAGATAGAAATTTGAGGTGAAAGAGATAGGTTGTGCAGAGATATATTTGTCTATTCCAACAATTCTTAATTTTTCATAAAAAGTCTACAGTGACTTTTGGGAGTACATTTTTTCTAATATTGCCATTGAATCCATTATGGTATGGGAGGAGAGAGAGAGAGCAACATTATGATAAAGAAAGAATTTTTGGACGGAGAAAAGGAATTCAGTATATTAGAAAGGGTTAATTACATTAAAATTCACCAACTTTACCTTAATTTTCATTTACAACATGAACTTTAAAACATAACAAAATAATTCAACAATTTAGCTTTCTCTGCAAATTGGTACATCGGGTTTGAAATCGGGCTCTAATTGCTGATATGGAGCCCGATCTTCCAACTTCGCATATGACGTGTAGTAAAATTAAAAAGAAACCTTAAACACAAACTAAAAAAAAATGAAACTGTTAGCACTATCTAAAACAAAAGTAAATTAAACTATATAACTTCAAAACGACTTCTTCAAATTTTTAGGTTAAATTAAACTGATGTATTAACCTATAAATATCATACCACTCGTTGAACTTATTTTGATCATTGCTTAAATTGACCAAACTGAAGAACCCTAACTTCACGTCTGAGCTAAAAGTAAAGAATCCTAAATTCACGTCAGGGGAAAGTGTAACAACAATATAAATCTGGTTGCGTAGCTAAGAAAAAATAATAGAGAAAAAGACAAGAAGGATATTTATTCAGAAGAAGGAGACGTCTGCAGGCAAGAAGAACTCCTCATAAATTAGGCTTCTTAGTTTTAGAGAAAAAGAATAAATTGATTTGGTTAAGATGTTCTGTTTTCTCTTTTAAGTGTTGATACATTTT
>JAUEKW010000028.1:640324-670942 GCA_032274785.1 Ajuga reptans
CCTTTTGGGATTGTCGATCGGGGTTTTGGTTCCATTTAGACTACTTTTGTGGTTTGAATGGACCATTTGGTCAGTTGGCCTTTGTTAATGAAATATCTATCGTTTGATAAAAAAAAAAAATGGAGGGATATAAAAGTAGTTTCTTATATTTATTGGGGGCATAGTAGCTAGTATCCCCTGGTAAATTTGACGTTTGAGCCATGATAGTGTTATGATTTACTGAGATATAATTACTGCACTGGAGTGATTCTATGCTACCCCACCGGCACTACCTGTACTACATACATTAAAATATTTTATTAATATAAAATATATTAATAAAATATTTTGATGTATCTAGTACAGACACTACCTGCAGGGAACCCAAGAATTTTCCCACCAACTGATACGGTGGCAAATCAACATTAAGAAGCCAGGTTAATTGGCTAATGACGGCCCAACACGTCAGCTCCTATAAGAATAAATAATTAGCGGAGCACACAATTTCTCCCGACAAAGGTTCATCGCCCGTTCCGATTTAGGGCTCGAAATCTGAAAATTATTGACCCGAAACCAAAACCCCCTAAAGTGTCAATCAAGAGCTTATCGCCCCAGCAATGGCGGACACCACTTCCGCGCCGGAACCAACCGCTACTTCCGACGCCAATCCCGTCTCCAACCCACCCCAAACTGATACCGGGCCCACGCAACAAGATCCGTCGTCCACCTCACTTCCCCCATTCCCGAACCCTAACCCTAGCGGGGCTCCGACACCGTCAGTGTTAACTCCGCCTCCACCGCCGATCCAACCTTCCTTCCGCCCTGCTGGGCAGCCAGTTCCTGTTCCTTCCACCGCGGCTACTCCTCAATTCTCGCCGGTCACGTATCAGATTCCTGGGGTTCCTCCACCAGGGGTCGTAGTGGCTTCGTCTCCCGCCATCGGGAGTGGTACACAGCCTCAGGCTCCGGTGGCTTCAGTACATCCGATGATGGCGCCGCCTTATGCCATGGCCGGTCAGCCTGTAAGGTATGGGCTGCCGATGTCAAATGGTTATGCAGCTATACCTCAGCCTCTTCCTCATGGTGCCATGCCTCCGGGTGGGTTTTTCTCTCTTTTTTTGTTGAGCTGTCTGCTGCTCAATTTTTGAACTGTTTACGTGTCTATTTCCTCTTAGGAATGTATTTTATTTGGTTTTAATGGTTTATGGGTCATGGAGGATATGCACTTAAATATTTATTAAGTTTTGGAGCTTTCATCAAATCTTCGCAGTTAATAAGTATTGAGCTTTATCCGAGTTGGTTTCAGCTGATATGATTATATGGGCTTACCCGTACCTGTAAACATCCTTGATGCTACATAACATGAGGAATAGAGAGTGCATTCACATATCTTGTTAACATGGATCATTTACTGCAAAAATGTGTTGCTGGGCTTTATACATATTTAGTTGAATTTTGTAATTGCGCTAAAAGGGCAGAATGGGTGTCTCCGAAGGGATGGGAGGGTATACGTGTTAGTCGGTTCAGGGGTATCGATGACGGGATGTTTTCTCTACAGTGTCTTCATGATTGAGTACCGTGGGAAAAGTTGGAAGGCTTCATTAGAGACTGAGTATTCCTCACACTTCAACTCCTTTTTGTTGGTATGCACGCGTTTTATTTGATTGATTTCTTTGATTTCTACTGGAATCTGGATATGCATATGCATATATATAAATATATCTATATATTAATGTCCATGAATCTAATGCATTAGAAATAAGGGAATGTGCTTGTAGAAGTTCATGGTATATAGGGTGAAAGATATGATTTTCCACTTTTAATTTAAACCATCTTTGGTTCTGTTGTTTAATAAGTAGGTTTTTATTTTGGTGGTAAGAATGTTTGGCCCTTTCATGGGATATTAATATTTGAATTGCCCACAGCAGACTATGTTAACAGTTGAGTGCAGCTATGCCTCTCATCCAAGGTATCACAATCTTTCCACCATGCAACTTGGATTTAGTTTCTGTGCAATAAAATATATCTATGAGATTTGTTACATTTGAGGTAATTAAGATTCTAGACCGTTAAATCCAGCTTTCATGTCTGCAATGTATTGGTTTGAATGAGAGTTTGGTTCTCATCCCTCTTACAAATTAAACCTTCACCTGTGGTGCCTGCAATTGGATAGTTTTGGCATGCCTTCTGTTTTTCAAGTGGATGCATGAGGTATGGCCTGTTCGCGCATTCTTGATTCATGAATCCCAATGTTATTTTCTTTTTATGTTCCTTCAGGTTATGTGTTCAGCTGGTGAGTGTTCTCATGCCTGTGCTGCAATCTCTTATTGCTTGTGATATTTTTGGTAACTGTTGATTTATCTTGTTGGATCTTTTTAGATTGTTTCTAGCTATAGAAAGGGTTGATATTTAGCATACTCTTGACAATCTGCAAAGATTTGTGTTGCCAATTTATGCAGGAGTTCCTCGTTATCCTTCTCCTTATGCACCAATGATTCGACCAGCATTCCCTCCACGGCCAATGATAGGTGTTATCCCATCTCTGGCGCGCCCTCCAGTCATTGGAATTCGTGGTCCAATTGTTCCTTCTATTGTTAGACCGCCTGCTGCCCCAAGTGCTGGGTTAGCCGAGAAGCCGCAGACAACCGTTTATGTTGGGAAGATATCTTCGACTGTGGAAAATGATTTCATATTGTCTCTTCTGCAAGTATGATATCTTGTGTTATCTTAAATCTTCTTTTCTTTCTGTGGATTTTTTTTTTGTTTTTTGTTTTTTTTATCATAGTATTGATGATCATTGACTTTTAATTATTCTGAAGCTTTGTGGGCCTGTAAAGAGTTGGAAACGTCCTCAAGATCCCACTGGAACTCTAAAAGGTTTTGGATTCTGTGAATTTGAGTCTGCCGAAGGAGTCCTTCGTGCTTCACGACTACTTAATAAGCTAAGCGTTGACGGACAAGAGTTGATGGTATGATCATGTTGCACTCTATTGCTGTGTATGCATCTTTTGTTTATGTTGATAATTTATCTTGCTCTATTATGTTAAGTTAGCTTTTAGCATACTCTTGTCATTGCTCAACATCAGATATCTTGCACTACCTCATAGCCCCTTCATTTTGTGTTTAACTATCAATTAGTCCTAAATTCCAAGTTCACACTTTTCTGCCTTTAGTTAGCATGATTTGTTGATCTTGATTGAGTGGCTCTTTTATGAATTGATCCTCTTTCATGAACCATGGAAAATTGAAATAGAAATGGGTGAATATACTTAGTTTTCTGCTGATATCTAGTGGATTTGATTGATCTGCAGGTAAATTTAAATGAAACAACTCGGAAGTATCTTGAGAGTTATGTGGAGAAAAAGACTGAAACTTCGAAGAACAAAGAATCAGGAGCTGAAGGTCCTAATGACAAAGATGAAGTAAGAGCAGGCACTGATACTGATAAAGCAGTGAAGTCTTCGGAAGAATCTCCAAAGATTTCATCGGATGAGCAGAAAAAGGATGGCAAGGAGGTGAATAAGGAGAATCCTGATGCTGCAAATTTTGGCCTTGTAACCAATGAAGACAGGGAAACCGATCGTGAGGCTCTTGAGAAGCTCAAAGTCATGCTAGAGGAGCGTCTGAAGAGCAAACCGCTTCCTCCTCCACCCCCACCACCAACTGTTGATGGTCCTGGAAACTCAAACTCAGAACAGCCTTCTGGGTCAAGGGATAAAGAATCACAAGATGATGGGGCAAAGAATGGTTTGTGTTTCTATCAATATGATAGTCTAACTGATAAGTTCAACTCCCATTGCATATTGGTTCACCTCACACCATTGACATGCTTTGTTTTCATTTTGCAGATTCAGAAGACAAAAATGAAGATGAGAAGACTGCTGAAAGTAAACTTTCAAGCGACCATGACAGGGCTGAAACAGGTTCACCTGACAGGAGTAGAAGGCATGATAGGGGCAGGGACCGGGACCGTGATCTAAGACGAGAAAAGGAAAGGGAACTCGAAAGATACGAGAGAGAACGGGAGCAAGAACGGGCAAAGAGGGAGAAGGATAGGGAACATAGGAGTCGGGAAGATGAACGCAGGTATAAGGTGCGTGAAAAAGAATGGGAAACTAGGGAAAGAGAGAGAGAACATTGGCGGAAGAGAGAGCGGGAAAGAGAGAAAGATAGGGCTCAAGAAAGGAAGTGGGAAGTTATGGACCAAGAGCGTGATAGTGATGATGGCTACGGAAAAAAGAGGAAACACAAGACTAGCGATGAAGAGAGGAAAAGGAGACAAAGGGAAAAAGAAGAGGATCTGGCTGACAGATTGAGAGAGGAGGAAGAGATTGCGGAAGCTAAAATGAGAGCTGAGGAAGAACAGCAGAAACAGCTTGAGATTCTGAAAGCTATTACTGCTCCACCGGTTAATGGACATGAGAAAGCTATTTTGCCAAATGAAACCAATGTTGAAAACCAGGATATGGATGATCAGACCTTTGAGAACAAGCAAAGTCCTGGGACTTATGAAGGTACTTTGTGCTGAACTTATGATCATTTTGGCTTCTTGAAACTTTTAATCTTGAAAATATACTTTTGCTTATAGCAGGTGACGGGGTTATTGAGAATGGCATCAGTGATCCATCTAATTCTGCTTCAGATGCACATCAAAATAGCAATTTGCCTACTAGAAAGTTGGGGTTCGGCCTCTCTGGGTTAGGAAAACGAGCTGCTGTCCCTTCTGTTTTTACTGTGGACGAGGATGAGGATGCACACAAGGAGAAGAAGATGAGACCTTTAGTTCCAATTGATTACTCAACTGAGGAACAGCAAGCAGTTCATTCGGACATGTCTGAAGCTCCAGCTGCCAATTTGGCCGGTGCAGCAGAATTTGTGAAGCATATGTCAGCAGTGAACCCTAAAGAAGAGAAGCATGATGTAGAAAAACAAAAAAGCAAGCGTTCTCATGAGAGACGTGATCGTGATAGACATGAAGAAGAAACCAATAGCAACCGCGATCATTTTGAGAGAGAGAGGTCAAATAAGACAAAAACACCAGAAAACCAGAAGCTTTTGGATGCTAAGCAGTTGATTGACACAATCCCGAAGACTAAAGACGACTTGTTTTCGTATGAGATCAACTGGGGGATTTATGATCAGGTGACTATCATTATTTTAGTTATATTTCCTCTACTGGAGGGAAAAGGTATCTTTATACTCTATTTATTTTTTTATGGAAAATCGATAAGGTTGTGATTTTTTCTTTGCTAAGACTGACTATTCTTGGTATGTCTTGTGTAAAGTATGTCATAATATTAAAGGTCAAAATTTCAGTTTTGACTTTAAACTTTAAAGTGATTAAATTATCTTATGATTTGTTCTGACAAAGATAGGTTCAGATCAATCATCTAATCAGGCATAATTGTTAGAGAACCATGGATTGATTATTACTATTTAATAAGTGTTATGACTATTGTTATGATTACAATTTGTAAATATTTCTGTTATTATTATTTTTATTGTAATGAGGGATAATTACCCAAACTACCATTGAGTTTTATTCTAATTACAGAAAAGCCCTAGTGGAGTTTGTGTTCTTACAAATACCCCATTAGAGTATTTCAAACAGTCCCCCTATTCGTGCAATTTGTAAGGAAACAAACATTCGTGTTCCACCCCTCTAATTAGGCCAAGCCTCAAGGATAGTTTTTTGTAATTTTCCCTTGTAGTTATGCTTACATCAGGCTCTGACACAAGAATAGTTATGTGTTAGCGGGAAGTTGCTTTCATATCTGTACATCAAAACTTGGCCAGATATTAACGTGTTGGCAGGAAAAGAAGAGCAAAACTGTCTCTGTAAATGTTAAATAGCATGCATAGCTTTACCTCGCATCATGTGTGCAACAATAGGCTATCACCTTCTGTGTTTCTAGAAGCATAATTGGATTTTTTCACGTTTTTTGGACTATTTATGAAGTACAATTTGTATTTTACAGAACGCACTGCATGAGAGGATGAGACCATGGATATCAAAGAAGATCACAGATTTTCTGGGAGAGGAAGAGGTTACGCTTGTGGACTACATCGTGTCTAGCACGCAGGAGCATGTTGATGCAGGTGAGATGCTTGAAAGACTCCAAACTATATTGGATGATGAAGCTGAAATGTTTGTGTTAAAGATGTGGAGAATGCTTATTTTTGAGATCAAGAAGGTAGAGACTGGCCTAGCCCCGAAGTCGAGGGCTTGACCATAATAACTAATTTTGTTGGTGCATGGTCTTAGCTTTGTATTGGCAGCACACCGGTCCCTTTCCTCTTTGTATCAGATATGGAACTATTTGCAACCTAGCATAGTTTTCATGATTTTCTTTCTTTGAACTTAGGCTTAGTTTCATAATCGGCGTGTAGAATTATGTTACATATTCTTCGAATGTTGTGCAATAACATAAAGAGTTCCTTTTTGAAAAACACAAAAAAAATTGTTGAAAACTGTGAGGGAAAATGAAATCCACCTTTATCTTGTTTAGGCACTGGTTGCTCTTACTGAGGTCTTCCTTCTTGTCCTTGAAGTTTCTTACTGTACTCTGAACATTGTGTTCGTTGTAAAATGATATTGTGGAATGGTTTAGTTAACTAGTTTTCAGAGAGCAAGAATCCGTCAGAAGACTTTGTTAAAAAAAAAGCAAATGAACACTTTGTGAAATTAATCTGGTGGTTCTTCTGGATTGGAACTTGAGTGCTGATAACTATAATGGTTTTTAAGTTCTTTAATGGTCTTTTTGTTTCACCAGAGAGTGGTTGACTTGTGGCTTCCTTTGGTTTCTTCAGCAATTTTCTTATGATTTGGTCTTGTAACCATTTTTCTTTTCTTCTATAATAAGAATCACATTTACACCTTTATTTCCTTATGCATTAGTAAATGGGAGATGAATTTCTTTTAAGTAGTGAAGGTTGATCACTATATGTTTAAAACCATCATTTAGGCAATAAAATTATGTCTTTCCCTTTCAGATTTAATTTTACAGCAGGGCATCATAACAATGTCCATGCCATATAATCTATCATCATAGAAGTGTTTGATGGAAGTCCAACTATCAGATCAAAGTTGGTACTCACCTCCTTCTCAAATTCTGCTTAAAGTAGATTATTTGAAGCACAAACTGTGACAACAAACAATCATTTTTTGTTATTTTTTTAAGTTAAATGTTTATTAGAATTTTCTTTAGCAAATGCAAACACTGCCTGCGAAAATGTTTATGTAAAAAAAGAGAGCGAAACGTGCCTAGGCTGAGTAATTTCAAGGTTATAGTAGTATTTTTTTATTTAAAAAAAGACTAAATTTCAAGGATATGTTTCATGATATAATATGATATAGATATAATTTATTATGGTACAATAATTAAGAGGGTACTATGGTAATCTTACACACATGATTATAGTTATTAAACCAAACGACCTTAATCTATGGAAACACCGCAGTAGAAGAATAAGCCTTGCAAATCTCATAAGAGACATTATAATCGATATTTCATTAAAATAGAATGAAGCACCACTGTCTTCATCTTTAACAAACAACAACACAGATGGCTCTGAAAATTACATACTAATATCATTTCTACAAGGATATGCATGAAAGTTGACAAGATAACTATCTATACACATTTATGGTACAGTCCAAACTGACTAGCTGTTCCTCCTATGTATACACCTGTTGTTTCCTATGCTTCTGTATTAAGTTATTCAGAAGAAATTCCGAAGTCATTTCGACCTCTCCAACTTCATCAATGGGAGCATTCCGACCCAGAAAAAGAATGATACACGAGGGGCAGACGGAATTTACTGCTGCATCCCTCGCAAACAAATATGAAAGGGTTCCTGTTTTTAATTATTCGGACGCCTTCTTCCGCTTGCTGCTTCTACTTCTGGTTCTTGGGTTCTCAGAAGGTTCTGTTTCAGGTGTCTTCTGCAATGTTGGGCTGCTAGGGTTTGCACCATTCTTTGGAGTTGTACTATGATGTGCTTCCTCTTCTAATGCACCACTCTGCTCTGAAATTTCGATTGCACTATTCAGAACAGGCTTGTCATACGAGATGGCTGCATCTAGTGAGTATATGCGCAATGCAAGAGCTGAGAGAGTTGTGATTTTAGCTGCAGTGGAAGGCGAGGACCAATACCACCACTCGTTTTGCAAATACTCACTTTTTATTGTGTCCTCAAGTACAATTGTAGCTTGAACCATCTGAAAGAATGAGAGATGAATATTAGAGAGAGAGAGAGACAGAGGCTACTTGTAATAGAAAGCAATTGACTATTGACCAACCTCGTAAATGGATTTTGCAGATTTAACAAATGCGCGCCACGCACATCTTCTTTCTTGACTTGATCTTGACTTTCTTAGAGCATCTTCTGGGAGAGCAGCCTCCATATCAAGCAAGTTAATCTTGAGAAACCTCAGGATTTCAGAAGCTCTACCCACCAACGGTCTTGACGATGACTCACGAACTATGCTGCTTTTCGACAACCCAATTAGCGAACTTTTATCCTTCCTTGAAGAACCTTGATCCCTTTTACCCAATCTCTCAACAGCAGGCCCCTCCTCAGCCAAGCCAGAAAACCCATTTAATCCTTCTTCGTAGTTGGTGTTAACCACAGCACTTGAACTGGCCTCGTTGATTCTCGCAGAGCCCAATTCTAGGGCAGGATCACCTAGATAAGGCGACCAGATCGGCAGAAGGGAAGGAACACCACCCTGGCCAATAAGTCCTACACCTTTTACCACATCCTTAACTGAGCTAGGAACGATGAATCGAGTCATAATCTCCTCAAATTTAAAAGGGCAATCAGCAATCGTGCTTGCAGAACTGGATCCATCTTGTCTCTCATTTCTTGATGTTTGAGAGACGCCCACACTAACTGGGCGTTTCTCCAGAGGAGCTGCATTTCTTGGCTTCTTGCGTTTAGATGTCTCCTCAGTAGTCTGGCTTCTCTTTGGGACAGGTGCAGGCCCAGATGCCGGGCCAGATGCCACTGCTTTGCAGTTTTCGCTGGCATGTTGTCTTGATTCCTCAAAGGTAGGGAAACTCATATGACAAGAGTGGCAGTGGCCTTTAGAAGGCCATAACAGCTCTAGGCACTCGCATCTGTACATTCTGCCACCCTGACTTGCTCCGCCCATACCCAGAATCTGAAGACCAGCCATTGCCTCAGTCTTCATGCAAGGACCGAATTTCTTTTCCAGTGTCCCCATAGCCTTAGTAACCAACAGGTTGGTTGATAAGGCCTTTCTTCTATGTTGGTTATTTTCTCCTGTGTTTAGGATGTGATTTTCAGTATATTCGGAGTCTTTCAGTTTATTAACTTGCAACTGCAAAATAGACTCCCTTAACTCCTTCTCCCTGACGTTATTCTCGTTCAGCCACCCAATCAGCTTCTCAATATCACTATCAGATTCGTAATACATCCACTTGTGGGAATCAGGAATACTGATGAAATCTTCAGGACACCACTGCTTGGATGTCGAATCCCCGCAAGCCATTATCCATGGCCGAGCACCAGGAGAATGGAAGGCCCAGTAAACTCTGCCGTTGGAATCTCTCCCTAACAAATCCTTGCGGAGAGATATCTTCATCAATTCCATTTCTATGGAAGAAATTGAATCCATCAAATTGGTGATATCTTTCTTGACAGCGTCTGCCTTGGCGCTGTTGTCTTGTGATGAAACCATATCAGCTTGTATTGAAGTCACAGGTGCAGGAGGCACATGGTCTGTCGCACGGTTAGAGGTGGAGCCAGAGAAATTAAGGCCAGGATGCCAACTAGCTCCTCCTGATAGTTGCGTGCTGACCAAGATGTTATCATGTTGACTGTGATCTCCTACAACCTGCTGACATTTTGATTCACTCAGTGAGTCAACAGAGGTTACGAATTTATAGCTCCTAGGCTAAGATATTTATTGTAATCAACTAGTTCATTTAAAGGGTGAAAGACGACTGACCTGTTCTGATGATTTTCCTCTTGAGATGTTATCGGTATTCAGCAGGGAAGATGATGCATCTAATTTCAGATCTCCACGAGCATTGACTGCAGTGGGATTTGCTTTCTCTGTGCTGAAACCAAGCATATCTTCCTTGACCTTCAGAAGTTTCAATTCAGTGGTGAGGGATCGCAGTTTTTGCTGCAAATCAGCAGCTCGAGAGGCACACTGATCCATATGGTCACGAACAGTCGCAGAATTCATTGCTTCATCAAAGAACAACTTCAAGAAGAATATCCTCTGCAACAAACAAGCATGGAGCTATCAGAAAAGGGTCAAAGCAATATATTCTGAATATTGATAAGAGTACAAGAAAATCTGTGTGACAATATACCAAAAAAAAGAAAAAAAAAAGGGGGAGAAAATGTTGAAACACAAGAAATGCTGACAGAATACCTCTTCAACGGTGAATTCCCAGTGTTCTTTCGTCTCCATTAGTTTAGCAAAGCGGGCTAGTTCTTCCAAAAAATTACCCGAAAATTCTCCCCATTTTCTATTTTTCCTACTTTGACTTACAACCGACCCATAGGCTGCAGTGGACTGGCCGGTAACACAAGATGGGCAATACCAGTTTCCTTCTGGAATTCTCAGAAGCGGAGGATCCAAGCAATATCTATGATACTCGGAATCACATTTATCACAGAGGAGAACATTGTCATCATCTTTGTCCATTCCACAGACTTTACAGATTCCTTCTTCCCAAGGAGCTCTAGGGAGCGAGCTATTACACACCTGAACAAGCAAGTCATCTCTCTCTTTTACAGCATCTTTACTTGAACCAGTAACATCCGAAATCTCAGCCATTTTATGGACGAGGGTCAACACCTGAGAACCACAATTGATCCAAAATAAATACCACTCTAGTAGAACACAAGATGCAGATCATACATACATAACTCTTTTAGAGCTAAGAAAGTTATACACGATAGGTTAATACATTGCCATGATTATACACAATTAAGTTCTTGAACTGAAAAAAAAAAAGGCATTTCTATTTTATTTTCAAAAATAACCAGAATTTTCCCACACAGATGCATACCACAAAATAGATTTCAAATACCAGTACTCAAGTAACAATCATTGATTCAGAGGGTAACACCAACCAACCTCTTTCTCATACAGATCTTCAAACTTCCCAGACAAGTTTTCAGCCACATCAATTAAATCAGATCGATCACCATATGCTGTGCGTATGTTGTGCCAAACCTATAAAAAAGCATGAGTCAGATATCAAGGCATTCCAAGAGACAAGGCACGTCATAGAAGGCAGATTCGAATTCAATTCATCACAAGTAACTTACTCTGTAGTGATACTAATCTAGAGTCACGTCAAAAATAGAAGAGCTTGGAGCGGAAAACTTTACAAGCATTTACTTCTTAAGCCTTAGATTTCCATGACAAAGATTTCAGAGAATTATTACTTCTATATGCAAAAACAGAACATTGGCAAATGCGAGACAGAAAATTTACTTCCAAGTACGATTACATAAATAATTGTGAGGCATCTAGGGGATCTTGGGCTTCCATATCAAGAAGGGTTTGATGTCCCAACCTTTATAAGGACGCATAACAAAAGAAACAAATGTCTTCTTACTAAGAGAACATTAAGCTGGACAAGGGACAAAATTAAGCCTTCCATAAAACATACCTCTCGAACATCATCAGCAAACGCTTCATGTGACCCACCGTAAGCACCAGCAGTCAGTCTGAGATCAATAGTCCTGAAATCTAATGGCCGAGATACCATTGCAGGATAGCCAAGTATCCCTTCATCATCGTTATCGTTGGGTTTCAAAATTATCCTTGCCAGAAGATTGCAGAAGACTCTGTCTTCATCAGAAGCAGCTGCCTGGCGGAGCACGATACGACATTGTTTGGTTATCAGATCAGACATATTGGTCTTGATCTTAACCTTTTCATTCTTCTCAGCCTTCTGCTGCGGATTTTCACTGCTGACACGGTCGAGGACTGAGACAACAGCTCTCTGCAATCGATCATACCACAATATTAGTATCGAATTCTATTCTAATATACAGTTCATGAAAGCTGGCCTCTGCAGAAATACTGTTTTCATAACAAAAGCATCTGAATACTTCAACTGTAGAAAAGGACATCACCTTGGTTGGGCCTGATGCATTTCCTTTGTAAACTTCCTTACTAATGGAGTGTTCCAAGATCTGTTTCGCCCATTCTGGTGGATTCTTGTCCAAAGCTTCATGAATACATTTTCGGATTCGGGCACCAACATTTGTAGGAAGTTTTCGTACTGGCTCAAGAACTTGAGCCCACTCGGGGACAACACCATCATTTACCTCAATTGTCTGCGCACCGCTGGCATCAGACTCTGTCTCACACAGACTAACAATTTCATTCTTAGTCTTCAATGAAGCAAATATTTCCTTCATAGCATCTGCCAGAACCTGCACATAAATATATCACAATTTAATCAGTCTATACATAATCCCCATATTTCAGGTTTCATTCATGATCATGGAACTAGAAACATAATACTATGGTGAGAATAAATTAAATTCATTTCCAGAGAACCCAATATTCTAGAGTTTTATACTACATCACTGAATTTGGTTATGATCATCCTACCACTGCATCTCCTTCCAGTGCAGCTATGCCCGTTAGAGACCCACAGAGTACTCCACCATCACCTCGTAAGCAGTGGAAAATTTTTCCGCTTTCACGGCTAGCAACCTCTGTAGAATCAAGATTACCATCCATGGATAATACCGCCAAAATGAACCTACGGGCAATTTCGTGCCATGTGAGTTCATTGACTGGCAGCATATCAAGTTTTGCCTTCTTTAGTGCAGCAAGATAGTCCATATCCTTCTTCCGGCCTCTCCTCGATCTAGATTCTCCTGCATCAAAATTAGGGCATACATATACTGCTGCTTTTGACAACAGCTCAGTCACCAGCAGTTTCAGCAACGAGCCAAGAATCTTTGCCGAAAGATGACCAGTACTTCTGCCAGAAGAAGCTCCTCCAGCTTGAGTAACCTTCTTACCACTGGAAGAGGCCACATCTGCAGTATCTATGAGTTCATTTCTGGCATCCAGAGGATAGCTATCCAACCAGGGGCTCACAAGTTCTGACTCAAGTTCCTGGAATAAAAAAGGCTCTCCAAGTCCTAAAACCTCTAAGAAACGACAAGCGAGCTCCCAAACCTGATAAAATAGATGGTTAAAAATAAGCATGGAAAACATAATTGTAATATCAAACAAGAGAACTTGATGGCACCTGAAGAGCATCTCCTGTCAAGTATGATGGAAGCCTTGAGTTAAGCTGCTTGCCCGCAGGACAGGGACCCCTCTTTAAATTATCTTCTGAATCACCCCATTTTAACAGAGACTTCTTGGAAGTTTCAGAGGCATTGCTGGTCTTTCGTTCAGCTTGCAAGAACCCACTACCAACTGTTTCAAGGCCTGAATTGTGCTTTCTTTCATTCAGTTTTTTATAAATTGAACATGCAGGAACTCCAGGAAGTTGTTCAATAATTTCTTGAACAAAATCTGCATCGAAACCAAACCTGTCCTGGTTCAACCATGCCAAAATCTTTTCACAAGCCATGTTAAGCTCGTCCTCGCTCTGAATCAGTGGTGGGATGCTAATAAGATCTTCAAGATAACAATATCTTGACAAAGAATCAACACTGTCCACGTTCTCATAGTCTATTCCATATACGTCATGGCCACAGAAGAACTTAACCACGCCCTTTTGTTTATACGAATCACGGCAAGCATACACAAAAGCCTGCGAAACCATTTCCCAGACAGATGATATTGACCTGCCCTCGACTTGGAATTCTCCAATGATATCATTCAGTCCTACAGCATCAGGCAGTACATTTTCAGGCATCTGAGGTAGGACTTCCGATCTTGACTTTGAAGAATTATCTCCTTGAAGATAATTAACCTCCTCTCCTCTCTTAGAAGTGGAAAGACAATTGTCGAGGCATGGGGCAATATCTTCATTTAGAAGGGTCAAAGTGGATACATTATCATCATCAATCACCTGGCGTGTGGCCAAATCATGTTTCTCCACAACGTCATCCCCTTTGCACGGAGCTGGTTTCGTCTTTCTAAGAATAGTTGAGCCAAATGGCATGGCCTGCGTGGTGCATGGGTATCGTTGAATCTTGAAACTAGGGCCATGATCACCACCATCTGCAACCTCACAGATGAAAAGAGACCCAGTGATTCTGTCATGCCAGCTACATCTGTATCCGACAGGCCAGATTTGGTTTGAGCTGTGATATGCTGGGCGTGGATCAATATAGCCAGCTGATAGAAGACAGAAGTCGTGAAATTGAACTGGGAAGCCATCCTGGAAAATAGAGGAAATAAATAGAGTGGTGTCAGCTTTTTTGGTTCTTCAAGCTCTTTAGGGTGCACAATAAATTAATGAGCAGCAAGAATATATACAGAGTTGCAATGCACTCTCATGGTCCTCTTGGCACTTGAATTGGTTTTTAATCAGAAATATGATGATAGCAGTTACACGGGCAAGCAGCGTTGAGCTAAGACAGTTAGGTGGAAGACAACTTTTGTTGAATTAAGTTTCAACTGTAGCTTAATCATGCACTCACAGTTTTAGCATCTTGGAAAGAGCTAGCAGTCCCTGCCTTGCTGCCCCTTGAAATCTTCGGTCTTGGTCTGCAGCTTTGCCCTGCCATATAAGGTGATGATGCCTTATTTGCTGGATGCTGAGACGACAACCCCAAGTGGGAGGCGACATCTTCCATTGACCTGAACCTCCTTCCTTCAGGTGCAATGTAAACAGCCGAGGTCTTATACCTTCTATCGCAGAATTCGAATTCAACATGCCAACCTCCTACCAAGGCGCCAGATTTTTCAGAGATATATTCTCTGAGCGTCTGCAGGTACAACATGTTGGGACTCTCGGGGGAAAATCCCATTGGAGTATGATGACTACCCCGGAGCTCCATAGCAAATGTGGCATCTCTTCTGCAGAAGGAAGAGGAAGCCAGGACTCTGCAGATTCAAAATAATGAGAATCGACTATCAAGAGAATAATATACACTGGAAGAAGTCCCTTTGCTAATTTCATCACTTAGCAATTAAATCAACGGGAATGATTGAATGGAAACTGAAATACTGCAGACTTTCGCTGAATAAGGATGAATAGAAAATAGATTTTAAAAAATTCCTACTTTGGCGGCCAAGGGAATTTTTGGCCAAAAAAAAATCATATTAACAAGGAAAAGACACACATTTACATCAAGGCAAAACATTCTAGGTAATATTTATATTAGTCCAAAAAGCATTACATTCAAAACTGATGTATAAGCTAATATATCAACAGATATAGAATAATAGTACTCTAGGTTATTTAGGGCTAACACATTTATATATTTTAATGAACACGTTATGAATATGTTAGTTTGACTATTAGGGTGTTTGGCATTGGTGTAACTGTTGTCCTCTTTTTGGGAGTTTCATAAACTACACAAAAAGTACAAGACACACATATAGAGCTACCATAGCAACAAGATATTCATATAAACATAAAAAATAAAATAAGCTTATAAGCAAGCAACATTTTTCATAAACTTCATAGAAGATAATCTATACTAGTCCTTTTATACTTCAGCTCTGCCTCTACAAAGATTTGTTAACATATTGGCCTACTGATGGTTAGGATTGTTGGACTAGTATTCAAACAATAGAAATTCAAATTTAATCCAAACCTATAAAGGAACTATTGACGTCCAATCATTAAAATATACGTGCCAGCCAGATCATAAATAACATTCATTATCTGGGTGGAGCTACACGTGTCAAGTGCATGTGTGGACCTGGCAACGGACAAAAAGCAATTCATCGTTCAATCGAATTTTGCAAGTTTTACCGGCAACCTTCTTAGGCCCAAAAAATAGCTTATTGGGCGCATTTCTCACTAAAGTGATCGGCCCAAAAGTTACATGAATGTCAGCCCAACTTCTAAAAGCAACGCGTAAAACCTATATATAAAGGGAGAAAGGAATAAGAGTGGTTACAAACACTCAACAAATGCAGCGCCGCGACCTAAGGCGGCGGTCTGTGGTGCAGCAAAGGTACACCTGAAATTAAACCGGCGCAACCTAGCGCCAGATCAGGAATAGCAGCGCGCATCCTCCCCTTTCCCTTTCTACAACAACTGCAATGGCGATCTGGACAAAGATTGGAAAAAGGTAAGGTTCCTCTACATCCTCTCATGTTTTTAAAAGATAGCCTGTTAAAAGTACATTCAGCTGTAAACGAGATCTTGACGGCACCGGAAAATGTATCTCTTCTAATTCCTTCTCCCTTAGGTTACTCAAGATGCTTTGGAGTAGTTCACGGAACACCGGAAACTGCAATGTCAATCTACAGATCTGGTGGGCGAGAAGGTACATTGTCTTTAATCCCCTTTTCTTTAGTTATCACATGTTGTTTTGTGGGGATTGCAATGAAAGGGTAACAAACAGGTGTGTGGTGATTCTTTTTGCATCAATTGCCTAAAAAAGCCTAGTCAAGGCATGTTTTAGCCGCTATTCATCCTTCACACTCTAGAAAACATTTCGCCATATTTTGGCAAGAATAATGTATTTCAAAACCAGAAGAGTGGTCGACTCTTGGAATTAATTGGGTATGAGTGGTTGCTCTGGTGTCAGAATTCATCCATGTTATATAACTAATAATTATATATTCATTGAAACCAACTAACAAGGTCTAGTCAGTTTTGAGGGATTTTGATGGATTTATTCATTCATTTCTTCAAATTTTTTTTGTAATTTTACTTTAAGCTAAAATCAAGAACGCAACTTTATTTCCCAGACTAAACAACACAAATTTGTTTTTTTTTTTATAAGAGACAAAACAAATTTGTTTTCAATCAAGACTAGCACATCAAGCTTTACTCTTTCATTTTCCCTAAGAGTTGTTTGTGTTCTTTCTTCTCTCCATTTTTTTTTTTCTCTTCAAAAGTGACAAGTTAATTGTTTTAAGAAATGTTTGCCAAGGTTTCAGAAAAGAAATTCGATGGTACATTTAAAAACTAAGATGCAAAACTTTTCTAGAACAACTAGTATGTTAATAGTCATAAACACACTACTTTTCATCAATCACACCATTGAAAAAATAAAAAGAAAACGAAATAAAGAAAGAAGCGATTTTTTACACAATGAGAAAGATAAGCATACACAAACAACAAAAAACAAATGGAAATGAAAAAAACATGAAACCTCAAGCACATATAAGACACGAACTAATCAAAAAATCTGAAAGTCACCAAATTAATAGCTCAACTGACTAGAAAAAGAAGAATTAAAGTTGATACAGATCCAGCATTGTCTAAATAACAACAATTAACATCACAAAACAATAAAAGGGTAAACAAAAAAGTAAAATTTATACCTAGCCCCACCGGCTTCGTCCCGGCCACCCACATTCTGGGCCTCGTAGCCCTCCTCCACCTCAAGAGGTGGCGACGCATTGATATCGAACCGCCCAACTTCACCTTTATCTCCGTCGCTCTTTAACAAGCAACCAAAGCACTTGTACTCCGGCCGGTATCCCCCGGTCACTTTATCAGGCACTCTCCCTAGTGAAACCCCCTTCCGGCACACCGGACAAACGGAAGCAGTAGAAGTTCCCACAACAGCGTTATCACCCGCTTCGCGGGGAGACGAGATTGGCATCTCGTTTAGATCTATTGGGAACGCCATTTTAGCGTTCCCCTGTCTGCTGCTGTTGCCAGCCTCCATGTTATTTAGTAAAATTAAGAATACTTCTTCACACAGCTCAGATATGTACGGAAGTACAATGGCGGTAGAGAATTCAAAGAATTAGTGAGTGTTCGGTGAAAATGACGAGAATCATGGTCCGGAAAATGGGGAAATCGAGAGAAGGAATGATTTGGTGACAGAAAATGAACACCGACTGAGGATAGACGAATTGTTAGGTAGAAACAATTCAGTGTATGAGAGTGAGTGAGAAGAAAGATGAAAACTGTAGGTGTACGGAAATTGCAGAGAGAGAAAGAGAGGGATTATATAGGTGGAGAAGAAGGGGGGAAGTGCCGGGCGCGGATTCTTGAAATTGGTGTTTACAGAAGTCGGGGAGAGAGAAAGAGAGAGGAGAGAGAGAGAGAGTGTTTGGGGGTGGGGTAGGGTTTGGGATGACGAAATTAGCCTTGTCTGTTAGGCGGGAATGACAATATTACCCTCGCTTGTTATTCTTTAATGTCTCTTTCCTTTGTTAATTTAGGAAAATAGTATTCTCCCCGTCCCACCAAGATACACTTATGCTCATTTTATTCCATAAAAATAGATTTGGATTCTATTTTAATTTGTCTCACAAAAATAGACCGCTTACTAGACTTACCACATTATTAATTGTTCATTTCTACGATTTGGCCTTAATTAATGTGTGTAGATATTCTCTACATCAAACAAATATATTTGAATAGTAAATAATATATAGGGGTTTAAAAGGAAAATAGAGTTAAAATTTAATGTTTTAACTATATTAGCCATCATTTCTTGATCTGTATGAAGATAACTGTAAGCTTATCTTTGTGTGAAAGATTGAGTGGTTATTTTATACAAATTGAGAAATGATAGCTAATATAGTTAAAACATTAAATTTTATCTCTATTTTTCTTTTATACCCCTAAACTTTATTTATTGTTTAAATATTTTTTGTTGATGTAAAGAATATCAAGGCACATTAATTATGGTCACCTATGAAAGTGGATAATTAATAATATGCTTAACATAGTAATTGTCCTATTCTTGAAGGATGAACTAAAATGAAAAATAAGTCTATCTATATGGGACGGAGAGAGTACTTGGGATTTCGAATTTAATGGAATTGAGTGGGGATTTTGACATGGACAATTTATTGATGGGTATGAGATAATTGTTAATATGTTAGGAGGGCTTTTAGGTCATTGAATTAGTTTGGGATTTAGGATTTTAGAGGGAGGTGTGTGATGAAAGTTTTTGGTCCACATCATTTGGTTGTATTATACCGTATTGGTAGAGATAAATATGTATTTATTTAGGTACAACCAAAATTGTGTAGGATTACAAAATTTTCATGAATCGCATCCAAAATAATTCAAATAATTTGGAGTGTTTCTTGTGATAAGTTATGAAGTGGGTGATTTTTGCAATCTTGACAAAATTATATTTTGCTAATACTTGCAAACACCCATGATTATACTTACCATAAGCTTCAAATTATTTTGAATATCATAAATATATATTTTAAGTAGATCTTGGCGTTCCCAATACATCTTAACGATGTACCAACCTCCTCACCCCGCGAAGCACTTTATGTTATTGTGGGATCAATTTTACTAGTCTTTTTCTCGGTTGTCCATCCATAGGGGGTTGCTATTACAGGAGTGGCCTTGATCGAATCGTATTTTTCACTATATGGTGCTACATTTTCTACTACAGTTATATAAATGCAGGACACACATGTATTTGTGACGTGTTGATGATGTCAACACGTCACAAGTGCTTCATATGTATTATGTCAATGTATTATGTAAATGCAGCAAGAGATATAACACAATGTGTAGTATCCATCTAGGACCTTGACTAAGTACAAGTGCTTCATATGTTATTACCGAAAAGTTGTGTATACACAATTACAATTATAAACTAGCTTTTATATTCTTAACTGAAAAGTATGAATTAAAATTAATTACCCCTTTTGAAATTACGTTCTATGGGTTAGTTCGTTTTAATTTATTTTATCATAAAATGATAACTAGAAAATAAAAAAAAAATTAGATTCAAATATATCTAATGATATAATGATGAAAAAAAGTTGGAAAGAACAGAAACAATATTATTAAAATAACAGTTTTAATTATTTATCATTATTGAAAATTCTGAAGGGTGGATTGTATAGGTTTAAATAAGCTAAGTTATTAAAATAAAAATCTTGAATTAACGGTAAATGAATATTATTTATGTATCATTCTCAACTTTTTTTTTATCTATGTATGATATATTACTCTCTCTGTTTAAAAAAAAAAAAGTCTCGTATTAGATTTTTTTTTATCCCAACATAGAGTCCAATTTAAAAATCAACACCTCGTTTTACTGATTCAAGTAAAAACTATTTTTTTTTTTAAATTTCATAGGTTAGCTAGATATGATTAAATAAGTCAACCAAAAAAAACGTGTTAGTGCCTGTAGATGATTTTGGAAAGTTGTAACTTTATCAAAATAAAAAAATTATACATTAATTTTAAATGAAAACTCTTTTTATAAGACATATGGAATATCGTTTATTCGTTCTGGAAATAAATACAGCAAGCACATAAATATTCAAAATGGCAAAGCCCATTTAATCCATCAATTAATGATGCAAATCCATTGCCTGCACTAGAAAATTAGCATATGATTATCTGTTCACATTTAAACATAATTATGGTATAAATAGTACCTTTAAGTTCAATAAAAATAGACTTACATTTATTTTTACACATATTAAGAAATGGTAGTTAGGATAGTTAAACATTATACTTGACTCTATTTTCTTTTTATACCACTATATCTTATTTATTGTGTATATATATTTGATAAATGTTGAGAATATCAAGATACATTATTTAGGGCAAATATATAAATAAGTAACTAATGATGTGTTTAATATAGTAAGTGATCTATTTTTATAGGACAAACTAAAATAGAAAGTAAGCATATTTTTGTGGGACGGATGAAGTGACTAAGTTGTACTCCCCTCGTCCCAAAATAATTATCATTTTAAAAATTGTTACACAGATTAAGGAACCTAATAAAAGGACTTATATGTCCTTATTTAAGTTTAATTATTTATGTTGTCTCTTTTAAAAGTTGTGTCTTTCTCTATCTTACTAACAGTCCTTTTCAATTTTCAAGACTCATTTATACTATGTGTCGTATTGAAAGATTAGTCAAAATTATGTCTTGAATTTTAAAATATAATTATTTTGCTGGAATGATAATTATTTTGGGACGGAGTGAGTAGATGATAATTTTTTTAATTTTAATGGAAGAAGAGGCAAAATTCCAAAATGGGGATAAGCAAGCATTAAATAGACGGAAGGGTAAAAGTGTAATTCGAAAGGTTGGTCTTCGCTTCGGCATGCTTGCCTGGTGTTTGGTGAACGTGCAGGTGGCGTGGCCATATAACGGAAACGAGTGAAGACCACGCGCGGCTTCTGAGTGTGAACGGAGCTGAGGATTAAAGCACATAGCCACGGCGGAGAGCCGCGCGAAAATTCATACGTTACAACTTGCCAATAAATTCACACTCTCATATACTAAAACTGGATAATCTGAGTTGGGAATTTCTTATTTTATTAATTTCTTTTTTGGTGTTTTCAAATTTAAAATTAGGGATGACAGTGGTGTGGGTTTAAACCCGAGCTTACATGAAATCTATCACGGTAAATTCGTTAAAAACTCAGTTAAATTTTTTTTAGCGGGTTTGAAATGTGTAAAAAGTTTTACTAAACTCGTCCCTAACCCTACACGTGTATATTAAATATATAAATATTTTATAATTTCATAAATACATAACACAACGATTTGTTTTAAAATAGCGCACGCCCCTTCCCACCCATGCATTGATGTTTTTTATTTTTATTTTTATGATTAATGTGATATTAATGTGTTTATGTGATGCCTTATGTGTGTTTATGTGATCGATGCCCGGGACCAACGAGGGCTACGAGTGATCGCCGATGCAATAAGAAGAAGACATGAACAATGAGCGGCAGACAGGCTTCTTAGGTGAAGGGAAACATGAACGAACCGATTCTACACCACAAAAAAGAGGATATCCTGAGGCTGTGCGGGTATGAGACCGTATAGTCGAGCTTTGAGGGGCATTCCGAGACTGTGCCGGTATGAGACTGCATGGTTGAAAAGAGCTTAAAAAATTAATTAGTGTTACGTACTCATACCAACAAGGTGCATCTTCTTTTCTGGTGCTCATTATGAGAAAACTCTATGGTTAAGCGTGTTTCACTTAGAGTCATTTTATGGTTGGTGACCCCATGGAAAGTTTCTCAAGGCGTGCATGAATGAGAACAAAGCGCGCCGGAAAAGACATGTGAGGACAAAGTGCGCTGGAAAAGACATGTGTTGGTTTGTGGGGACAGTTTGTCAAATCTGGAAGCGGGTCGTTACAACTTATTTTATGTTGAATGAGTAATATATAGATGTGAGTTTTTTATTTACTTGGCTCGTCCGTGTCTTCATGTATAAATTAAGTTGTTTACTTGATATTTAATTTAAGAATCATCTTTAACATATTAATTAATATTCGATTTAATTTCGTTGCACTTCAGGGCAGATGGGTAACCTGACGGATAAACCCGGTGGAACGAAGCGGATTACGGGTTCAGGGTTTCTTTTACGAGGTGGGTTATGAATTTATTAAATCCCACCTCATACCCGCCCCATTGCCACCCCTCTTAAAAATGTACTTTTTTTTTCCCTCTAATTGTCATTAATTAATTTTACAAAAGGAGTGGATTGGGCCATCTTTGAAACGAATTCTTGAAGCTTTTTCATGCTTATTTTGAAAACATTGTCTCGGATATTCTTTTACTTTGCTCTAAATTATCATGCTATTCCTTTCTTGGATTAGACGTACAACAAACTCTGTTGCACATGCTCTTGCCCTATTTTCATTTGATTCTAATTATGGTTTATTTTGATGTGATCATCTTTGAGACACTGTTTTGCTTAATGCGTCGGCCACGTAATTTATGAATTTATTTCGTTGGAGGCGAATTTTCCATTACTTCAAAGAAAAAGAAAAAAAAATCTTGGATGTTTTTTTTTTTTTTTTTCAATGCATGCTGAAATTTGGATATTCTGAAACAGATATTTCAATTATTTTTCCGAATTTTTATGAATCTTTTTAAATGTTTCGAATTCAGTCTTCTCCCAAAGAGTTATTATAACTTTTTCAAAAAAAAAAAAAAAAGAACTTGGTAGGTTTCCAATTTTCCAATTAATCTGTTTTTTTCCTTTTTTTTGAGCTTTTTTATTCAAATTGTTCTGTCATTGATAATAATTTTTCTTAACTCATTTTTGTCCAAAATATTACCATAGGTCTTCAAAAAAAAAAAAATCGTGTAAGATTTCATCTTCAATTTGTTTTTTCCCATTGCAATCGTACTCAAATACTAGAACTGGATATTCTGAATTGGAAATATATTTTTTTATATTTATTTGTGAATCTACCTTTTACTGTTTTGGAAGTCAACAAGTATTTTCTAATATTGATATTAAATTTTAAAAAATCCCCTTTTCCCAAAATAATTACCATAACTTATTCAAAATAATGTCCCAGTGCATGGACAGCTCAATGCTAACGTTGGATATTCTTAATTGTTAAAATTTTGTGAATCTAATTTGTTTTTTTTTTTTTTTCATATTAAATTTTTAAAAAATCCCCTTTATCTCCAAAACGTTACCATAACTTTTTCAAAAGTTTATACCTGTTAGATTTTGTCTTTATAATTTTTATGTTTGCATGTATAATTAGTTTTTTCTTTTTTGAATTTTATGAATCTATTTTGTTTTTGTGTTTTCGATTTCCAAAAATCTTCAATTTAAAAAAATCTCTTTATCCCATAAATTACCATGGCTTTTCGAAAAATAAACACTTTCTATAATTCGTTCCATCATGTACGTTCTCATATATAGTTTATAATGAGGACTAGATGGTCCACTTCACAAACAAGGGATTAAGCTCACATTAAATAATCTGTCGTTGGTAGTCCAACCCAAACGAGGCTCATTGTAGGCCCAGTCTCAAGAAAGCCCTAATTTCATTAAAATGACCATAATGTCTCCCACACAAAAACTCTTATAAACACCCTTTTTATTAATAAGATAAAGGTAATTAAGTTAGCAATATTCCTCATTTCCTCTACATCTTCTCTACCTCCCTCCTTACTATTATGATATCTTACCTATTCATAGTTCTGGCTTATGAAATCTGAACTGACTTGAACATTAGGGTTCCCGTGCTGGGTCCCTCCCAACGTGGTTTTTGCACGTCCAACAAATCAAAGTTCGGACAACCGAGAAGATGAAAGATTAAGAGCAATATTTTGGTCCGCATCAGTTCACATGCTAAAATCA
Source organism: Ajuga reptans (assembly GCA_032274785.1). Taxonomy (NCBI): domain Eukaryota; kingdom Viridiplantae; phylum Streptophyta; class Magnoliopsida; order Lamiales; family Lamiaceae; genus Ajuga; species Ajuga reptans. The sequence goes on from JAUEKW010000028.1 coordinate 664,481, forward strand.
TGACAATTTTCATGAATTATTTCTTATTCATATCGAATGCAATTTCGAAAGCGACTAAGAAAGATTTATTATTTATATTCAATTGAATTACAATTTTGTCTTAAGAAGAAAAAGATGTACTGTTGGAATGCCTCGTTAGATTGTACATATTCTTGAGCTAGTTTGCTTTTATTTTTTTATTTTTTTTTCATTTTTCATTTTTCAGGAAAATGGGATTCAGGCGTGAAGTAGTTTATTGAATGAGAAAACAATCATAGTTACGGTAGTGTGTAATTCATATTTCCCTGACTTGTTTTAAGTGCTCATCAAGTCACATGTATTTTGTGACATGATAATAAAAGTCAAAATTCAAAAGTCAAACTAAAATCTAACTTTAGATATTACGAATTTTAAAGGAATTTGGATATCATGTTGTGCACAATAGAAATTGTGAAGTTTTTACCACATTGAAGTTGATCCAATAAAATTGTTGGAGTATTTAAAACGTGAAATACATCTCTGACATCACATGTGTGTTAACTTTTCTATAAACACTACTCGGTCCACCACAAAAAAGGATTGGTGTTTGTCTCAAAAATTAATTTATGTTTAAAAAGTCAAAATCAGTTATTATTTCGAGTTTGAATAAAAAAATGTACATTATTGAAACATCATAGAATGAAATATTATATTTTTTCAATTAAAAATGCTCATCAGGAAAAATGTAGCTCGGTTAGTTAAGGCCTTTGTATTAAAATGGAAAGGAAAAAGTAAGGTGATTACAGTAAATACTAAAATAGAAGAAGCCCCAAGATTGTTCTATAATTCTCAACCAGTATTTGTACTAAATAAAGAAAAATAATAACTAAAAAGGACCAGCATTTTTTTTTTTAATAAAAAAAGTCCCATCATTACTAGAAAAAGAAAAGGAAGGAAGGCCTATTAATTAGCCCACGAATGAGTTCATCAGCCAACCGGAGCCCACTCAAACAGACCCCGCATATGTAACTCGTGGGCCGGGCTAGGCAAAACAGAATAGTATGCAGATTATTACTCTCACTGTCCCATAAAAAGAGTCTTGTTTGATGAATGTACAACTTTTTATATTTGATCAACTTAGTCAATGTACAATCCTTTGCAAGTGGGTGATTGTAATCTTTACCCTTAAAAATTTATTAAACTCATCAGTTTCCTATTGGCATCAAAATATTAACATGATTTTATAAGATCATCAAAGTAACTTCTATATGTAACTAACTTTGACTTTTCAAACATGACTCTTTTTATGGGATAATAAATTATTTTGATACATAACTTTTTTTATGGGACGGAGGGAGCATTATTTGTTTTCTCTTGTCTCCAATTAAAATACCAAATCTCTAATTAACTATTAAAATTATTCCCAAATACATATAAAAAAAACAAAAAACAAAAAAGTAGTGGCATTGAAATTGTAATTTGATGATCAGCTTGATAGGAGGAGGACGAACAAAGAAGGTGAGAGAAATAAATAATGTTGGAGAGTCAACCTTTATGCTCATGGGTAGAAACATATGTTTTCTAGCTTTTTATTTGGACAAATATATTATTTCGCTTTTCATTTGCATCACACTCTAGGTATGTTTGTTTAAGATTGGGTTGACCTAATCAACTGTGTGTTTTTGTGTCCAACTCTTTCTCAATCTAGGTTGAAAAAAGACTTATGTGCTCGTCTCTCTCCACTTCCTACCCCAACTTTATTTACAGTTCCTCAGCACCCCCGACCATAAACAAACACAGCTTAGAGGGGAATCCATCATTGGTTTGATAAATGAAGGAAATTTAGTTGAGCTCCACCTACCAAACGGATAATGGATTGTCCGATTGAATACTATCCGACTGGGTAGGTACGCTAATTCACACACACTTGAATTATCGAAAACCTTCGCAGCAACGTAGGAGGCAGCATAAAAACATCAACGGTCATTTGAATTGAAAGCTGATTCATACATACACTTGGAATTTACATAAGGATGTCTAATTACAAACTAATTCAACACAATTTTGCAATTGTACAAACTGGATTGTATGAACAAATGAGGCCGAAAAAACACTGATTTGGCCAATGTACTGAGTGATCTAGAACCAACAAGTTACAACACCCAAAACCAGGAGACGATGGAACCAATAGCCAAACCGACAACTAAGTACAACACTAGCACGATCCCTGCAGTTTCCGCATGTTGTAACTGGACAGTTTTGGGAGCCAAAATCATCAACACAGAGGTAAAGTACCCATTAGTAAGACCAAGAAGACATGTCAAGACTGTAACCGGAATCTCCGTTCTAACAATGTCAGGGCCGTGCAAACAACCGTAGAATAGAGGAAGAAACAACAGCCTTCCAAAGGAGGCACCAATAGCAACATTGGCATTCTCCATCATATACAGTGAAGTCAAACACTTACCAATCAGATCAAAGACATTGTAGCCCGCAATTAAGATAATCGGATACCAGTCTTTTAGAACATCAGAATGCACATCTTCTGTAACAGATCCTGGAAAAATACTCAGTGTCACGACATATATGATCGAGATCCCAGATCCATACCATTTCACGGCTCCAACAATGTCCCATAATGTTGATCGCCATAGCTTTCCAGTGAGAACACCTCTTTGTTCCTTCTCCTCGTCTTTGGCCAGACTTTTCAGATCATTGTAGTATTTTATTACTGGAAGCCTATGAACGACGTTATAGAAAATAATGTTTAGTAACATCACTGCAATGCTGACGATAAAGTAAAGGTTTGCACTTTGTCTCAGTCCACTGGCATCTTGAGGATATACAGCCTTGGTAAAAACACGTAAAACTGATACAAGAACACCTGCAGTCCACAAAGTTTGACACTGATACATTTAGCAAAGATACATTTTTCATGTAACATATCCAAAATTGAAGATCTAGAAACAAAAAAATAATAAAAAAACAACATTTAACTTGAACAAGGAGTCAAGGAGATATATTAGCACCAATTTTCTGAAACACTATTGTGGAAGTGACTATCTTCAATTAGCCATGTAATCTTTCTGGTTAATTTTGGTGGATAACATAATCTTAACCATCTTGATGAAGTAAATTTCTAAGAAAAAGGCATGAATCCTTTTAGCATAACTTATCATCATATACACGGTGCTATCACTCAATACACCTGCAGTCCGTATCAAACACTGAAACATAAATTCAATTAAACTAAACAAACATTGTAAAACATCAGTTAGCGGAGGCAAAGACTATAAAGGCATATGCTAACAAGTACCGACCACTCCTATGTGTAACAATATGGGGGTAGTTTTGGCAGAAAAGACAAATCATCATTGCTATCCAAATTAATGACTAACCAAATTGTGTATGCTTATTAAGAAAACTTTGCCAACAATGTAATGCCTTAGTAGAACCAAAAATGCGAAATTATTTCTAGTTAAAAACGATAGGAGAATAAGTGCCTAGAATCTAGAATACAAGAAGAAAAATTTCCAAGTCCACTAACAAATTACTCAAACCAGAAGCCAGCAACACAAAGTACTACTCACTAATTAGGATCATATGTCGACAAACTCAGTAGCAACTTGACTCAGCTAAAGTTTCAATTCCTTGATCTTGGATGTTCCAGTGAATCGGAGAGGTACAATAACTCCAAAATTCGGAAGAAAAGCAACAACTCACTGAGTTAGTTCACATAAGGGATCTCACTTCAAGACTAATGGTTTCACCGGTTTCACATCGTTGACCAAAACCCAATTAAAATCATCCTCCACGGATCCCCAATTAAATAAGAATCGCATAAACCTCATCAAACATTATCAGATTCCCGAAATAAAACAACCCATAAACAATATCAAAAATCAGAAAATGGAAAAAATTAAAAGAAAAATTCATCACCAGAAGCAGCAGTTCCAGCAACCACAGCTTGCATATACCTCTCAGGCAACTCTCCGGCGTTCCCCACAACCCCTCCCTGCACTAGCCCATCAGCAACCCCACACAACCCTACCACCGCCACCGTCACGTAATACGCACCGTACACCCCCACTCTCCCCTTCACAAACCAAACATCCATCGTCGGCACCACCACCAGCGCCACCAGAAACAGCACATACCCTAGATTAATCCTCGCCACAGGATTGGATTTGTGAGCAAATGCAATGATGAACAACAACGACGTCAGCCCCACGATCATGTAAACTACCGCAAACACACGATCGACGGACTCGTCCGGGTAGAGGTAGGTGAAGTAATCGACGGCGGTGATGAACGCGTTCCATGGGATGAGATAGCCTGCGCCCAATGTGAAATATATTATGTAGGCTAAGTGGAATGAGTCCTTCGGGATTTTATCTGCGTCGGGTGTTTTGGGGGTCAGTAGGGTGGCGGATTCGGAGTCTCCGTCGGCTGCGGCGGCGGTTGTCATACCCATCGGCGGCATTATTCTTTTCCCTTTTCTGCCCCCGATGACTCTGCTGCGATTGGTATAGTTGAATTTTCGATAGTTGTGCAGACTTTGGATGTATTAGGAAATGGGGCAAATGTGTAAATTTAATAGAAGATGAGGGCTTTTGTGAATTTTGGTACAGATTGTGGTGGCGATCTTTCGTAGCAAATAGAGTTGTTCCTTGTATATGATTCTAACTGTAGAGAATTGGACTGAAAACACAAGAGAGAATTCGTCTTGAAAGCTGCTGGAATTAAGTGTGTAGTGCACGCTGATGTTGCGTTTACTTTTTAAATACGCTACCAATTTATTTAGGTCCCTGTTAGCATCTGAAATATGGATTTTGAGATGAGATTTTTTTTATATAAAAACAATTAAGTCTACAAGTTAATTTGAACTTAGAGAAACGGAAGAATTTGGAAGTAGAAATAATTCTAACCAATTAGAAAAATTATTTTCAATCCCAATTGTAAGGCTATGTTTGATTAGGGGTTGTCCCAGCCGGTTGACGTTGGAGACAACGTGGTGATGTTTGGCATATGTAAGGTTAGAGACATTATTTTGTTGGGGTAGGTTGACAGTTGCGTGTTTTTTAATTTTCCTCTCATCTTTGTAATTGAAAAGACATGTTTCTCTCTCTTTTCTCTCTATTTACTCCCAACTTATTTACTCCAACCAACAGTACCTCAACATTCACCAGCCGCAATCAAACATAGCCTAAGAGAATGAGATAGACAAAGGGAAAAAAAAACCAGATAATAATATCCGTTTTTTAGACAAAGGGAAAAAAAAACATACTACCTCCGTTTTTAGATGCACTTTTAAGTTTTGTGATTTGTTGATAAATAGATGTCTCATTAGTTTTTTTCCCACATTACATCTAATAATATCCGTATAAATTAATAGAAACATATAATATAAAAGAAAGAGCACGAGAAATTTAAGGAATTGAAGAAAAAAAGTAAATTTAGATAAGCGTTTATTTGTCAATTTACTCTATTATTTATTTCTTTGATCTTAAGCTAAAACTACAATTAAAAGAAACGGAGACAGTACCTTATTATAGAAACTGCATTGGGAGAAGCTTTTGCCCTATGGGGACGTTATGATTTAGATGGCCCAAAAGATTGAGGGCACTTGTTATTGGACTATTAGGCCCAACCTACACTTAGAGCTTTCTAAATCATCATCAAATGACAAGCCCAATAGGTTATTGCCAGGCTCGGGTTGGTTCATCTCCATGGGATAAAGGACACTTGTCATGTGTCTACTCTTCACGTGAACTAAAGATGATGACTAATGTCATCACTTTCTTTTAATTATTCAACTACGTGATAACTACACAAAAATGAAATTCTGATAATAGAATGAACTAAAGGTTGGCTATGTAACTCATTCACCTCTCTCTCGTCGTTCAATACTACGTAAATCATCTTCTCTCTCTAGATATATTGAAGTTTCTCTTCCTTTCACGTCTCAAGATATGATATCCACAATTAAACTCAACTATATACTCAGTCAAAACTTTAATCACCCAATAAGTCAAAAATAATGAGGTGTGCGTTCGGTGCAAATGTCATATGAACCTCAATGGTGCTTATGGTGCAAAAAATAAGAAGATATAGAAGAACAAAACACTTACCCCCCCAACTTAGACTTTGCTAAGCAATGAATAAGTTGGGGGCCATGTATGGTACTTCTCTTTACACACTTCATCATCTTCTTTAAGCACTTTAGCACACCCTCCATATGCTTATCTTCCATCATTCTCCTCAAGATAAGCAAAAAGGCTCCGTCTCTCTCTACAAGCAAAAGATACCAAAGAAAAGCGATCAAAGCAAAGAAAATAAACAAAAGCAAATAAACAAAGATAAGAACAATGGGTTGCCTCCCATTAAGCGCTAGTTTTATCGTCCTATGCCGGACGGAACTCAACGAGTTCAAGGCTCTTGAAGTTTGAATTCCTCCACCAATCCCTCCTCATCTAGAGATAGGTATGGCTTCACCCTATGACC